>CM056496.1:49470724-50070724 GCA_029783415.1 Anisodus acutangulus
TTCTATTCAGATTGCGCACAACACAGTCTTTCATGAACGTACCAAGCATATTGAGATTGATTGTCATATTATTTGATATCATCTTCAGCAGGGCACTCTATCCTTGCCATTTGTCTCATCTTCGATGCAACTTGCAGATTTCTTCACAAATGCGCATACCTTAAAGCGTCACCGGTTCTTTCTTAGCAAACTCTTGATGCTTCTGTATACACCATAGCGAGTTTGAGAGGGGATATTAGCATTAACTCTTTCCCACATTGCTTTTGTCTCACATTGGAAAAATACATCTGTATCTCATTTAATAGACACTATATAAAGGGTTTTACTTGTTTTTCTTTTACTTGCACTTTTAGCTCTCAAGAATATTATTATTCTATTATCTTGTTATTGCTTTGTAAGAATTCATGTTATGAATAAAAAATTTTCATGAATTCTATCAGGTTGAAGTGAGAGAAAAAAAAAAAGCGACCGAAGGTTTACCGGAAAAAATAAAAGTTTGGCTGATTTTTTTTTTTGGCCAAGATCTGTTAATAGTAAATCTGTATGATGAAAAATGCAGGTTCTTGTTCAAGAGAAGAGAGTTTACTTTACTAGATTCTTGTCATTCTTGGTGGAATTAAGAATAAGGTGGGTAATGGTTGCTTCGGTGGCGGCTGATATGGTGTTTCCGGTGGAATAAAAGATGGGGTGGATGCAACGGTTTAGTGATGAAGAAGATATAATTATTGAAAGATTTTAATGATTAATTAAAAATTAATTAGTGTAAGATATAACTAATAAAAGAAAAATTAATGAATAAATAAAAGAAAAGGAAAAAAAATTAAAATTTTAGAAGATTTCTGACGTGACGCGGACATAGCGGGAGAGTGTGTTACACCTCCCCTTGTGCAACTGGTTATATATGTATTAAGGGATCACTTTTTAGTTGTTAAGGGGATAATAGGACGTCCGATTAGTTAGAGTGTGAACTCGACATTTCGGATATAGTTTAGGGTGTAATCTATGTCTTTTCCCCTTTAAATATTAATAAGTGGTTACATGTCCCGATGCTTTAGAAAGTAAAAGAAAAACGCAAAAGTCCAGCAAGTTAGGTTAGATCTCTCATTCTTTAGGATTAAACTAAACACATAACCAATGCACCACTCAGTTTGTTTGATCATAAGTTTTTTCAGTTAATATTAGATATATTTTAAGAATTATACACATAATATAACGAGTTTAGTCGGGTGATCATGAGTTCACGTAACCCATATTTTATACATAAACTAGTAAATTTTTTCGCGCTTCATACGGTTAGGCATGGGCGTATATCGGTTCGGTTCGGTTTTGTATCAAAAAAGTATGAACCGAATAAAATTTATTTTTTATTTTAAAAAATTGAATCAAACTTTTAAAAAAAATGAACATATCGGTTTATATAGCCGAACGTATCGGTTTATATTGATTTTTTCAATTCAATTGTATCATAATCAACAAATATAAAGTTCAAAAAATAATTTAAAGTCCAATAACATAAAGTCTGCATCACATATATTCTAAAAACATGTAAAAACTTCAAATTAAAGTTTACATCCCCACAAAATAAAAGTCCAACACTGAAATAAAATAATGGGCCTGGGAGATTTTTTTTTTAAAATTGAATTTTCAACACTGAAATTGACATTCACAACTATATTACCACAAAATTTTGACGTTAAAATTCTTTTGCATATCACGAGATCTTTACTAAAGAAAACTTTGGACTACTTCGTCGAGCAACTCAGACAGCTTGTAGTGTAGGGACTGAAGTGTAACTAAAGTCTATATAAAATACTAAAGTACCACTAATTCTAGTAAATGTACCAAAAACATTAGTATTATATATATTCCTACGAATTTGTTAAAGAAAAATAAAAAGAAACCTACGAATTTATACTCCTGAAGCATTTCGTAGAAAAAAAATGTAATATTTCTCAGAAAACCCTAGTGCTGTATGACTCAATGATCTTATTTTTGACCAATTTATCAAAGTTCATTTTATTTTTGTGTGTGAATTTGAATAGGAATAAGGAATAAAGATGAGTCAACAACCATCGGTGGTGCTAGCAACAACTAGCTATGATCATACTATAAAGTTTTGGGAGGCAAAGAGTGCCCGCTGCTATCAAATCATTCAATACCTTGAATCAGTATGTATTGAATTCTTGATTTCACTTTCTTATCTGTTATTTTTTGTCTTCGGGTCAATCTGTGTATCTTATCTAAGATTTGTAGTATTACCTATTGATTCATTTGCTCTATTTATCTTGCTATTTTACCGCGGGTATTTTTCTTTCTATCATTCTTTAATTACACTTGTTTTAAGTAGAGGGTGTATCAAAAACAAACTCTTCACCCACAAAGATAGGAATAAGATATGTGTACATCTTGTCATCCCAAACCCCACTATATTGGATATGTTGTTGCTGTTGGGTCAGACTGTGTGTAACTAAACTAATCCGGGTATACTTGTTTTGGTTCTATTAAATGTCCCTCTATATGTAATCCTTTGGCGCGGCCAATTTTTAGGAAAACGTCTGTTTTTCCAATTAATTTGTGTTTTTCTCCAAAATTGATTTCTAATTTTTCCTTTTCTTTAGTAAAGATCTCACGAGATACAATAGATTTCAACGTCGAAATTTTGTGATAATGTAGGCGTGAATGTCAATTTCAGTGTTGGAAATTCAATTTTAAAAAAAATCTCCTGACCCGTTTATTTTATTTCAGAGTTGGACTTTTATTTTGTGGCCATGTAAACTTTAATTTGAAGTTTTTTACATGTTTAGAATAAATGTGATGCAGACTTCATATTTTTGGACTTTAAATTATTTTTTTTGGACTTTATATTTGATGATTATGATACACTTGAATTGAAAAAATCAATATAAACTGATATGTTCGGTTTTTAAAAAAAAATTTGATTCGGTTTTTTAAAATAAAAACCGAATTTTATTCGGTTCATACTTTTTTGATACAAAATCGAACCAATATACGTCCACCCCTAATCGCACGAAACGCGAAAAAATTTACTAATTTATGTATAAAATATGGGTCACGTGAACTCATGGTCATCCGACTAAACTCGTTATATTATATATATAATTCTTAAATATATCTAATATTAACTGAAAAAACTTATGGTCAAACAAAACTGAATGATGCATTGGTTATGTATTTGGTTTAATCCTAAAGAATTAGAGATCTAACTTAACTTGGTGGACTTTTGCATCTTTCTTTTACTTTCTAAAGCATCGGGACATGTAGGGAAAAAGACATAGATTACACCCTAAACTATATCTGAAATGTCTCTCCAATTAATCGGACTTCCTATTACCCCTTAACAACTAAAAAGTGATCCCTTGATACATATATAACCAGTTGCACAAGGGAGGTGTAACATACTCGTCCACCATGTCCGCGCCACGTCAGAAATCTTCTAAATTTTAATTTTTATATTTTTTTCCTTTTCTTTTATTTATTCATTGATTTTTCTTTTATTAATTATATCTTATACTAATTACTCCTTAATTAACCATTAAAATATTTCAATAATTATATCTTCTTTGTCACTAAACGGCCCCACCCACCCCATCTCTTATCCAACCGGAAACACCATAGCCGCCGCCACCGAAGTAACTATTACCCACCTTATTCTTAATTCCACCAAGAATAACAAGAAGCTAGTAAAATAAACCCTCTTCTGTTGAACAAGAACCTGCATTTTTCATCACACAGAGATACTATTAACAGATCTTGGCCAAAAAAATATCAGCCGAACTTTTATTTTTTCCGGTGAACCTTCAATCTCTTTCATTTTTCTCTCTCACTTCAACCTACCCATGATGATGATTTGTAAATTATTCCATTAAATTGAAACTCAAAAGAATTTGTAAATTTTTAGAACAAAATGCAGAGAAAAAAACTGAAACTAAAAAGGAGAAAAGAGAAAAGGAATGGAACAAAAAAAAGAGTAACAATGGAAGAGAAAGCTGACCGCATCGTAGAGAACTGGTGGGAAGAAGTGAAAAGAGAGAAGATAAATGTACAAGAGATATTTTAAAGAAGCAAGGACAAAGAGCAAAAAAAGAAACCATATTGGTCTGTTGGTTTGAAAAAAATTGAGTGCCATCGCCGGAGACGAGCTCGTCGGAGCTCCGGCAGCAGAGGTGGAATGAGCTCGTGAGATGGGGAAAGAATGAAGAAGAAAGGGAAGGGTGGGGTTACAAAAATCTGAATTTTGCAATTAAAAAAAAAGAAAAAATGAATAACTTTTAACCAAAACGTGTTTCTTTTTTAATTATTTTTATATTTCCACCACATTAGCTCTCATGAGTAATAAATTTATTTTTTAATTATGTGGGGATAATAGATCGTTTCATTAGTTAGAACATTAACTCTACTTTTTGAATATAATTCATACGGCAATGTATCTCTTTTGCTCATATTTAAAGTACAGTAAAATCTCTATAAATTAATAATCTTGAGATCATGAAATTTTATTAATTTAGAGAGATATTAATATATCGATAAATTAATATTTTATTAATTAACAGAGAGACTTTTTAAATTCAGCAAATTTAGTACATATATATGTATTGAAAATAAATGAATTCATATATGTTTCATTGATTATATTCATGCATCAACCAATTCTTTGTAACTAATTAAATATATTCATGTATAATATCAATTCATTGTATACAATTAACTATTATATTCATGGACGCATGTATCAATTCATTGGAATTACTTAAATAATGTATACATGTTTACATTAATTCGTTGCACTTAAATAATTATTATAGCCAATTAAATATATTCATGCATGATGAATGAAACATATACTATATAAATCTCAATATGGAAATAAAATAATTCATAACACCCAACCATGTCTTCTCATCTAAAAGACATTGCAAAATCATCCATGAATGATCAAATGCGTAAAGCATTATGTGAGTATAAGAGAGACCATCCCACATGCACTCAAAAAGATTTACAAGAGTGAGTTGATGAAAAATATCGTTTGAAAGTTAGTCAAGGTAATCCTGAAAAGATTAATGTTTTAGATGCCATCAATTTTGCAGTCTCCGCTTGGACAACCAATGTTTCTCAAGTGTCAATAGCAAATTGCTTTCGGCACTGCAAAATCCGTTAAAATGAAGAAATCTCAAGTGAGACAAACTTTGAAGAAAGCCTACATGAGCTTGAGAATATGGTCAAGGATGTTGGTTATCGCAATGAAATGGACGTCAACAAATTGGTGGACTATCCGGGTGAAAATGATGAATGTTCAATGGTTCAAAGTTTAGAGGAAATTGTTGCTGATATTATTGAAGATCCTACTAATGAAGAAGCTGAAGATGATTCAATACCGTTGGAACCAGTTACGAGAAAGGAGGCTTTGAGCGCGACAACAACTCTTCAAAATTTTTTGTTGCAGCTAGAGAACTCGACACCGGAACTCTTGGCTGCAATTAAAAAAGTTAGGGATGAAATTCAATTAGATTTAAATTTTAAGAAAAATCAAGTAACAATAGATTCATATTTTAGCAAATTACCATAATATTTATAATTATAATATTTATGAATTATTAATTTAGAATTTTAATGGGACTTAATATTTATAAAGGGATTTTTTGAAAAATTATTATCTTATTATCTTATCGAATTTGATGATTTTTTACAAAGGCCCAAGTCGGGACCGGAAGATTTTATTATTTTAGAGAGTTTATTAATTTATAGAGTATTAATTTATAGAGGTTTTACTGTATATATTTTATCGCCCCACTTCTCCCCTTTAGAATGAAAATTTGAAAAAATAAACAAGAATTTCTCTCGTTTAATTATAAGTCTTAACAATAGTGGAACAGTCTTTAATTGTACTAACTACTGAGGAACTATTGTCGTCTCAATATGAATTGTGACACTGACAGAATAGGGCTGATGAGATTGAGTCAAGCAAGATTGACATGCTCAGAAGAAGAAGAGTATATCACATCTTAGTTAAAATTTTCTACTTTAGAAAAGTGAAAAGTTTTATAGTTAAAACATAATTCACTACGTACGCTTTTGTGGCACAATATAGTGTAGCCGGAAAAACAAATTCTTCAACACCTAAGTTCAAAATGGACAATACCTGACATAGATTTGGGTCAGTCCAACAATATTTGAATGAAAAAAGAGTAAAATAGTACAGGACTAGTTTATCATGCAACTTGACTAAATAGGGATAGTTTGGAGACCAAAAATCTGTCGTATCAAAGAGCACTTAAAATCCCTTAAGTGGAAACATCCATTTACACATTCCATAATTACTTGTCGACTAAATTGAAAAAATGAACTATTCAATTTCAATCTCTTTGTTTTGTTTATTTTCCTCACCGTTCATTTGGCTTTACCATTCAAATATTCAATAAGTATATTTCAAACTATTGAGAACTTTAATTTCTCTATAAATATAATTAATTAAGCATCAATAATAATCTTTCGTTTAGGACTTAGAATTCCATAGGAGTAAAGAATGCAGCTTCTGCACTATAATAATTTGTTTTGTTGGTTTTGGTACATAGTAATTCCCTGCTTGGGATTGCAATACTTATTATTGCAGATATTATGGCATACTACTAGAAAAACTCCGGCGAAGATTCCGGCAGGCAACCGGGGAATACCGTTCATCGGAGAAACCATCCATTTCATGGCTGCCATCAATAGCAACAAAGGCTTCTATGATTTCATCAAAATTCGGCGACTCAAGTAAGACTTAAATTTTATAATAATAACATATATCTTGTAAATATGATAAAGTAATGTTTGTATGGTATACTTTTTTGTTGTTATAGCAAAATTATATTATAGAAAATATATAATATAACATAACATGAAAGATCGATTTCATAAAATACATGGAGATTATAATAAAATATTGTTATGGAATATAAAAGATCGATTCCACAAATATTAAAATATTGTTATAGAATTACCGTTATAGAGAGATATTTATTTAGTATTTGTATTTTGTTCTAGCAACTATGGATATTTGTGCCAGACTATTGATCAATCAATTTTGTCTCATTTTCAAGTTAGTTGAGCAAATCGAACCCTCAATTAAATTGTGTTGTCCAAAGTATAGTATTAGGGGTGGATGTGCTTGTAATAAAAGGGTTCAATTGAATCCCCGTTATTAGACAAATAATACTAAATATAATTTTATACATATAAATATTGTTCAATTCCCTTGATAAAATGAACTTATATTGTAGTGACAAATATGGTTCAAATATTATATTTTAGTTGCATATTAGAATCTCACAAGTGACAATTTGTTTTTTTTGGATCTCTTAATTAGAATTTTAGACTTCAGCTAATTATTGAGGCAAGTCATCTTTGTAACTCTTACGTTGGAATGTTTTTCTTTTTCGTTGAAAAACATTTCTCATAATCAAATACATAATGAAAGAGAATAATCCCTTATTGATTTCATTCATATAAATAATTTATATACATGATATACAATAATAATTTTAGACTATAATTACGAAAATTAAATATTCACCTAACTAATATAAAATATTGCTACAATAATTACAGATATACAAAATCACTAATTATACCAAAAGAATATATTTGTATATATTCTATCACACCCCCGCAGTCGTAGCAGGCGGTCGTCGTACGCTGAGACTGTCCCTAAAATCATCAAACAGAACTAAGGGAAGACCCTTAGTAAATAAGCCAACAACTTGATAACGTGAGGGGACATGCAAGACACATACTTGTCCACGAGCTACCTTTTCGTGAACAAAGTGAATATCCATCTCGATATGTTTAGTGCGCTGATGTTGGACAGGATTCCCCGAGAGATATATCGCACTAACATTATCGCAGTAGACCAAGTAGCTTTTCGAATAGGAAAATGAAGCTCTAAGAGAAGGTTACGCAACCATTATGACTCAGACACCACATTGGCTACCCCTCGATATTCAGCCTCTGCGCTGGAGCGCGACAAAGTAGCATGACGTTTAGTCGACCAAGTTATCACCAAAAAACATACAACAACCAGATGTCGAACACTTGGTATTTGGACATCCACCCCAATCAGCATATGTATAAGACATGGGAGTAGATACCGATGATGGATATAAGTGTAAACCATAATCAAGAGTGCCCTAAATGTAATGCACAATGCGTTTGAGAGCGTGCATGTGTTCTTCCCTCGGATCATGCATGAATAAATACACGTGTTGCACTGCATAAGTAATATCGGGCCTCGTAAATGTGAGATATTGAAAAGCCTCTATGTCACGACCCAAACCGGAGGGCCGCGACGGGCACCCGGACCTTACCTGCCGAGTACCACTAATCATATACTCAATTTCAAATCTCAATTAAACACGGTCTAAGCCAAAAAAGGACTATGTAGAATGTTAACCAGAAAGCCAACTTATATACATATATATATCCCCAAGTCGACGAGGCCATACATGACTACTACACATAGGACATTTATTTACAAGCCTCTAAAGAGTATGTGATATCAAAGGTCGGGATAGGGCCCCGCCATACCCATATATACAAGCAAAAATTATCGTACCAAGATAGACTGACACTCCGAAACAAGGGGAGTGCTCCAAAATCCATTGGGTTAGCAACCTACTAACGTGGATCATCTCCTTGCCTACGTGAACTTGCGGGCATGAAACGCAGTGTCCCCCGATAAAAGGGACGTCAATACGACTGATGTACCGAGTATGTCAGGCATGATCAATAGTATCACAGGAATATAACAATAAACTGAAACAGAAATAGCCGACATTAACAGCCGACAGAAGCAGCCGACCAGTAGTAAACACCTCTGAGGGTCACAATATGCCTAAATGTTATGCACAATGCAAATGCGGTATATATATATATATTGGCCACACAAGGTCATCTTCCTTTCCATAACAGCCTCTGTGGGCATCATTTCATTTCGGCCTCTGTGGGCATAATCATTATCATATTGGCCTCATTGTACATCTTTATTTTTGTGATATCTGTACCAGCTGCAGGTGGTGACGCGTATATAACGTCTTTCCCTTTTCCCCATCCACTACATATATATATTGATACCATATAGTAGTGTATATAACACCTGTGGGTCCAGGGTAATACATGAATATAATGCAAATGAAAATGCATAAATGACAATTAAACATTCTGAACTTATCGGATGACATAATATCCTTGTACATTTGGCTAATATTGGGAATATTAACATGTACCTTCGGTTAACATTGGGAATATTAACATCTTCCTCATATACCTCAATAAGAATTTAGAAACATATTTAGACATGTTTTCAACACAGGAATCAATATCATGAATTCTAACTACTAAGAGTAGAATAACTTATGGAATAATATTACGGTTATGTTTCGTTACATGGAACATGTCAAAAGAAGAAATGATTTGCCTTAACATACCTTCGTCGATACACTCGATAATACAACTCAAGTAGTCTGTATGACACCTAACCTTAAGCACGAATGGACCAGCTTGAACAATGGAATTCAATATGATTTAGGGACCATGTTTTGCTTGCTATGGCTGCCTATAACTTCCACGAACTGCTCTCGTTCGGCTAACATTTCATTGCCTAGGTTTACTAACCAAGGTGTACTGCCTATGTATTCTTACTCTGAAAATTAATGGTGTTACATGCAAAAAGTCTATAGAGGACCTTTATTTAATAGGACCACAATTGATTCGTCCCCCACCCATAATAATTACCCCTAAGTCTCACAATCTGCCACATATTTGCTATATACCTTAGTCATTTAGGTAATCCATTTGAAGGCTAAACGTAGATACCCCCCCCCCCCCCCATTATAATTAATCAATTACACACACAATTAATTCTTGATCCTAATTCACTTAAATCTTAATGACTTATAAAACCTTCATATACTCAATGTCATAATCATGTGATATAATACTAGTACATCGCCTCTTTATGCACGCACTAAATTTATTTTCGATCCCCGTCGTCACACTTGTTACGTCCAAAATTATTTCGAAATTTTATCCTTTTATACACTAAGCTCTTAATTTACATGCGTGAATATGACACAAATTCTCCAAGGCTTAGGTCTTACTTGCATACGTCTAGATGCTCAAACCATCGCCCAAAAATATGGGGTGTTACACCTTACAAGACGGGGCTTACTTCCTAGCCCCAGTGGGAGTAGTGACTAGCGTTATAGGTCGTACGATAGTGGGAGGGATCCTCGTATGGTGTGCTAGAAGTAGCACTCAGCTTCGGTTTAGTGTCAACCGGAGTTGGAGATGACTTACAGGATGACATGGCAGCTCGTTCAATAATCTATGTTGCATACTTCTTATGAGATAGAAATAGACCACCTGCATAACGAGTTACAGTAATACCCAAAAAATAACTCAAAGGCTCCAAGTCTTTCATAGCAAATTCGGAGCTGAGAAGAGATATGATAGACTTGCGCAGTTTATCACAGGAAGCAGTCAATATAATATCATTCACATATAACAGAATGTATTTCATAGAAGTACCGTGGCGGTAGATAAACAGAGAATGATCAAACCTGCTGTGAGAAAACTCAAGAGTAGACACATAATCTGCAAATCTTTTGTACTAGGCCCGAGGAGTCTGTTTTAGCCCATACAAGGACTTCTTTAGCAAGCACACATGGTTAGGATGATCGGGGTCCCTAAAACCGAAGAGTTAATACATGTATACAATTTCCTTGAGTTCGCCGTGTAAGAACACATTTTTCACGTCCAGCTGATGAATGAGCCATGCTTTTGAGAGAGCTAGACTGAAAATAGTGCGAATAGTTGCCGATTTGACCACCGAACTAAATATCTCTCCACAATCCACGTCAACCTGTTGAGTTTTGCCATCACCTACAGGACGGGTCTTATGCCTCTCAAAACAACTATTACATTTTTTCTTATGAGTAAAAATCCACATAGAATGAATCACATTGACACTAGGTGGACGGGGCACTAACTCCCACGTCTTATTTTCAATAAGAGCATTATATTCATCATTCATGGTCATTTTCCAATTTGGATCACGAAAGGCAGACATGGGGTTACATGGTAGGGGGATTTAGTGCCATTAGAGTTGAGATTAAAATGTTGCTTTGGTATAAAAATACTTTGTTGGCTATGACTAACAGGCCCTTGTCCCAAAATAGAAGTGGGATGGATACTAGTAGAAGTAGTGGGCTGGCCCAGTGCTGATTGTTGGCGTTGGACTGGATTCGGGATGGGATTACCTGGGCTGATTGATGACTGGATGGTGTTGGGCCAGCATGCAGTGGGCTTGTTGGCAGAATTGGCAGACCAAAGGTGTTTGGGCCAACAGGCAGTGGGCCTGCTGGTAGAAGCTCAGAGACGACAGTAATTAGGCCAACAGGCAGTGGGCCTACTAGCAGAATTTGTGGACGTGGGACTGTTGGGCCAGCAGGCATTGAGCCTACCGACTCCTGCTGGTCCAAATGCCGAGAAGTAGGCTGGACCAAATGGTGGATCACATACGGTGAGAACCCATCATCCAAAAAATCATACGAATTTGATGCGGAATTATGCAACTTAGCAAACAAAAAATCGGTTTCATAAAAAATGGCATGACGACTAATGATGATTTTATTAGAGGATAAATCAAAATATTTTACGATGATTTGATGGTTAACCCAGAAACACATAAGCGGTAGAGTGGGCTTGAAGTTTGTTAATGGTAGTGGAGGGGAATAGAAGATAACATAAACACCCAAACACCCCTAAGATGAGAATACGAAGAGTCTTTTTGATAAAGAATTTTGAGTGGGGATTGGTATGCTAATCCTTTGCTGGGGAGTATGTTAAGAATGTAAGTTGTCATTTGTAAAGCATGATGCCAAAATGAAGGTGGTAATGATGCATGGGCTAGTAATGTACGAACAATATTATTAATAGTGTAAATTTTTCTTTCGGCTTTTCCATTTTGTGATGACGTATGTAGACATGAAAACCGAAAAGATATACCATTAACCTTACAAAATTCTCTAAATGACCCATTATCAAATTTTCTTCCATTATCACATTGAATGTTCTTAATATCCCGTTCAAATTAAGTACGGATGAATGCTCTAATGATAGGAATGTGGAATAAATGTGAGACCTTTTAGATAACGGAAATGTCCACAAAAAATTAAAATAATCATCCAATAATAAAATATAATAACGATGGCATGAAGAGCTCAAAACGGGAGATGTTCAAAGATCACTATGAATAATATCAAATGGCAATAAAGTACTAGAATTTAAGGCAACAAATGGCAATTTAACATGTTTCCCAAGTGGAAAAGAAGGACAAACATTAGTGCTACGAGCACTATTACACTCAATAAATTTATTATTTTTAAGGGAGGAAAAAACATTCGCTCCCGAATGACCCAAACGCGCATGTCACAAGGAAGGTGCTAAAACGGTAAACGTTGATGGCGTGGCTTATTTAGTGGTGATGGAATAAAGCTCACCCCGACTATCACATCTCATTAGATGTATCTCCGTCCATAAATCTTTCACAGAAAATCCAAAATGATAAAATTAAACAGAAACTGAGTTACCAGTTGTAAATTTCCGAACATACACCAAATTTTTAATTTATTGAGGAGCATGAAGGTCATTTCTCAAGACTAAAGGTGAGTTCGGAGGAGACAAATTTGTGTGATCATAACAACGAATTGGGAAAGAATTACCATTACCAATAATTATGTCACAATTTTTGCTCAAATTGAAATAAGATGAGAGATTACCTAGCGCGGATGTCATATGAGAAGTAGCAATGTTGTCCATGTACCAATTTGCATCCGAAGAATTTAACCTAAGTGTATGTGTTGCCGCCTCGATATCCGTATATGTCGGAGATACAGATGGGCCCGCAGCAGTGAAAGCCTGTTGTGGCTGAGGCCCAAGCAGGCCAGGCTACTGCCAGGGCGAGTGATTTCGAGGCCTAAGCCTATTTTTGGCTTATTGCTGTTGTTGTCGGCCACTGGTCCTGGCCCAGTTCTGTGATGGGTAACGGCAGGGCGGCATGGGCCATTGCCCATTGGCCCAAGGCAGGCCCCACGGCCACTGCCCACTGGCCTAAGCCTGCTACCAGGGGTGTTGTGGGCCGGCCTCCTGCTGACTGCCACTGCCGCCTCCACGACCACCACTACCGCCACCATTGTCGCCGCGACCACCACCCTTGCCTCCGCCACTGCGGTGTTTTCCACAGTTTTGACCCTTTTTGCCACCCCGTTATTACGATTTTAACCATAATTTTTAGAGAATGATTGAGAGTCATCGGTTTGGCGGGACGTGGCCACCATCATGGCGGAATTGACTCCAATTGCAGCCTTTTTAGCCAATCCTGTTTCTTCTAAGGTGAGCATTGAATGTGCTTGGTAGAACGGTGGGAGAGGATTGCTTTTGCGAAGAAGAGTTCCAACCCCATTATATGCCTCAGAGAGGCCTGCAACTATCTGAAGAATGAGACGATCATTTGTGACGAGCGCGCCGACGTTCTTGAGTTGATCCGACAACTCCTTGAGCCTTTGACAATAGGCTGAGGCATTCGGAAAATCCTTCATATTTATGTGAGAGAATTCTTGCTCAAGGGTTATGACACGAGAACTTTTGTTATCTTGGAATATATCACGCAACCTATTCCAAGCTTCCATTGTCGTGGCGTCGGGTTTGATAATTGTCTGTAAGAGGTCCGTAGAGATGGTGGAATAAATCCATTGGAGGACCGTAGCATCAAGAGTTGCCCATAACTCTATTTCATCATCGGTGGAAGGGACATTCTCCTTGCCTTTTTTCAGTTTGACGATGTGATGGAGAACTCTATGAGACCTTGCGTGAATTTTAAAAAGTTCCACCCACGTTGCATATTGGACGTTCTCCATTACAAGGACAATAGGGATGTTGTTCTTGATGTTGGAGACTGCAAGGGCAGGATGAAAGGTATTCTTTGTGTTAGACATGATTGAGAAACAAGAGGAGAATTAGGTTTTGGACCGAAAAATTGAAGGGATGGCCGAGGGTTTAGAGGGCGGCGGAAGATTAGTGGGGAAGAAAAAAATTTCCCTAGACTTCTGATACCATGAAAGAGAACAATCCCTCATTTCATTCATGTAAATGGTTTATATACATGATATATAATAGTAATTCTACGCTACAATTACGGAAATTAAATATTCACATAACTAATATAAAATATTACTATAATAATTACAGATATACAAAATCACTAATTATACTAAAATAATATATTTGCATATATTCTATCACATAAGATCATAACTCGCTAAGAAAACATATTGTTTTTGTTTTCACAAAAATGTTTGTAGGTACAAAAATGTAACAATTTGGTGGAATTTGAATACTTTGTTTGTAGGTACGGGAATTGCTTCAAAACAAATATATTTGGGCAAACGCATGTATTTATTTCAAGCACGGAAGCAGCAAAGAAAATACTACGTAACGAGACAGGAAATTTCACCAAGAGATACATAAAGTCAATTGCGGAACTTGTGGGAGACCAAAGCCTTCTTTGTGCTTCACATCACCAGCATAAACTTATTCGAAGCCATCTTAGTGCTTTGTTCTCAACGGCATCTCTTTCATCAATGGTTAAACAATTTGATGAATTGACTGTTAATAATCTTAGCACCTGGCACAATAAATCCAGCATTAGTATACTCCACGAAGCTCTACAGGTTGGTGTCATTATTAGTCTAATCCAAGTTCATTTAGCTCATTTATACAAATGGGAAAATTACAGTCAAATACCATTCGGCCATCTAGTTTACCAAATATGTGCACAGTATATAGGTAGTGTATACTTTATACTAAATATACATATACTTTACACAACATACTGTTGAAGTGTATATTTTATACTAAATATACATAATACTATGCATGTGTATACATAGCATATACATGCAAAGTGTATAAGTAGTGTATACTTCAGACTTACTGATAAACTAGTTGGCCGAAGGGTACATTTACGTAAGCTTACTTTTAAAGTTTATTTAGACTCGGATTGGGCCTGATAAGCCCAAAACTGATTATGCTCCCTTCAGACCCAACAAAAGGTAGTAAATGGTGTGTCTAAACTGAACTGATCCATTAAACTATTGGATCAAATGAGTCAAAATAGTTCTAATGGATCTAAACGCAGCCCAAGCAAATCACAATAGTTAAATTTGGAGATTGAAAATTATGTAAATTAGAACTTAAGCTATAATTTTTAAAAACATATACAATAATGTTTATGTTTCTTTTGTGTGGAAAAAGAAAAAGAAAAATGAAAAAAGGAGAAATGGTTCGGTCATGTTAGGCGAGTTGGTCTAGCCCATCTTGACCCAAGAAAATTTTGGGCTCTATTAATTTGACCTAATTTTAACCTGCCTATTTGACAATTGACACCTGATATGTACTATATCCTATAACATGTTAACCATTAGATAAAAGGCTTTATTTGCATCCAATTGGTTAATAAAGCCCACTTGTTTAACTGATCGATTCAAATAGCCCACTTGCTTAACGTAATTGTATTTTTGTTCGTGTTATAGATAACCCTTGAAGCAATCTGCAAAATGTTAATGAGTCTGGAAGAAAAAAAGGAACTAGAAATGTTGCATAAAGATGTTGGATTGATATACGAAGCAATGCTATCATTTCCATTAAGACTACCATGGACCCGATTCTACAAAGGCCTACAGGTAATTAATTGGCCCACTATAAAAGCCCATTAATGTTTGTCCTCAACACCAACTAACTTAAGCCCATCAACATTCAATTGCAGGCCAGAAAAAGAATTATGATATTGCTGGACAAAATAATAGAAGCAAGACGAAGATCCAAAGAAAAGTGTGATGACTTTCTTGATCATCTTTTAATCAAGGATGGTGAAAAAAGTATAGAAGAAGAAACACAGTTAAGAAATCAGCAGATTAAAGATAATATATTAACTATGATTATTGCAGGTCTGTTTTAATACTTACCTACATTATATTATATTATATTATATTATATTATATTATATTATACATCGTAGCTTTTTCCTCTTGGATTCAATTGATTTTATTTTTGGGTTCAGGTCAAGACACCACGGCTAGCGCAATTACATGGATGATTAAATATTTGGATGAAAATCCGGAGGCCCTCAACCAACTTAGGGTAAAAAAATTCACAACCAACTAGTATGCAAGTCCATTTTGTCTTGTTAAAGAATAGAATAGTTTGATTTTTATCAGGCCTTTCTCTTGAAAAAACATCCATTTTGTCAGACTAATTTCAATTACAATAGTTAAAGATCACTTCCTTAATTAACATGAGGGACCTACAATCCACAGGACGACTTAAGAAGAAAATTTTGTCAAATTCTAATTTTAGAAAGTTGATTGCAATAGGGTGAACAACAAGATCTGCAACAAAAGGTGTCTCGCAAAGCACACCTCACATTTGAAGACCTGAATTGTATGCCGTATGCATCTAAGGTATTATTTATTCTTCAATTTTAGTTAGCCCCTTATTTTCATTTTTCCTATTAGAAATTTGAAGTGTCGAATTCAAATTCATGTAAATTAAACTTCGACTTATAGTACTATTTGTCACAATAAATATCCAAATATTTAACAACCCTCTATTTGCACCTTTAAGACGATTTTACAAAGTAGTAATTATTTAATTTGTGCCAACAGGTTGTTAAGGAATCTCTTCGAATGGCTTCAATTGTGCCCTGGTTTCCAAGAATGGCACTTCAAGATTGTCAAATTGAAGGTTTGACTTCTATACACAAATTAGAAGTAATATAGTCACATATATATTTTTTTATAACAATTATTCTCTATAACAATAATTTACTATAATGGTCTTGTTTTCTTTGGAACTAATTTTTAATATTATGAGTATATTACATGTTTTCTATAACGACATTTCGCTATAGCAACTAAAATATCCGGACAAACAACAATAATTTTTTTTAAAAAAAAATTAAGGGTAGGGGAAGGAGAAATTGGGGAAGGTATTTGTCAAAACAAGTCAGTATATCACAAAGTATATCGAGTATAGTAGGTGTATATCAGAGGCAATTACAAGTTAGTTGGTAGTTATTGTGTCAGAATGAAAGTTTGTTAGGATTGTTAGATGTCATTATCACTCAGTTAGTATAGTTGGCATTTAACATCTAAATATATCTCATTGTATGAAACACAAGACACAAAATTCATATCAATCGAAATATCTTTTTCCCTTCTCTAATCTGCTTCTGCATTCTAGTGAACATGATGAAGCTAGAGCTTCAATCATGATTCATATCTGGTAAAATCACAGGGTATCAGAGCAGTGATCACGACCACGAGATCCAATACTGTGTAACTCAAAACTTCATTAGAGAAGAACAATGGGAGAATAGACAACTACGATAGTGATAGATCATCATCATCTATTATACTTGCAAGCTTCAGATGTTCCAGGCCTAGTATTGATTCCAATCAAGCTTACAGGTCCGGAGAATTATACCTTATAGAGTATATCCATGAAACTTGACCTAAGAGGTAAAGGAAAGCTAGGATTCGTAACTGACACTTGTGTCAAAAACAGTTACAAAGGAGATTTGGCAAATTGTGGGAAAAGTGCAATGCAATTGTGTTGTCATTGATTGGAAGTACAGTTTCGAGTGAACTAATTCTAAGTATAATGTATGCTGTGAATGCTAAGAAAGTTTGAATGAATTCAATTAGAGATTTGACAGATCTAATTTGACTAGGATCTATCATATCTGGACTGATTTAGTGAATCTGAAGCAAGGAAGTGATTCAGTCACAACTTATTACTATAAGATGAAGATACTTTGGGATGAATTGGATGTGATTGTTCCATTTCCATCATGTTGTGATGAATCTAAACACAGATTACCTCAAAGCACAAAGGCTAATTCAGTTTCTAATGGGATTGAATAAGAGTTATAGCAATATAAGGAGTAATTTATTGGCTAAAGGATCTGATGTAACAGTGAATGAAGCTTATGTTGTAGCAACTCAAGAGGAGAGTCGGAGATATCTTTGTGTGATTGATGGGCATAGAGATGTGTTTCCTATGGTAGAAGGAAAGAACAAAGGAAATCAAGGAAATAGATATAGAAAGGCAAAACCACCAACACCACCACTAGTTTATTCAGGACTACCTTGTGGTGAGTGTGGTTAAAAGGGACACATAACTGAAGAATGTTATAGGATAGTTGGATATCCACGTAACTTAAAGAGCAAAAAGAAAGGTGGACAATCAGGAGAGTTCAAGCCATATACCAATTCAACCACTACTGATGGAGGTGCAACATAATCAAGTGATTCACAACATAGAACTTATGGATTATTCACACCACAACAATATCAGGAATCGGTGAACAAAATGGATGACTCAACCATAGCTAATTGTGTGCCAAACATGTCAGGTATAACTTCTATATTATCTAGTGCATATGAATGGATAGTTATTTCAGGAGCTTCACATTATATAACACATTGCAAGGAGTTGTTAAGTTCCCTAAGAAGATTAGAAGATCAGTAAAACAATAATGTACATAGTTTAAATGGTGATAAGTCACAGATAACAAGTGCAGGAGATGCAAAGATCTTAGGTGATCACAAGATAACAAATGTCTTAAATGTACCAGACTTTAAGTTTAGTCTGTTGTCAGTATATAAGATCACCAAGGAGTTGTGTTATGCAACTATATTTCTACCTGATTTGGGTGTGTTCTAGAGGCTATCCAATGGCAATATAATGGGGATTGATAGATAAAGAGAAGGACTATACATTTTGAAGGAATCTGAAAAGATAACAACACATGCATCAGGTAATAGAGATCTCAATTAATAAGGAGGGCAGTTATGGCACATGAGGTTAGAACATCCATCAGTATGAGAAATGAATCATATTCCATCACTCAAGTTCAAGGTGAAGTCTGATGTTCAAGATAATTGTGAAGTGTGTCCTCTGGCAAAGCATCATAGACTAAAATTTCATGTTAGTACTTAGTACTAATAAGACTTCATCATGTTTTCAGCTTGTACATATTGATATGTGGGGTCCTTATAGAACCGCTACATATGACAATAAATAATACTTTGTTATTTTTGTGGATGACTTTAGTAGATATACTTGGATATACCTCATACATTCCAAAAAGATGGTGTTTGATATACTGTCTGGATTTCTGCATTTGATAAAGAATCAGTTTGATTATACTGTTAAAACACTTATGTTTGACTATGGTATAGAGTTTTTTAACTCCAAATGTGTAGCTCTATTAGCTGATAATGACATCATTCATCAAAGTAGTGGTCCTTACACTTCTCAACAAAATGGAAATGTAAAAATAAAACACAAGCATATTCTTGAAGTTGCTAGAGCCTTAAGATTTCAAAGTGGTATTCTTATTAGTTTTTGGAGAGACTATGTAAGAACTGATGTGTATTTGATCAACAAGCTTCCCACAATGCTCCTAGAAGGAAAAAGTCCTTATGAAAGATTGTTTCACAAGCCACCTGCTATTTATCACCTAAGAGTATTTGGTAGTTTGTGCTAGCAAGTCAGCTTCCTAAGGGAGATAAGTTTGCTGAAAGAGCTAGAAAGTTTGGTTTAATTGGTTATTCATAAACTCATAAGGGGTATAGACTATTTGATCTCACCACAAATGCAGTATTTGTTAGCAGAGATGTCACATTTAGGGAAGGTATATTTCCTTTCTTGCTTGGTCCTTCCTCCTCTCAGGAATACATATTTGTGTTGCAGTCTCCTACATTCCCTATCGAAGTAAGGAAGACAGTACATGATAGTACTTCATCGGTTCATGTAGATGAGACAATGCTTATGCTCATTGTTACTACTGAAAGTGTTATTCCTGCAGAGCATAGTATGGAGCATATTGCAGTTAGTGATGACAATACTGAGAATGCTGAAGCTGCATTGCAAAAAGTTGAAGTAGTGCAAGAGGAGGAAGCTGCTAAAATTGAATTGCAAGAAGTAGAGATAGTTGAAGCTATAAATGAGGTTGATGTTCAACTATCACTAATGCAACAACATGAAGAAATTGTTGAACCAATAGTTCTGGAACAAGGGGAGCAAAGGAGACCTAACAAAAAGGCCAAGCCACCCATTTGGCATAGTGTCTATGTCATGTCACACAAGTTTATAGGAGGGTGTGCCTATCCTATTAGCAATCATATAGCTTATTTTCATATGTCATCAACATATCAAGAATATTTAGGGTGTTTTTATGCTATAAAAGAGCCTAAAAACTTTCAGGAAGCATCCAAGGATAGGTTGTGGATAGAGGCAATGCAAAAAAAGAGTAGATACACTTGAAGAAAATCGGACTTGGGAGCTAGTGGAACTGCGACCAGGAAAGCAGACCATTGGTTCAAAATGGGTATACAAAGTGAAGCTGAAGGCAAATGAAGAAATAGACAAGTACAAAGTAAGTTTGGTTGCAAAGGGCTACACACAAAGAGAGGGATTAGATTATCATGAGACATTCTCATGAGTAGCCAAAATGGTTACTGTGAGGACAATAATAAGCCTAGCAATATCATATGACTGGAAATTATTTCAGATAGATGTTAATATTGCATTTCTTCAAGGAGATTTAGATGAAGAAGTATATATGTCAGTGCCACAAGGTTTTCATAGACAAAGGGAGACTAGAGTTTGCAAAGTTTTAAAGTCCTTATATGGATTGAAACAAGCTTCAAGACAGTGGAACATCAAGTTGACCACTGCATTAATAGGTGCAGGATACTCACAAAGCTCATATGATCATTCTTTATTCACAAAAATAAAGGACAATGAGATGGTTATCATCTTGATTTATGTTGATGACTTGCTTATTACAGGAAATAGCTCAAATCTCATAAATGAGACAAAGAAGTATTTGCATAGCCAGTTCAAAGTGAAGGACCTGAGAATTTTGAAGCATTTTTTGGGAATATAAGTGCTTAGATCTAAGCATGGAATATTACTAAATCAAAGAAAGTATACACTAGAACTAATATCACATATGAGACTTAGTGGTGCTAAGCCAGCTTCTACACCCTTGGAAGAAAATGTTAAGTTGACTTCTGTAGACTATGATGCAACACGAGATAAAAAAGATGGTTCAACATGTGATCCAATACTGAAAGATATTGGATGCTATCAAAAGTTCGTTGCGGAGCTGATCTACCTAATAATCACTAGGCTAGACATATGCTTTGCAGTGCAGCTGTTAAGTCAGTTCATTCAATTACCTAAGAATCCACATTGAGAAGCAACTCTAAGATTTGTGAGATATGTTAAGAAGTCACCAAGGCTTGGAATATTACTGAAGAGAAACACAGTCACAGAGTTATCAGGGTACTGTGACTTAGACTGGCATCATGTCCCAATACAAGGAGATCAGTGACTGGTTTTGTGATCCAACTTAGAGGGTCATTGGTTTCATGGAAATCTAAGAAGCAACATATTGTAAGTCGAAGCTCAGCTGAGGCAGAATATCGTAGCATGGGCTCAACAATCTCAAAATTTATATGGTTGACATGCCTGCTTAAAGAGCTTCAAGTGTGGATTCAATTTCCTATTAAGGTCTACTGTGATAGTAAGGCTGCTATATAGATAGAGGAAAATCCTATATTCCATGAACGTACAAAACACATAGAAATTGATTGCCATTTTGTAAGAAAAAAGTTCAAAGACAGAACTATCTTGCCAACATACATCAACACCAAGCAACAACTGACTGATCTATTGACAAAAGGTTTAGGAGTAGCTCAGCATCATCAGCTTCTATCGAATCTGAAAGTAATAGACATATTTCACCCACCATCTTGAAGGGGAGTGTCAAAACAAGTCAATATATCACAAAGTATATCGAGTATAGTAGGTGTATATCAGAGGCAGTTATGAGTTAGTTGATAGTTATTGTGTCAGAATTTGTTAGATTTGTTAGGATTGTTAGATGTCATTATCATTCAGTTAGTATGGTTGGCATTTAACATCTACATATATTTCATTGTATGGAACACAAGACATAAAATTCATATCAATCGAAAATATCTCTTTCTCTTCTCAAATATGCTTCTGCATTCTAGTGAACATGATGAAGCTAGAGCTTCAATTATGATTCATATCTGGTAAAATCATAGTATTATAATGTGGAGAATCGAACTCTCACCAACAAGGTGAAAGTTCAGATAGTCAATCAAATGAGCTACTAAGATTCACGTCAACGACAACAGTTTGACTGTATATATGCAAAATATATTAACCCTCTAATTTCTATGTGAATTTAGGATTTACGATCAAGAAAGGTTGGAATATTAACGTGGATGCTAAATCAATACATTTTGATCAAATGATATTCCAAGATCCTTATAAATTAATTCCTTCAAGATTTGATGTAAGTTTCTCTACATACAAAGACGAGTTTATTAACATATGAATAGAGTGGAATTTTCTCATTAATCTTTTTATGCTAAGAAATTTTCAGGATGATTCAAAACCATACAGTTTCTTAGCATTTGGAATGGGAGGAAGAACATGCCTTGGACTGCATTTGGCTCGAGCCATGATGCTCGTTTTTGTCTATCGTTTGACCACATCCTACAGGTTTAATTTGGCCTATCTTTCTCAATTTTGAAACAATATTAAACTCATCATGTTTACCTTATCGTAAAATTAAATAGAGAAACAAAAAACACAACTGAAAATTGGATTTAATGTTTATGCTTTGTTTTTTTAAAATCAGGTGGAAACTATTAGATTCAGATGAAAGCATCGAAAAATGGACACTTTTCTCAAGACTAAAAAGTGGTTATCCAGTACATGTTACGGGTATAGATGAGGAGAGGGAGTTCCCTAATGCATCAAAAACATGAAGCCAAAATATTCACATTGCAATTATTTGCATTTAGACGATTTGCCAATATTTCATCATAACGAGAGATGTAGATTTTTGTTGGTTATTCGAGGAGTTAGCCATGTTGTGTTTCTTATCAGTTTTAGGATTAAAACTTGGTACCTATAAGCGATTTAATAGTTATGGGTAACAATCTTGTGACTCTCACATATCATACTCTTGAAGGCAAGTTGTCTTCATCTTTATACTTAATGGTTTCTAATGGGTTAGCAAAATTAGACCATAAAAATATGATCGATCAAATTCGTTCATTTATTAACTCAATTTTTTGACATTTTCAAATTAGCTCATCTAAAAGTTGGAAAAACTTGGATTAAATATGTAGTCCAATGTTACCTACGAGAAATCTTGTCAAGATATTTTTAAATTTTTTATATGATGTGTTATATGAATCAATAATAAAGAAAAAAATTATCAGATAATTAAAAATATTATAAAAAACTATGTAAGTATTGAACGAGTTGAGCTATAACTCATTATTTAACTCATCTTAATCCAACTCATCTTAGCCCCAAATTAAATTTGAAATCGTCTGGCCATTCCAAATTCAACTTAACTCCGTGTATTTTACACCTTTTGTTCCTACATATTGAGCTTGGATCATCTACTAGTCTACTAGTGGACTAGTTCACTTGTTTATCAACTGTTTCCCAATTGCAAATCCCAACTCAAACCTGAGTTATTATACCATTTTTTTTATAAGTCTGTGACATCAGTGAGAACTATAGGAAAAGCTGGCATCCATGAAATTTTCTGGCTTCCGCTAACCTTAACATCATATGGCATCATGTTCCAGGATGCCCTATAAAAAAGTAGACTAATATTAGACAAAAAATTTCTTAATGTAATGATGCAAGCTAAACCTATAATTGATTCAACAAATTCTATCCATACATAACTACATATGTAAGGAGTTTTTGGCTTGTCTTGCCCTGTGGGATCAATATTTCAACCTATTTGGAAGTATCCACATATAGATGAGCTGAGATCATTAGGGTTTAAAATAAAAGATGTCTGTATCACAAATATTAGCTAGTTAATGTGGTTGAGCAACATAAAAATAAGAGGCTTTGATATATAAATTGAGAAGTAGCTAGCCTTTATTTACTGAGAGACTTTGTCACTCACATGTCAATAGTTAAAATTTGGTTTTTAACTTAGAGATCTTAACATTTTTAGTCAATCAGCTAACAGAAAATTCAACTGTCTAGCCATCGTTGGTGTATACTTAATGTATAATAGTATATAATTAGCATACACATTAATTATATAGATTAAGGTTATTTTTTGTTGTGGACTTAGTTGGGTTGCTATCTAATGTAAAAACCTCTTTAATAACTTATTCATACAAATAATTAGAATCGAAGCCTTGTCTTCATTTATAAAATTTGTGTCAAGTCATAAAAATGATATTCGGAATTTTGGTTTGACACAATTTGGAAAGGCTCTCATAGATTCTCATTTTAGTGATATTCGATCACAAAATCCATTAACAACACCTAACTGACTAGTATAGGATTCGTCTTTCAATTGGTAGTGGTGTATATTATGTTTGTTTAGGTACTTATGTCGACCTTGCATTTCTATTGAATAATGCTTAATTCACAACATATCAAACTCTAATCGTCTAAGCTAAATTGAGGGAGGGCGGCTAGTTCACGATAGTGTGGCAATTTACATTGCTAAAGTCCAAATTCTAGCAAAGGTACATTTTGCAAAAGCACAAGTCACAAGCAAAACTGTATAGAACAAGAATGACCAGAAATTAAGGAAGCAATTTGCCAATGAGCCTCAAGAACTGATGTTATCAAGATGAGAAATGATTGTTCATCAAATGACCTGTTCTTGTTTAGATATGTTCTATAATCGACAAAATAATTTTTTTATTTGTACGAAAATTATAATATGAGAGTCAAAATCCATTAAAGTATAAATATATACTGCATGCATGCGCAGACATAAACAGAAAAGCTTCCAACCAAACAACTTGTTTACAGATTCACAAATATGAACTGGATAGGCCCTCCAATTGGACAAACGACACTACATTTTATTGACTTTTTAAAGAATAAATTGTAGCATTGCTCTCACAATTTCGTAAAATATAATATAGCTAGCCATCCAATCCAATGATGAATTGACACCATATAAGAAATTAAAAGAACCAAATCATGTCCATTTATCCCTTCACCAATCACTCCCACCCTTTCTTTTGTGGGCTGAAGAACGTGGTTTTTATTACGAGATAGCATATACTTCGTAGTAATACGAGGGTAAAATTCTGAATTCGGACATAATTTTTTTTATACTCTTAAAATAAAATTTACCTATCTAGAATTAAATAAATAAATTACATAAGTGACAACAATTAACTATTCAAAATATCAAGACAATTTCCATTAACTCCTCAAATACTGATTAGAAGTATTCAAATTAAGTGGAACATAATTTAAAAACAAATGACTCCTATAATTTTTTACTCTATAATTTTAAAAGGCAACTATAACAAGCTTTGACCACAATTTTTTCATTTTCTTTTTGTTCAATTTTAGAAATGAGAAATACACTAGTATTAACTTGCAATTAATACTTCTCTAAATTTCTAATTTAGTACTATTCTTAAATGATCAATCTGACTCCTAACATAATGAGAAGAAAGAGTATTTTTATATCGTTCATGAGACGGATTGAAATGATATATCCTTTTTAACATTAGTGAAGTTAATTATATCTAACTCAAGTTCATTGAATTTTGTAGTCAATTAATTAGTACTATAACAACTTATTTTCACGGAGGGATGGGGCCGTGTTAAATTTCTTATGATTTTTAACAACTTAGTACTATAACAGCTTATTTGGACCTACTAACTCATTGACAGAGACTATGTCCTATCAAAACCACCAACATGCCAGAATGGATTTAAATCATAATTGGGTCAATCATTAGATGCTATAATTGAACAATCCAGCAATCAAATAGTCCATATATATCCATCTTCATAAAATTGATCTTTCTATTTATTGGTCCAAGAAAATGTGATCTTATTTTTTTTTACAGATTAGCTTTTCTCCTCCCAAAATTCAAAGTAAAATAAATTATTATTATTATTATTATTATTATTTCAGAGTTGATGTTGTTGGATATTGTAAAGTAGTACGGGAAGTAAATAAATATTACAAGTGTTCGAATCGAAGGATAAACGAATAGTCAATATTCAGAACTGCCGCAAAGTTGTTGAGTCTTGAATCTTGATAACCTGAAATCAAAAAACACTAAATCTGGATTGTTACAACTGTGTGCTGAGTCGAGTGATGACACTCTGTCCTTAAGACAAGATTGCCCCGTATATATGTTTTTACGTTAACGGGCAATAGTCTCCCAAGATAAAATAACGACTAATCAACACTACAAAGCAAATAGGTTGATTCTGATGAAGAAAACAAACATGAAACGACTTGCTGAGGAATAGAAAAGGAAGGAAGAGTTTTCTGTTTTCGTCCCAACGTTACTGCTCACGTTTTGGACTGACTTTCTGTTTGTCTCTGTGTATATAAATGTTGTCTCGTTTTTGCTGTCTTTTTGGGTGTTTGTGTTTTTTTTTCGTGTAACACAATTGAGCCAAAAGGCATCAATATATAGCATAAGTGAGGCTGCTCAACTGCCCAAGACATGGTTGTTAATGGCCATTGAAGGAGGGAATTAAACAGCCAAGTAATGGTTGTTTATGGCCATTGAAGGAGGGTGTAATTCAGCCAAGTAATGGTTGTTAATGGAGGGAGTTAATCAGCCAAGTAATGGCTGGTTAATGCACAATAACGCCCCCAAAAATCAACTCCAAACGGTAGGTAGAAACTTTCTGCCTACCGTCGTTCCCAAATTCAACTTTCAGAAACTCCAGGGACCAAACTGTAAATATTAAATAATTTGGGGTCCAAAGAGATAATATCAGAAGAAGCCCAAGTCCCGAGTCCCGAGTCCCGAGTCCCGAGTCCCGAGTCCCGAGGCGGGCGGCGGCGGCGCGCGTGTGGGCTTAGCCTTGAACCCAAGCACATCTTGGTTCTCCCTTCTTTAAACACATGGGGTACCCAAACCCTTAACCAATTTATAGACTTATAAAGAGAACAATTCTTCGTTTTCCCACCGATGTGGTAGATTTGTCCCACACCATATTTTCATGCCTCAAACACCTTACTTCGTTGACCAATATCTTCTTCATTTCTCAATGAAATTTGACGATTCTTGGCCCTACGATCATCTACTCACTTAGTAGATTATGCACGTGTGAAGAAACAAAGCCTCCAACATGCGAAACCCTAGTGTTTAATTCATTAAATATGGGTGGACGCACCTCCCCACCAAAGGCAAATTTCCATTCGATGTAAGTATATGTTTTTTCTAAGTTAAACTTAGATATAAGGGTGGATATACAATATGATTTAAGAGTTAGGCAATGAGTTTAATGACATTTCGAATCTTTAAACTTTATATCCAAGATCAGTTTTCGACGATATATTACTGTAAACGATAATCAGCTAAATTCAATATAACAATTTATTTGAACATTTTTTTGTCTTAAAATCACGCAAGTCAAACACGGTCTAATTTATTGAAGTGCATTTGGAGAGTATACATGGCTAGGTTTCTACCTTTTTCACATTATAAATAATGATTTTTTACTTATAGCTTGAATTGAATATATATATATATATATATATATATATATATATATATATATATATATATATATATATATATATATATATATATATATATATATATATATATATATGTGGGAATCATTTTTACTTTCTCTTTGATGGAATCACTATCACCTCCTTCCTTTGATGCTAAGTAATTAATATCATATAAGTGTAGCTAGCTTCAGTCCCTTTCACATATTCTCATATGTATTTGTGGCAAAATTTCAACCGAGGACTCTGTACAATATGGTACATCCTGCATCTAAGTATAAAAGGAATATATTCCACTTAAAACTATATTATATAAAGCATCTTTTAGTTTTCTTTGTCTTATTTCCCATTTCCCCCTCTTAGGCAACCTTCCATTTCTTCCTTTTGTTTCCTCAATGAAAGGCATCATTGTACTTCCTCCATTTCAATTCATGTTACTCATTTTTCTTTAATTCATCATAAAAGTATCTATTTTTTATATTTAATAATAATTAATTTTTAAAATTATTAACGAAATAATTTGTAATCATATAAATATTTAAAAATTATTTGAGATTATAAATGGTAAAACTCATTTTTTTCTTTCTTAAACTCCTATACAATCAAACAATACCACATAAATTGAGACGAGCAAATTAATATTTTGCACGCCATGCTTTTCACTAGAGCTGTCAATATGGAATATATAGGCTTGTTGCACCGACTCAGCCCAACCCGTGATTTGAAGGGTTAGGGTGAAAATTTTGGAGCCTATGTAAGAAAGAGGCTTTTTAGTCCTGCCCGAAAAAGCCCGTTGGTCTGTCGACTTGAGCGACGTTGGATTGGGCCAACCCCATGGGCTTGAGTGACGTTGGGTATAAATATCATTATACCAGTAATAAAAAATATAATCTATAGCAAACATACTTCTAAAACAACAAACATTAAATTTAACGTCTGGGGCGTACGCTTTTATGTCAGGAGCTTACGCTTTTGCGTCCAGGACTTACGCCTCAAACTCTAGGGCGTGCGCCTATGGATGTACCTTTCATTTGCGCCCTAGTGCATTTTTTGGTACGCCCCGCCCCAAGACTTGCCCAAAAACGCCTTTGAAAACACTACAATTGAGACTTGGTTAGCAAGTAGTAACATTGTGTGATATTGTCATGTAAATATTAGCATTTTTATATTCGAATTTAAATTTAAAGAATTATCAAAAATATTTTTCAAGGGCCGGCCAGGCCTGTAGCCCACGTAGTGATGGATTGGGCTGGCTATTTTAAAGCCCATAAAGAAGATGGGCCAATTGGCTTGACCCGTCAAATTCCAAAGCCCACGTAGACTAGTCCGGATGGGCTGGATTAGCCCGTTTTGACAACTCTACTTTTCACATTAACTATAGTTATGATTTATGATCTCATACTCGATTTCAATCACCAATTTTATTTGTACAATATGATTTTTTATTTCGATAATTTATATTTGACAATGAGAAATATCATTGATGTAAAACTTAAATAAACATATTTATTGTGTCTTTAGAGAAGGAACATGAGTTATAACAACAAACTAATTACAAGACAACTTTTTTTTTTTGGTATTTTCACTAATGAAATACAAAATTTGCTAGTTTGGTTTTGATATAAAACTTTGTGTTGTTACTACTAATTCCGTTTAGGGTTACAAGAGGTCCATTCTTAATTAATTAAAAATCTAATCTTTCCACACTTGGCTATTTATGTATGTATCACATAACTAAACATAAACACTGAATAATTGATCTCTCGTGCTCAAGAAGTTTGCCCACCATACTACTAATTCCCTTTCTAGTTAAGATTAGCATATAATACTTGTTTTTATTATTAATAAAATTTCCAGTACGTGTAACATCAGAGAATAAAAATGAACAAAAAACTAAAGCATTGCCATCTAACACACTACATTAAATTATACGTTCACGCTAATTATACAAACTACATTTCATATTTAAAAATTAAAAAGTACCAAGACTCAGTAGGTGGAAACAAAAGTGGGGACGGTATTTAATTTCTAATTATGAACTTCTGTTGCAATTTAGGTAGCAACATATACTAAACATCCCATTTTATTATGGTCATGATGTTGACTAATCTCCTAAAACTAGCACTTTCGCATTATATAAACTGTTTTTTTTCTTTTTAAATTTGGCACTTTAGAGTAGATACTCTATAATCTAATGACTTCTTATTATTCATGAAATACTCATTTATTTTTATATGGATATATATTGAAAGAAGCAACAATAAAAGAGAAAAGAAAAGAAATCTAATCAAAGGTTGTGTTAGATTTAATTCTTTTATGGGACAAACATTAAACGACGATTGCAGCCAGCTAGCAGTTGAGTGAAATGAAATAACAAACCAAAAAGGGTACTATTATGTCTATAGATAGTGACATTTATAAAATTGTATCCGTTAATTTTAATGTTCATAGTGTAGATTATTTTATAGAGTGCTAATTTTCTTTATTGTGCCTTTCAAGTGTCGGCTGTTTTTTCTTATCTTTTTTGTTTGTTTAGATAATTACTATTGTTTCTTTATTTATCTAAAAGATCTAGCTCATTCAGTCTTGACCGCATCTATTTCCTAAACACTGATTATAATAACATATCCATTTTTTTTTCCATTGTCTAAATACATTCAATTTGAATTTAAGGAGTTTGTTTTAGGAGTTGTGAAACAAATTGAGAGGCAAAAATTAGAGAGCCTCCGACATTTTTTTTTGCCTCCTTGACTTACGTCAACTAATCTAGGTATAAATTTTGGGATTCCATTTATCCCGTTGGTTATTGCTATTAACTAAAATCAACATAAATTTACATACAAAACTTGATACAGTATTATCTTTCTCATATAGAATGTAGAATTATAACTTCAGGATTATAATTCGTATAATCTCAGAATATTCTTGTTCCGAACCAAACAACCCCTTCCAGGACTAGGATACCAATTTCGGTATAAAACATGAAATTGCATTTATTCAATGTTAGATTATTGGTATTAGCTAATACCGGTATAAATTCTATCAAAAAAGGCTTCCCTATGTTTTGTGGCATTTGAATGAATGCACTGGCACGATGAAGACCGGCTCCTTTATCTATCACATGTTAAATGTCCGATTATAATCCCAAGATTACAATATTCAATATCGGATAACCTAGTTCCAAACCAAATGACCCTTATGGTTTACACTCTCCTCTTTCTTAATCACGACAACAGAAATATTTTCTTAATGAATTATATATTCGAAAAGAGAAGAGAGACCTTATCCCTGAAATAAACTCCTCCCTCCTCTCCCAAAAAGAAGATTTGGTGAATGAGTTATGAGCAAAGAAAGCTGTTGAAACTCAATGGATAATCTAAAAGATTATTCTAGCTTCATGACGGACAATAACCTCTTTATTTTAAAATTAATAGAAACAAGAATGTTAAGTGTTAGCTAGCCACAATAATTTGATTGAAAAACAAAATAAGTTGCACGCATTTTAGGATCAACCAAAACAAAAATCCACTAGAAAAAAAATAAGAAAAAAGAAGAAGGAAAATGAAAGCAGTGGATAAAGTCAACAACTTTGATAATAATCAATACACGATCATCATATTAAAGTATGAAGCATTTTGATGTTTTCTGGCGAATAATTTAGACCCTTAGATTGAAATAATGTTTGAGCATGTGTACCGACAAGAGTTGCTTTCCCATCTTCCATGCCCAATTAGATAATTTAATTTGCATCATTATGCAAGATATTATTGAAAGAATATAATCCCTTAATTATTTTCATTAATGAAAAATGTATATATACAAATATATAATATCTAAATATGAAAAATAAATCTATCTTTTCCTACTATAATTCTAATAACTTTTCCTAATACAAGACTAATACCATAAGTGCACTTGTACAAGAATTCTACAACTATGGTAAGTTTAATATACACAATTCGTTCCTTTGATATACACTGCTTTGTCCGTATATATCACGGCTTCTGTCACACCCCCACAGTCATAGCGGGTGATTGTCGTACATTGAGACTGTTCCTAAAAACTTCAAACAGAACCAAGGGAAGACCCTTAGTAAAGATGTCAGCAATTTGATACCTTGAAGGGACATGCAAGACACGTATTTGGCCACGAGCTACCTTTTCGCCAACAAAGTGAATATCCATCTAGAATATGTTTAGTGCGCTGATGTTGGACCGGATTACCAGAGAGATAGACGTCACTAATATTATCACAATAGATCAAGGTAGCTTCCTGAATAGGAAAGTGAAGCTCTAATAAAATATTACGCATCCAACATGACTCAGACACCACATTGGCTACTCCTCAATACTCGGCCTCCTCACTGGATCGCGATAAAGTAGCCTGGCATTTTGCAGACCAAGAGACCAAGTTATCACCAAGAAACATACAATAACCAGATGTTGAACGCCTAGTATCTGGACAACCACCCCAATCTGCATATGTATACGACACGAGAGTAGAGACGGAGGATAGATATAAATGCAATCCATAATCAAGCGTGTCATGTATGTATTGTACAATGCATTTGAGCGCATGCATGTGCTCAATCTGCAGATCATGCATAAATAAACACACATGCTGAATTGCATAAGTAATATCCGGTTGCAGGTAGTACTACAGACGCTCTTAGATCGTAAGTTGTATGTCAAGCTCTCTAAGTGTGAGTTTTGATTGAATTTGGTGGCTTTCCTTGGTCATATAGTGTCAGATAAAGGTATAAGAGTTGACACCCAGAAGATTGAAGCGGTGAAAAGTTAGCCGAGGCCCACACTCCATCAGAAGTTCGCAGCTTTTTAGGCTTAGCTGGCTATTATAGGAGGTTTGTAGAAGGATTCTCTACCATATCAGAACCGTTAACAAAGTTGACACAAAAGGCCATAAAGTTCCAGTGGTCTGATGCCTATGAGCAGAGTTTCCAAGAGTTAAAAGACAGACTAACAGCGACACCAGTTCTTACCCTCCCAGAGGGTCTAGAAGGCTACATTGTGTATTGTGATACCTCGGGAACAAGTTTAGAATGCGTGCTAATGCAACATGGTAATGTGATTGTCTATGCTTCAAGGCAATTGAGGAAGCATGAGAAGAACTATCAGATGCACGATTTGGAGTTACCCGTGGTGGTCTATGCACTGAAAATTTGGCGGCACTACTTGTATGGTGTTCATGTCAACATTTTTACGGATCATAAGAGTCTGCAGTATATATTTAAGCAGAAAAGTTGAACTTGAGACAAGGAAGGTGGCTTGAATTATTAAAGGATTACGATGTGGACATCTTATACCACCCCGATAAAGCTAATGTTGTAGCAGACGCGCTTAGTCGCAAGTCTATGGCCAGCTCAATGCCGGTACGAGCCGAGAAGAAAGAGTTGATAAGAGAGGTCCATCAATTAACTAGGTTGGGAATCCAATTAATGGGTTCAGAAGATGGTGGCTTTGTGATCCAAGATACATCAGAGTCGTCCCTCGTATCGGAAGTTAAGGAGCGTCAGTGGAAAGACCCTATTTTAGAAAGAATCAGATGGGGCATTCAACAAAAGAAGGCCACAACCTTTACGATTGATGAAAATGGGGTTCTCAAGCACCAGGGTCGTTTATGTGTTCCAAATGTACGAGACAAGATTATGATGGAGGTTATGTGCTAACGATATTCCACTCATCCTGGATCTACTAAGATGTATCATGATCTCAAAGGTATCTATTGGTGGAACGATATGAAGAGGAGCATTGCGGAGTTTGTAGCTCAGTGTCCTAACATTCAGCAAGTAAAAATAGAGCACCAAAAGCCCGACAGCTTGACTCAGAACATCGAGATTCTGATGTGGAAATGGAAAATGATTAATATGGACTTTATTACGGCTTTACCTCGCTCTTATCATAATTTCGATTCTATTTGGGTGATTGTTGATAGACTGACCAAATCAACTTATTTTCTGGCGGTCGAAACTACCTACACAGCCGAGTACTACACGAAGTTGTACATTAAGGATATTGTTCGCCTTCATGGTGTGCCAATTTCTATTATATTTGATAGAGGTGCGCAGTTCACAGCTAACTTCTTGAAATCATTTCAAAAAGGTTTGGGCACCCAAGTTAGTCTTACCACAACTCTACACCCTCAGACAGATGGGCAGTCCGAGCGTACGATTCAAACTCACGAAGACATACTACGAGCTTGTGTTTTGGACTTCAAGATAAGTTGGGATGATCATTTACCCATTATCGAATTTACGTACAATAACATTTATCATGCTAGTATCAAAATGGCTCCATATGAAGCTTTGTATGGACGAAAATGTGGATCTCCTATCGGATGGTTTGAAGTAGGAGGATCAGAATTATTTGGGCCTGACCTAGTACACCAAGTCATAGAGAAAGTGAAGATTATCCAGGAACGGTTGTTAACCGCTCAGTGTCGTCAAAAGTCATATTCAGATGTGCGACGGCGGGACCTAGAGTTCCAAGTGAATGATTTGGTCTTCTTGAAGATTTCGCCTATAAAGGGTGTAATGAGATTTGGGAAAAAGGGAAAGCTCAACCTAAGGTATATTGGGCCATATTGCATAATTCGATGAATCGGCCAAATGGCTTACGAATTAGACTTGCCTCCGGAGTTAGAATTTGTTCAACCGGTTTTCCATGTCTCTATGTTAAGAGCGTGTGTTGGGGATCCTTCTCGAATTGTACCAATTGATGATGTGAAGGTTACAGAGGATCTATCATATGAAGAGGTTCCTATTGCTATCTTAGATTGACAAGTCTGCAAATTGAGGACTAAAGAAGTAGGCTCTGTGAAAGTTCTATGCGGAATAAGAATGTAGAAGAAATGACGTGAAAGGCGGAAGAGGAGATGAATCACAAATATCCTTACCTATTTCAGACCAACGCCAAGGTTCTGAGGGAAACATAAAGTGAGTTCTATTTCAAATTATTATAATTAATGCTTGATGATAATGTGAGGTCTGATTTAATGATGTATGTTATATTATATGGGGCCGTGAAGCGGTGGTTGTGTTTCCTGGATACGTGACGGGGATTAGACACCCCGTACTTTCGGAGAAAGGATGTGACACCCCGTACTTTCGGATGATGGTTTGAGCAGCTAGACGTATGCAAGTAAACTCGAGCCTTGAGAGGATTTATGTCATATTCACGTACGCAAAGGAAGAGCTTAGTATATAAAAGAATGCGGTCTCGAAATAATTTAAGTTTTTAATAGTGAATAATATTTTAGTATTTCATTAAGTGGGATAAGAGGTGGTTACTATTAGTAACAATTGGATAAGTACCAAGTATGGGGTCAATAATCAATTACGTGTACGTATCATGTACACAAACTAAGAGACTATGTGTCTCATGCCTAGGAATTAGGACTTAGATGATGCCAACAAAGTATATTGTGATTAACTTATTTGTCTCATTTTGGGAGGTAATCATTGTGTTTTATAGTAGTAATAGTGTGACCAGCTACTTCACTTTAGGATAAGCAATTACATTCTTAAATTTTTTGTTTCACTTGAAGAAGAGAAAATATCCAACAAATATTGGTTTAGAGCAAAACGTCGAGCAAATATTTTTGAACAAAACGTCTTGCAAATATTGTTTCAAAGCAATCAGCAAGTGATTATTAAAAAGGGGCTGGTTCTGTTATTATTTAAGGTTAACTTGTAAATAAGGTTGATTTCATCACCATCGTGAAGGGTCGGTTCAAAGGTATGTTAAGGCAAATCCTTCCTTCTTTTGGCATGTTCTAAGTACGAAACTTAAAAAAAATTATTATCCCATAAATGATTCTACTCTTAGTAGTTAAGGATGATCATGTTATTCATTCCTATTTTCAAAGCATGTCTAAATATGCTCCTAGATCCCTATTGAGGCATATGGGAAGGATGTTAATATTCATAATGTTAATCGGAGGTGCAACGACTTTACGTCACTCCGATAAACTCAGAGTGGCTTAGTATCGTTCATGCATTATATACATGTATAACCCTTGACCCACAGGCATTATATACGCTACTATGTGGTATGTATTATATATATATGAGGTATGAGAAAAGGAATACGACGTTATATACGCACCACCACCTGATCAGCTGGTATATGATGATGATTATGCCCACAGAGGCCGATATGATATGATGGGATGCTCACAGAGGCTTGATGGCGTTATATACACATATGTATATGTTTGACCGTATTGTGCATGATACACAAGCATATTATGGCCATCAGAGGCATTCTCTACTGGTTGGTTGTTTCTTGTCTCATGTTACTTTCATGTCTCTATTATATTATTCTTCATGCCTGACATACTCGGTACATTATTCCTACTGATGTCCCATTTATTGGGGAACGCTGCGTTTCATCCCCGCAGGCTCAGGTGTTGACACCCAATTTTGTCCCATTTTTTATGATTTTATTTGTAATTTTTAATATTTTTTCACTTTTAAAATAATTTTAAAATATAGGCATATATGTGTGTATCTTCGTATTATTATTATTATTCGCATATTTTATATCATTTGCATTTTATAATAATCATAAGTTATCCATAATATTCTATGATATTTTATTTCTCACAAAATTGCATCGCATTTCCCTTTTATTAAACATTAAGCATTTCGCAAATATTATATTTTATTATTATCACGTCGTTATGTTATTTTAAATAATTCACATCTTTTACAAAATATATATATATATATATAATATATTTTAATATTAAACCCCTCTTTTATATTTTTAAATCCATAACCCATTTTTATTTCCTAACCCAAAACAATTCCTACCCAACCCAAACTAAAACCCATTTTCGTCAAGCCCAACCTATCACCCATTTTATTTCCTAACCCAAAACAATTCCTACCCAACCCAAACTAAAACCCATTTTCGTCCAAGCCCAACCCATCACCCATTTTATTTCCCCAACCCAAAAACAAATACCCAGGCCCAACCGAAAGCCCACCGGATCGGCCCAATACCCAATTCCCTTCCCCTTTTAATTCCCCCAAAAGACCCAAAACACCAAAAAAACCAAAAAAAAAAAACCCTAACCCCCAAGTCGCCAGACACCCCTATGCCCCTACCCCCACATCGCCGCACTCTACCCCCCACTTCGCCATCGCCACCACCCTACCCCCGACACCGCCGAACGCATGCCCCAAGAACACGCCCCAAAAATCAGATTTTGTTCCCCCTTTATTTTGAAATTTGAATTCGTTTTAAGGGGGGGGGGGGGTATGAGGGGTTGGAACGTTGGGTTGAGTACCTATAAATACCCCATGTTGTTCTTCATTTTGGAGGAGATTTTTCGGAGGATTAAAACAGATTTTTCGGAAGATTTTTTCGGAAGATTTCCATATATACATAAATATTTTGTTGTGTTCTTGATTGTAAGCATTTGCCTTCCTTGTTATTCAAGAATCAAGTCCGAAATAGGTCCAAGATTTGAAAGAAAAGAGGTGAGTTTCATTCTTGAACTTGGGTTTTAAATGCCTCTATTCGATTTCTGAAAAACCGAGTCCGAAAATCTGTTTTGCATTTCTTGTTGTTCTTCGCTGATTTCGGGTCGGGTCGACCCGGTTTAGGTATTATTTTCAGAATGCTTGCATGTTCATATTTATATATGTTGGTTATCTGAATTTGGTGTTAAAATCTGATTTTTGTTTGGACCACTGATCCGGGTCGGGTCACTGACCCGGGTCGGGTCGACCCGGCTTGGGTATTATTTTCAGAATTCTTGCATTTCATTTTCTTGTCATTGGTTATCTGAACTTGGTGTTTAAATCTGATTTTGGTTTGGACCACTGATCCGGGTCGGGTCAACCCGGCTTGGGTATTATTTTCAGAATTCTTGCATTTCGTTTTCTTGTTGTTGGTTATCTGAATTTGGTGTTAAAATCTGATTCGGGTTTGGATCACTGATTCGGGTCGGGTCACTGACCCGGGTCGGGTCGACCCGGCTTGGGTATTATTTTCAGAATTCTTGCATTTCGTTTTCTTGTTATTGGTTATCTGAATTTGGTGTTAAAATCTGATTTTGGTTTGGACCACTGATTCGGGTCGGGTCACTGACCGGGTCGGGTCGACCCGGTTTGGGTATTATTTTCAGAATTCTTGCATTGTTGCTGTTGTTGTTATTGGTTAACTGAAATTGATGAAATCAGTTGATTCCGGGTTGAACACATGATTAGTCAGATTCTTGACCGGTCAGATCGACCCGGTTTAATTTCCAAATTTCTTGCATTTCATGTCTTGTATATTGGTTATCTGAAAAATGAAAAAATCGATTCGGGTTGGCAAAGATTCGGTCGGGTCAGCGACGGTCAGGTCGACCGGTTTAGCGTATTTCAGTTATGGCATTTTACATATCTGTTTGCTGGTTATCTAAAAAGTCTGAATTTGTGATTTCATTAGTCCTTTGTTCATGATCCGGTCGGATTTTTCCATAAATACTTCTTAATCTGTTTGGTTCCAACATTTGAATTTGGGTCGGATATTTTAAAGCGCTCCTTTGCTCGTTTCTTTGCTTTGTTTCTTGTTTTATTAATATCGCATTAAAGTAAGCGAAATTGAATTGAGGCCGCGCTTTTCTTTCGTTCCGCTTCTCTGTTTTTTGTTTAATCGTTTTAGACATCCGTGCAGCGGATATATTATTGTGTTTTATTAAGTTTCTTGTTTTAAATTTCTTGCGACGGATATCATTGTTTCTTGTTTTGAATAAATACCGCGTCTGTTAGCGTTGTTTTTCTGTTTGACTTGCTCCCAGTTTGATTCTTTGTTTCTTGTTTTTCTTGTTTTAAACTAAACACCACGTCTTTTAGGAAATTATTTTACGTCTCTGTTTTCACCTTCTTTGCCATTGTTTCTTGTTTCAATTTTAATTTTACTTATTTAAACACGATACTACATCGCCGATGAAAAATATCCGTCGATTTTGAGGCCTCCACAGTTGCAAAGACGGAAATATAACTTCGGGCAATGATGAGGCTTAAACCTTTTTCCAAGATCAACATGTTTAGTAGGCGAGGTGACTAAAATAACCAACAAGTTATATATTCGCAGCCACGACGTGATTATAGTGATCTTTTCTATTTCACCCGAGAGACCAACACGTTTAGTAGGCGAGGCAATCAAAATAACCACATTAGTCATATGTTTGCAGCCACGACGTGATTGGAATGTTCTTTTCAAAATTTAAGTCTGAGCCCTCCGTGATAAAAACATTCACTGTTTTGAATGCGGATATGGAGTTATTTGTATTTAACTGTTTCTAACCGTTTATTTTTGACAGCTTGCAGGGATTAAAGTAAATAACGACGAATTATTCCTCGGAGCTCATTTATTTTATTTCTTTCTTTAATTCAGCTTTTGTCCCGCTTTGTATTGTAATATTATTTATCGCACTTATGTAACTATTGAAATGCTTAGAATAGGCAAACTTAGGATTAATTCATAGGTTAGTTTCAAACTTAGAAATCCTTCGCTAGTTTATTTATTTTAGGCTACTTACAGCGTATTCAAGATTTTCAAAACAACTTTTGTCATCTTTTATTCGCTTTATTAATCATTCCGAATAAGTTTATCTTTTGTCAATTTACAATTCAATGATTCCCAAAATTTTACTTCTTTGATAGTATAAATAATTTATTGTCACAAATGCATATTTTTCAAAACTTTACATGTATCTTTCTTTTTATGTTATCTAAATACGCATTTGTATAAAATGCATCATTTACTAATTATTTGCAAACATCTTTTAATCTATTATACTTGTAAAACATGCATTTTTCTAGCAATAATTAACCTGAGTTTGACCGGATAACCGCAAGTTAGCGCATCTTAAAGGATGCCTACCCCCTTCCCTTTAGGCTAATAAAGAACCCTTACCTAGAATCTCATTAGTTTATGAGACCATTAAAATCGGAGTTACATTGCGATTTAGTTTAATATTTAGGTGTCCTAATTCACCGTAAAGATAATTAGGTGGCGACTCCTCAATCATTTACCCAGAATCACCCATACGTCGTGCTCGCTTTGACCGGCGAGGTCAAAATAGGGCGCTACTGACATGGCGACTCATTGAGGAATTTTCAGGTTCTTAACCATAGCAAAATTCAGGTTAATTATAATTGTGCTTTACTTTCACTCTTTGTTTGATGTAATGCTTTGATTTGTTTCCTTTGTGAAATTTTTTGCATGCATAACTGCTTTAATTTCCATATTTTTACTACTTATCTTAAATTGGCATTTCGCTCATATTTCTTCCACTCTGGAAAATTGACACTATCACACACTACACGCGAGGTGTGTTTTGCGCACCCGCAAATTTCTTTCAATCTATCAAATTTTAGGAGACTTGGCGTATGCGCGGAGTGACCGGACCATCCGGTGGCCGCGTAGCCTTCTCACTCGAGTAGTCCGCTCGGGAACCTTGTGTCTAGTCAGCCAAATCTTAGAAAATTTAGGATAGAGCTATACCACCCTTTATTTTAAGTCATGCATGCATACACCTTAGGTGGGACGATCCTTGGTATCGACTCCACAATTAAGAAATCCGCCAAAGATGTCTACGGGTCTCACAACCCAACGACCAATCATCATATTATGTGTAGCGTGATAAGGATAGACTAATCCAAGACTAATCATGACATCTTTGAAATTGGAAAATGTACATTCATTTTGTCTCATTTCCGACAAAGCGTTGCAGTTTAGCAGCTTGGATCAAATCTGTCGTAATCCCGCATATCTGGCGTTTAGGCCCACCTCAGGCATAAGGGAGGCCCCATGCATATTAGGATGCGCATTTAATTGCCTTACAATCATTTTGTTATTTTCTCCTGCTTTTTCACTATGTGCATATTATTTAAAGCAATAATTACTCGCCTTGTACTAACTTGGTTTTCTTTAATTTTTTTTAGAAGGTTTATTTTGTCTAGATTATTTTCCCAAAGGTTGATTTGCGTTGACTAAAAATGGCGGATCATCCCTACTTCACGAGGTCAAAGGCACAATCCTTCAGCAAAATGACTGATTTAGATGCATCCGAACAGACTGGCCTGAAACTTATCACTCTTTCCAGAGATGAACCAGAGGCTTCGGAAAATAGAAATGCTACCGTCCAAGAAAAATACATCGCCCAACTGTTACAACAGATGGCAGCCATCTGCAGATCTGAGATAAGCGGCTCCAAAATCTCACCACTGTCCATTAGCGCCAATACTCCACTCCTGAACAAGGGGCGGATCTGTTGCACCGCAAACTTTTTCATCTCATGAACAACAATTTTCCCAAAACCTCCCGATAATTCGCCACTATGCAAAACCAATCCACAACACACTAACCCGCAAGCAAGTCCACAACAAAGCCCGCTACAAAATGATCCGGCCTCATTCACAACTCCACATACCCAAATTACCACACTCATCCAAAACACCCCTTCCACGGAAAATCACCGGCGGACCAACACATATTGATGGCACACATCGCTGATCACAGCAAGCAGTATGTGCCGCCAATATATGTAATGGAAGCCCAACCTTTTACTACCGCAACACCAAACATGACTCTTCAGGAAATTGGCCAGTGTGAAGAGATGGACAGGCGAGTAAGAATCAGAACCGATGAAAGTGTGGCGAGAGAGATTTACAGCCTAAAAGAGGCATTCAAGAATATCCAAACTAGCAAGGGACATGAAGAACTTGAATACGAAGATCTGTGTATGCATCCCGACATTGAATTGCCTGTAGGATATAAGGTGCCAAAATTTGGTTTGTTTGATGGGAAAGGAAATCCTCACGCTCATTTAAGATCATACTGTGACAAACTGATTGGGGTAGGTAAAGACCAGGCCATCATAATGAAGTTGTTCGTAAGGAGTTTGACAGGAGAAGCACTCGACTGGTACACAAGTCAAAACCCGCAAAAATGGCGTAATTGGGGCACGATGGCACAAGATTTCGTGGACAGATTTAAATTCAACAACGACACAGTCTTGGGACAGATTTTATCGATGAAGTTGGAAAAGAAGTCCCACAGAGACCTTAAGAGAATACGCCATGAAGTGGAGGGCGTAAGCGTGAAAGTTCAACCCCAGATAGAAGAAAGTGAGATGACCACTCTCTTTGTACAATCTTTGAAAGATGCAACATACTATGAGAGAATGATAAGCGTCATAGGGCGAAGTTTCTCTGAAGTTATAAGGATGGGAGATTTCATAGAAGAGGGAATCGAGCAGGAAGAATTACAAACTTTGTAGCATTGCAAGCAACAAGTGAGACAATCCAATCGGACTCATTTGAGGAGCGAAAGAGGAAGAGAGATGGAGTGTCCTCTGTGGTGACAGTTCAGAAACATAGGCCAAATCAAATGTCAACCTACCAAATGCCATCACCCCAGCCTCCCTACTACAATCAAAACAACCAAAGTCCTCAGCCTTCCTATTATTACTCATACACCCAAAGCCCTCAACCTTACTATCAATACCCACCTGGTCCCTACCCTGTCTACCATACCCATCCAATATATGGCCTGCCCCGAGCGCCAGCCTACCCAAATCCCCCACAATATCAGCCCGCATACTTGCCTCATCCACAAGTCCATACACCAAATTCACCCAGACCGCGCCAAAATATGAAAGAAAGCCAGCCAAAACCTATACACCTTTAGCCGAACCTCGAGCCCAATTATATGAAAGACTGAAAACCGCAGGAATACTCCAGCCCATCCCAGGAAATGTCCCCAATCCTGTTCCAAAATGGCACGATGAGACTAAGCATTGTGCGTACCACTCGGGGATTCCTGGGCACGACACTGAGAATTGCTATGCCCTCAGAAACAAAATTGAGACATTGATCAAAGAAGGAGTTATCCAACTGAAAGGACCTTCCTTTAATGTAAATAATAACCCTTTGCCAAATCATGACGATGCCAACGTAAATATGATTACTGTTGATGAAGACCACAATTTGGAAGGGACTATTGTGCCAGTCCAGAGAAAGGAAAAGGTTGAATCATCGACCTTTATTACCCTATGATTACTGATCCAAGTGAAGGCACCGTTCGGAGTAGAAGTACTTCCTCCAAAGTCGCGGGTCATGGCATCATCTTTTCTTGGAAAAGTCTTATCAACCAATCTCGAAGGAAGGAAGATGCTTCTTTACCAAAGCCTGTTCGCTTCGAGTCGGATCATTCGTCAAAGCATCGCCACTCAGAATCAAAGGAGGACAATGCAACCAACCTCGTGAAGGGATTCAAAAGATTTTCATTCTTTGAAAAGAAGCAAAAGCAATATGATTCTCGGTGATTACGCTAGAGACTCAACGGTTGGGATGCACGAGCAAGGAGATGTTTTGGGAAAATTGGACATGTGCCACGACCTTGTTTCTCCCGAAACTAGTTAAGCGCATTAATTTTTAATGAAACAATGCGATTGATTGAGGCTGAATCACATATATGCATTTAATGTGTTTTGCCTCTACCTTTTGAAAGCTTAAAATGACAAATTTGCACCGCTTTTGCTATTATAAAATATGTTTTGTTCAATAATTCTCTTTTCTTTTTCATCATGCAAACTAATTTGTCGGTATGTGACATATAATGAAACAAGCAAACAAGGTCCCAAACAAGCAAGGCTTGAAGAATATAAGGAAGACTCACAAGCGGAAGAATTGAGGCATTTTTGGAATAAGTCAAAGCGATTTGGATGAAACATCAAGATGGTTGATAGTTACAAGCATTAGCACGGACGTTTGCCATTTGTACTCTTGGGCTACCACACTACGATCGGGATTTCTACTTTGGGCAATGCTATTTCTTTCGCGACCAAGTGGATACAGAATCATTTACTAAGAGACTGATTGATGAAAAGCGGATGGACCACGGTTGTCAGGGCAACCTTATCGAATAGAATGGCCAAAAACCATCAATGCAGATGCGAGGAAGAGATACCATATCTAAGATTAGTTATTCTCTATGTAATACTTTTTCTATGTTGTAAAGTTAGCTCCCTCGTCGGGATACGCATAGAACCCACGTAGGGTTCCGTTTCTTAGATCACAAATTTCCCCAAGTTCCTTTTTACTTGTAAACCTGAACTACGTTATGACCTGATTCCCTCGGCGGTATACGTAGGCGGCCACATCGGCTTCGGTCCCATCTTTAGAAAAACCTTACAACCCTCTTTACTTGTAATGAACTATGTCATGACCTGATTCCCTCATGGGGATACGTAGGCAGCCTAAATCGGCTTCGGTCCCACCATTAGAAAATATTTTCTCTTTTATCTCACATAGGACAAAATGCACCCATCTGATCACCCTGATAGGACAGGCAAGCAATCTACACAAGACTCGTTTTTCCGTTCAAAAGATCATCATTCTCACATATCGGAAACTGGGGCATTTTTAAGGGATCACTGCCGGAGGACGCCGATAAACATGGAGAAGCATCGGCAAACTAAGTCTTCAGCCTAAGAGGATTTTGGATAAGACGTTTGCTTTGTTTCACCGCATGTCGCTGCTCGACAGACATTTACATATATGCATACTTTCTTATAAGCAATTTATTTTCAACAAATACTTTCATTAGAGTTTGACAAGATTTTTACTAATATGCATACTTTCTTATAAGCAAGTCATTTTCAACAAATGTTTTCATTAGCTTGATTCGACAAGAACTTTTTAATGATAAGCATACTTTCTTATAAACAAATTATTTTCAACAAATGTTTTCATTAACGGTTAGCCAAGGCGGGAACCAGGCAGAGGCTCTGAGTCCAAATCAGCAGGACATGCAGCTATCAAGAGCCAAAGCTATCAAGTCAACGCGAGTCAACCGTCCCTCCCCAAACTCACAAATTTTCTTTGAGTACAGGTTCTTCAGGTTGAAAAAAAAAAACAGGGAAGCCACATCAGTTATGATCAATTCCCCAAAGAATTTCGGCACCACAACTCACTACAAGGATTACGTTCTTGTTCTGCATTTATACGAAGACACCATCTTGACCTACAGGGTCCCGACTATTATGTCTGCAGAAAGATGTTATTTCGAATCACAAAGAACGACAACAAGGCAAACCCGACGGCAAAGACGTCGCATCACATTTTCGCCCGTGCCAGGACGACATTTCAATTCACATAAGTTTGGATCGTGAAGATTCAAGACAACGTGGAACCCTATTACGACAAGCGGCGGCAAAGGGCGTCACTTACATCTCTTACAACAGGACAACATGTCAAAACGTCATCGGCGTTATGGCGAGACGACCATCATTTTTCTGACATCTCAACGACGCGTCAACGGCATTACAATGGCGTCTTCAAAACAACGACTATCTTTACGGCAATGCAAAGAACTATCTTTTATCGCATCTCAACGGCGTCAACGGCACTACAATGACGCCTTCAAATAAATTATCTTTTACAAGATCTCAACGACGCCAACAAAGATTACAATGACGCTCTTCAAAACAACAACAATCTATCTTTACTGGGAACGCAAAGAACTATCTTTAACGCGTCTCGACGATGTCAACAACATTATAATGGCGTCTTCAACGCGGCCTATCTTTTCTGACATTACAACAACGTCATTGGCGTTCTTGCGAGACATCAACTATCTTCAACAGCATTACAACAACGTCCACGACGTTACGGCAACACGACATCTATTTTTACAGCATTACAATGACGTCAACAACATTACAATGACGCCTTCAGCTCAACATCTACCTTCTACAGCAAAACTACATTACAACAACGTCCACGACGTTACGGCAGCACGCCAGCTTTTTTTTTTTTACAACATTACAACGACGTCAACAACATTTCAACGACGTCTTCAGCGCAATGCCTATCTCTTACAACAAACAACATTATATTCTTGCAACAACGTCATCACAATGACGTCTTCAACACAACACGTCGATACAACGACGACCCCAGCGTTACATTCTTACAACAACGACATCAACAACATTACAATGATGTAAATCGACCGCAGCAGCGCCCATACAACGGTGTCATGAACAACACGCCTATGCAACGGCGTCTTACGCAAATCAACTATCTTTACAAAGATTACAACGACATCAACAACATTACAATGATGTCATCGAACGCGCCCATACAACGGCGTCATCAACAACACGCCTACGCGAACGGCGTCTTACGCACAACATTTATTTTTACGATTGTTACAACGGCGTCAACAGCGTTACAACGGCGTCTTGACAACAATTATCTTTTACAAAGCGACAAGATTACAACAACGTCCTCGGCGTTACATGCGAGACAACAACTGTCTTTTACATAATTACAACGACGTCAACAATATTACAACGACGTCTTCAACACAACACGTCAATCCAACGACGTCATTTTAGGCGCCCACCTTATAATGCGGGTATTTTAATTTCAGTCAGGCGCCCACCTTATAATGAGGGTACTTTAATTTCAGTCAGGCGCCCACCTTATAATGAGGGTATTTTAATTTCAGTCATGCGCCCACCTCCTAATGCGGGTATTTCTAAGTTATTTTCTCTACAATTTTTCTCAGCAGTTATACACTAATTATATCTTAAGCTTTAGTTTGCAGGAGTTTTTAATTTGCATGAATTTCATCACAGCGTGGAACTATCTCTTACGGCGAACCGAGGCAAATTGGTCAACGACCTACTTCGAACGTCGATCCGCTTTTCCCATTAGTTTCTCGCATCTGCGACCAGTGTCATCCTAAGTCGACACTGGGGCATTGTTTCTTGAATGCACTATCTTTTTGCAACTTCTATACCCCCCGGGGATTCTATTTCTTTCCATGCAGTTCCGATGATTGGGACAAAATTGGCTACTCAGTCAACTTCTTTGGCCGAAAACCCTTTCATCGTCTCCGTCCAAAGAGGGGCATCTGTTGACACCCAATTTTGTCCCATCTTTTATGATTTTATTTGTAATTTTTAATATTTTTTCACTTTTAAAATAATTTTAAAATATAGGCATATATGTGTGTATCTTCGTATTATTATTATTATTCGCATATTTTATATCATTTGCATTTTATAATAATCATAAGTTATCCATAATATTCTATGATATTTTATTTCTCACAAAATTGCATCGCATTTCCCTTTTATTAAACATTAAGCATTTCGCAAATATTATATTTTATTATTATCACGTCGTTATGTTATTTTAAATAATTCACATCTTTTACAAAATATATATATATATATATAATATATTTTAATATTAAACCCCTCTTTTATATTTTTAAATCCATAACCCATTTTTTATTTCCTAACCCAAAACAATTCCTACCCAACCCAAACTAAAACCCATTTTCGTCCAAGCCCAACCTATCACCCATTTTATTTCCTAACCCAAAACAATTCCTACCCAACCCAAACTAAAACCCATTTTCGTCCAAGCCCAACCCATCACCCATTTTATTTCCCCAACCCAAAAAAAACAAATACCCAGGCCCAACCGAAAGCCCACCCGGATCGGCCCAATACCCAATTCCTTCCCTTTTAATTCCCCCAAAGACCCAAAACACCAAAAAACCAAAAACAAAAAACCCTAACCCCCAAGTCGCCACACCCCTATGCCCCTACCCCCACATCGCCGCACCCCTACCCCCGTCACTTCGCCACTGCCACCACCCTACCCTGACACCGCCGAACGCATGCCCCAAGAACACGCCCCAAAAATCAGATTTTGTTCCCCCTTTATTTTGAAATTTGAATTCGTTTTAAGGGGGGGGGGGGTATGAGGGGTTGGAACGTTGGGTTGAGTACCTATAAATACCCCATGTTGTTCTTCATTTTGGAGGAGATTTTTCGGAGGATTAAAACAGATTTTTTGGAAGATTTTTTCGGAAGATTTCCATATATACATAAATATTTTGTTGTGTTCTTGATTGTAAGCATTTGTCTTCCTTGTTATTCAAGAATCAAGTCCGAAATAGGTCCAAGATTTGAAAGAATGTTCATATTTATGTATGTTGGTTATCTGAATTTGGTGTTAAAATCTGATTTTGGTTTGGACCACTGATCCGGTCGGTCATCGACGGTCAGATCGACCGACTTGGGTATTATTTTCAGAATTCTTGCATTTCGTTTTCTTGTCATTGGTTATCTGAACTTGGTGTTAAAATTTGATTTTGGTTTGGACCACTGATCCGGGTCGGGTCAACCCGGCTTGGGTATTATTTTCAGAATTCTTGCATTTCGTTTTCTTGTTGTTGGTTATCTGAATTTGGTGTTAAAATCTGATTCGGGTTTGGATCACTGATTCGGGTCGGGTCACTGACCCGGGTCGGGTCGACCCGGCTTGGGTATTATTTTCAGAATTCTTGCATTTCGTTTTCTTGTTATTGGTTATCTGAATTTGGTGTTAAAATTTGATTTTGGTTTGGACCACTGATTCGGTTTAACATCGATCCGGTCAGATCGACGGTTTGGGTATTATTTTGAGTATTCTTGCATTATTCTTTGTTGTTGTTATTAGTTAATCGAAATTGATGAAATCGATTGATTAGGGTTGAACACATGATTCGGGTCAGATTCTTGACCGGTCAGTCGACCCGGTTTGAATTTCCAAATTTCTTGCATTTCATGTCTTGTATATTGGTTATCTGAAAAATGAAAAAAAAATCTGATTCGGGTTGGCAACTGATTCGGGTCGGGTCACTGACCCGGTTTTGGCGTATTTCCAGATTATGGCATTTTTCATATCTGTTTGTTGGTTATCTAAAAAGTCTGAATTTCTGATTTAATTCGGGTCACTGTTCATGATCCGGGTCGGATTTTTCCATAAATACTTCTTAATCCTGTTTCGGTTCCAACATTTCAGAATTTGGGTCGGATATTTTAAACTGCTCACTGTTCGTTTCTTTGGCACTGTTTTACTGTTTTATTAATATCGCATTAAGGCCGACGAAATTGAATTCGAGGCCGCGCTTTTCTTTCGTTCCGCTTATCTGTTTTTTTTGTTTAACTGTTTTAGACATCCGTGCAACGGATATATTATTGTTTTTATTAAGTTTACTGTTTTAAATTTCTTGCGACGGATATTATTGTTTTACTGTTTTGAATAAATACCGCGTCTGTTCGGGCGTTGTTTTTCTGTTTCAGCTTGCTCCCCGTTTCAGATTACTGTTTTACTGTTTTTACTGTTTTAAACTAAACACCACGTCTTTTCCGAAAATTATTTTCTGTCTCTGTTTTCCTGCTTGCTGCCCGCTGTTTACTGTTTCAATTTTAATTTTATTGATTTAAACACGATATTACACTGGCCGATGAAAAATATCCGTCGATTTTGAGGCCTCCACAGTTGCAAAGACGGAAATATAACTTCTGGGCAATGATGAGGCTTAAACCTTTTTCCAAGATCAACATGTTTAGTAGGCGAGGTGACTAAAATAACCAACAAGTTATATATTCGCAGCCACGACGTGATTATAGTGATCTTTTCTATTTCACCCGAGAGACCAACACGTTTAGTAGGCGAGACAATCAAAATAACCACATTAGTCATATGTTTGCAGCCACGACGTGATTGGAATGTTCTTTTCAAAATTTAAGTCTGAGCCCTCCGTGATCAAAACATTCACTGTTTTGAATGCGGATATGGAGTTATTTGTATTTAACTGTTTCTAACCGTTTATTTTTGACTTACGAGGGATTAAAGTAAATAACGGCGAATTATTCCTCGGAGTTTATTTATTTTATTTCTTTCTTTAATTGACTTTTGTCCCGCTTTGTATTGTAATATTATTTATCGCACTTATGTAACTATTGAAATGCTTAGAATAGGCAAACTTAGGATTAATTCATAGGTTAGTTTCAAACTTAGAAATCCTTCGCTAGTTTATTTATTTTAGGCTCGCCACGCGTATTCAAGATTTTCAAAACAACTTTTGTCATCTTTTATTCGCTTTATTAATCATTCCGAATAAGTTTATCTTTTGTCAATTTACAATTCAATGATTCCCAAAATTTTACTTCTTTGATAGTATAAATAATTTATTGTCACAAATGCATATTTTTCAAAACTTTACATGTATCTTTCTTTTTATGTTATCTAAATACGCATTTGTATAAAATGCATCATTTACTAATTATTTGCAAACATCTTTTAATCTATTATACTTGTAAAACATGCATTTTTCTAGCAATAATTAACCTGAGTTTGACCGGATAACCGCAAGTTAGCGGATCTTAAAGGATGTCTAACCCCTTCCCTTTAGGATAATAAAGAACCCTTACCTAGAATCTCATTAGTTTCGCAGACCATTAAAATCGGAGTTACATTGCAGCATTTAGTTTAATATTTAGGTGTCCTAATTCACCGTAAAAGATAATTAGGTGGCGACTCCTCAATCATTTACCCAGGAATCACCCATATGAGATTACGTACTCTTTAGAAACTTGTAGACAGTTATCCTGTGTATAGTAGTCATGTATGGCCTTGTTGACCTTAGTATGTATATATGCATAGGTTGGGTTCTTCTGGTTGCAGGATTTTTCGTAGCACATGTTCAGCTTATTATTTCTATGAGTCAGCAGGTTACCTCGTGATGGCCCTCATGGCCCATGTTTGTTAATGAGTATGTGGTGAATGCATGTCTAATGGTACTCGGCAAGTAAGGTTCGGGTGCCCGTCTTGGCCCTTCGGCTTGGGTCGTGAAAGTAAAATACTGAAGAGCCCCTGCAAGACTACAATAGTAGGTGAGATCCTTATATGGTGTGCTAGAAGTAGCACTCAGCTTCGGTTTGGTATCAACCAGAGTGGAAGAGGACTTACAAGATGACATGCCAGCTCTCTTAATAATCTCAGCCGCATACTTCTTCTGGGATAAAAATAGACCACTTGCATGACGAGTGACAGCTATGCCCAAAAAATAACTCAAGGCTCCCAAGTCTTTCATAGCAAATTTTGAATTGAGAAGGGACATGATAGACTTGCGCAAGTTATCAGAGGAGGCAGTAAAAAATTATATCATCCACATATAACATAATGTATGTTAGAGAAGAACCACTATGATATATGAACAGAGAATGATCAGACCTTCTGTGTGAAAATCTAATAGTAAACACATAATCTGCAAACCTCTTATACCAAGCTTGTGGGTCCTGCTTAAGCCCATACAAGGACTTCTTCAGTAAACAGACATGGTGAGGATACGTAGGGTCCTTAAAACCCAAGGGTTGATACATGTAAATTGTCTCCTTAAGATCACCGTGTAAGAAAGTATTTTTCACATCCAGTTGATGAATGAGCCATGCTTTCGAGAGAGCCATACTAAGAACAACGTGAATGATTGTCGGTTTGACCACCCGGACTAAATGTTTCTCCACAATCCACGCCAACCTGTTGTGTTTTACCATCACCTACAAGACGAGCCTTGTGCCTCTTAAAAGAACCGTCTGAATTGTCTTTATGAGTAAAAATCCACATAGAACGAATAATATTGACACCAGGCGAACGATGCACCAACTCCCATGTCTTATTTTCAATAAGAGCATTATATTCGTCATCCATAGCCATTTTCCAATTAGGGTCATGAAGGGCATACACTGGGTTACGTGGTAGGGGTGATTTAGTGACATTAGAATTAAGATTAAAATGTTGTTTTCATTTAAAAATACCCCGTTGGCTATGAGTAACGGGCCCTTGACTCAAGATAGAATCAGACGAGATTTGGGTAGGGGATGGGTTGGCAGTGGACTGGATAGCAGGCAGTGGGCCTGCTGGCCCAATAACTGTTGGCTGAAACTAGGGAGGGGGGGGCGTATTTAGACCGAAACATTGTTACGGTAGTGTGAGATATTGGGCCAGCAGGCAGTGGACCTGCTGGCGAAATTGAATCACGGGTAGGTTGAGCCCACTGTTGGAGAATATACGGTGAGAGCCCATCATCCAAAAAATTATAACTACTAGGCACAGAATTGGACAAATTAGCAAACGAAAATTGGGTTTCATCAAAAATGACATGGCGACTAATTATGATTTTATTAGCGAATAAATCAAAATATTTGTAACCACGATGATTAGAAGGATAACCCAAGAACACACAAGCGGTAGAGCGGGCTTGTAGTAGACGGAAAAAGCGGATAGCACAAACACTCTAGATGAGAATATGAGGGATCCTTATTATAAAGAATTTTTAGGGGTAATTGATATGATAAACCTTTGCTAGGGAGTATGTTAAGTAGGTAGGCAGCCATTTGTAATGCATGATGCCAAAAAGACGGAGGTAAGAAAGCATGGGCTAGTAAGGCGCGAACAATATTATTAATGGTATCCCATTTTGTGAGGACGTATGAGGACAAGAAAATCGAAAAGATATGCCATGAGTGTAACAAAATTCCCCAAATGGCCCATTATCATATTCCCTACCATTATCACATTGAATGTTTTTAATTTTCCGTTCAAATTGGGTTTTCCGTTCAAATTGGGTATGGATGAAAGTTCTAAATTTTAAGAATATGGAAAAAACTTGAGACTTTTTAGACAAAGGAAAAGTCCACAAAAAATAGAATAATCATCCAAAAATAAAACATAATAACAATGGCCCAAAGAGCTCAAAACGGGAGATGTCCATAAATCACTATGAACAATGTCAAAAGGCATCGACGTACTAGAAGTAGAGGATACAAACGATAATCTAACATGTTTTCCTAGAGAACAAGAAGGTCAAATATGAGTACTACACGTACTCTTATAATCAATAAAATTATTATTTTTAAGAGAAGAAATAATAGACGACCCCGGATGACCCAGGCGTGCATGCCACAAAGAAGGAGCAAGAGCAATAAATATTGAAGGTGTGGCTTGACTAGTGGAAATGGTGATAGTGGTGATTGGATAAAGCTCTCCCCGACTACTACATCTCATTAGAGGTATTTCCGTCTTGAAATCCTTCACATAAAATCCAAAAGGGTCAAAATTAACAGAAATCCAATTATCAGTCATGAATTTTCGGATAGACACCAAATTTTTAATTAAGTGAGGGGCATGAAGGACATTTTTAAGGACGAGAAGTGGATGTGGAGGGGGAAAATTTGTGTGATCATAACCACGAATTGGAATTGAATTGCCATTACCAACAATTATGCCACGATTATTGCTCAAATTGGAATAAGACGAGAGAGTACCCTATGCAGACGTCATATGAGAAGTGGCTCCGGTGTCCATGTACCAATTTGCGTCCAGGGGATTTAATTCAAATGTATGCATCGCTGCCTCGATACCCGTCGGCATCGGGACTGCTGTTGGGCCCCCAACAGTGAAGGCCTGCTAAGGCCGAGGCCCAAGCAGGTTGTTTGGCCTGTGAATTCGAAAAACTGGGCCTGTGAAAATTTAGGAAACTGGCATAGTTTGCTGGATAAGGCTGGAAAGGCACATTGGGCCACTGGCCACTAGCCCAGCCCCATGGTCAGTTGGCCCAAGGCTGCGGCCAGTGGTGCTGCGGCCTAACCGTCACTGCTCCGACCACCGCCACTACCACTGCCACTGCCACCGCCACGGTTCTTGCCACTATTTTTCCGATTTTGACCCTTTTTTCCGCCATCGTTGTTACGGTTTTGGCTAGAATTATCCGAGAACGAGTGAGGGTCATCGGACGTGTCCATCATCATGACGGAATTTGCTCTGGTAGTTGCCTTTTTAGCTAAGCCGGTCTCTTCTAATGTGAGCATGGAACGGGCCTGGTAAAACGGTGGGAGCGGATTACTTTGACGAAGGAGTGTCCAACGCCGTTATAGGCCTCGGATAGGCCTGCAACCATCTGAAGAACAAGACGATCATTGGTGACGGGCGCACCAACGTTCTTGAGTTGATCCGCCAATTCCTTCAGCCTTTTACAATAGGTTAAGACATTCGAAAAATCATCCATATTGACATGGGAAAATTCCTGCTAAAGAGTGATGGCACAAGAGTTTTTGTTATCTTGGAATATATCATGCACCCTATTCCAAATTTTCATCGCCGTGACGTCGGGTTCAATAATCGTCTGCAAAATGTCCGTAGAGATAGTGGAATAAATCCACTAGAGTATTGTAGCATCAAGAGTCGTCCATAACATAGGGTCATCATCGGTGGTAGGCACCTTCTCCTTGCCTGCTTCCGTGGGGATGATGTGATGAGGACTTGATGCGAGCGTGCGTGAACTTTAAATAATTTCGCCCACATCATGTATTGGACGTTTTCCATCTCAAGAATGATAGATATGTGGTTCTTGATGTTGGATACTGTAAGGGCAGGATAAAACGTGTTCTTTGAGGTAGATATGATGAAAGAACGAGAGGATAATGAGGGATTTGGAAGAAAAAAATTGGGAGAGAAAAATACAAGTCGGACTCTCGGATTCCAATAAGGAAGAGTGCGGCAGAAGGTGTTTGGGAGAAGGTAATTTTTCCCTAGACTTCTGATATCATGAAATTTCTTGATTATTTTCATTAATGAAAGAGGTATATATACAAATATACAATATCTACATATGGAAAATAAATCTATATTTTCCTACTATAATTCTAATAGTTTTTCCTAATACAAGACTAATACCATAATTATACTTGTACAAAAATTCTACAACTATGGTAAGTTTAATATACACAATTCGTTCATTTGATATACACGTATCCTGTCAATTATAAATATGAATATATCATGTTTTTAAATTTACAGTGTAATATAGTTATAATTTCACTTTGTATATACTACTGAATTAGTAAACACAAAATGTCATGAAAATTATTCCTCTCTTTGCTTTTAGTACTTCTGCCTAATCACAACTCCACCTCACCACTTGAATTTTATTTTTAATAAGAATTAATATAGCTGTCTTTCTTCCTAAAAAGAGGAGCAAATTAAAAATAAAGAGTCAATATGCTTTTATTAAAATGTTTATTTATGTTGCAATGCAAAGCTTCCAACAAGAGTGGATAAGAGTAAGCCGCTGTATTTTGGTTAGGCCCCAATACTTGCAATAATACAAATTAAATAAACTTGGAACTTATTTTTGTTGCTACTACCAAACTAGTATAATTCTTTCTTTGCTTATTCTAATTGTTCAGTGCACCAAAAAAGAAGAAGAATACTCCATCTGTTTCAATTTATGTAAATTTTTTCAGAGTACAAGAGTCAAATTTTATAATTTTGACCTTAAATTTTGATATAGATTTTTCAAGTTTGTAAAAATAAAATTTATATATTTAGAAACTATATTAAAAGTACTATAAGTCATGATAATTTATAATTCAAATAATTTTAAAAAAAATGTAAGAAAAATATGGTAAAAAATCCACCTCGTAGACTCCAAATAATAAATGATTCACATAAATTAAAACAAAGGAAGTAATAATAAACCAAAATAGCAGTATAGTTTTTGGTGAGAAAATTAGGAAGAAAGTACAAAGTACGAGCTTCTACATTTTTTTTTATTTTCGTTCTATATCTCCTGTCTTTTCAGAAAATAAATACAGTACAAAATAGCCCAAAGAAAAAGAAATTTAGGAGTTTCGAAAATCTCCGTGATGTGAACCATTATACACATTGTGTACCTCCTAGATTTTCGACCTTATAAATTTGTTTACTTGTTAAACATGAGAGAAATTAAGAAAATAGATAACTTTGGTAGCACCTAAATATTTCAGAAAATCTTATTAGACTATTTTAAACTTACGTAACCCATTACAAGAATGGCTCCATTCAAACCCTTTTGGTGATTTTCAATAAATGACGTAAATTTAAATTAATTTTCAACAATTTAGTGGAGAGATCTTGCATTTGAAGTCATGTTCAATATTCATTTTTTTTTTGCTTTCTCTGTGTCAAAAAAATGTCGAAAATTGAAGTACAAGAGTAAATATATCTATAAATTTTGACATAGATAATTTTAAAAAACAATTGAAAAAATGATTTGCGTTCTCTAGAACTACATAAATATGTTATAACTTACAAGTAATAAGTTTATATAGTTAATATTAAGAAATTAATTGCAAAAGATGTAGTTATAGAAAAACAAAACGACTCCCTAAATGCTATGATACCGTCTTGTTGGGATATGTTTAACACTTTTCGTCCCTCAATTATTGGTAAAAATTTGATTTTGGTCCTTGTGATATATGACTTAGTACATTAAATCTTCAATTGATTAAGATGTGTCTTTGATCCATTTATGTAGGAAATATTTTATATTTGATCTTTTGTTAGAACTATATTACCCTCAACTATTCAAATATAGAGTAAAAATACAAGCTTAACATAATACATGTGTAACAAAATAGTGATAGAGCAATTAATAATTATGATAAATTTATGAATATTTACAAGCAAAAGGTATTAAAGTGCATTTTAATTAATTAAAATATGTTTAATCAAATATCACAATGACTAGTACTAAAATTTACTAATAATGGAGGGACCAAAATCAAAATCATTTAAAGTTACTAGTACTCTTAAGATCTACTTTGATAGGGTAAAGACACGTTAGGGTTCTTGATTAAAACTTAAAAGTCATTTCACGAGGCAAAAATGTCAAAAAGAGTGAATTTTCCACTAATGTTACCTCCTATGGTTATGTAATTATGATGATCGTGCGTTTCTAACACGAACAATGTCACTAATTGTTCAAATTATTAGTAATTCCTCCGTTTCATAATAAGTGTCACCTTAACAAAAAATAATTATTTCAAAATAAGTGTCATCTTAGAAATTCAAAACATAAATTAATTATTTTTTAATATTATATCCTTAGTCAAAAATTGCCGAGTTGTTTATTCAAGAAACATTTACTGGCAAGTTATCTATTCAAGACATAAATAATTATTATTCATGCATGTTTTAATAAAAAAAGTAATTTATTTTTATTAAATATTGATAGTTTAATAAACTTTTCATTATATTATTAATTACATTATTAATTTCTTAATATATATATTTTTAGTTAAAATAATATTTATTATGGAACGAAGGAGTAACTAATAAGACTAAAGTAGAGAAAAAGACGACTTTTCCAATAGAAGATTACTTGCTTTTTGAAGGTAATTATTACTTCTTACTTTGGACTTTGGAGGTTGGAATAATGCTTTGGTGGGCACTGATTTCGGATATTGTGATTAATTTGCAGTCACTTTTGCATTAAAACCGTACTCCCTCGTCTCATATTATTTAGTTACTTTTTTTATACGTATTTTTAAAAACTATAAATAAAAAAAATATTTTTATTAAATTATCTTTTTTTATTTTCAATTAATTACATTCTAATCAATCTTAATATATTAAAAATAAAATAAAAAATTAATTAATTATATTTTATTTTTAAAAAATAATCAAATATTTTGAAACTAATATTTTTAATAATATTGTCAAGCAATATAGGACGGAGGGAGTAACTTGATATAACCCATCATTACAAAATATTGCTCTGATAGTGTGATAAGTGAGGAAACATCTACTAAGGATTTCTATCTCCTTTTTTCTTGGAAGAATAAACTTTATATCAGACAAGATTCAATGCATATTTGATTGACATATAGGATTTTATTTTCCATGGATAATAACATTTTCTACATTTATTTAGCTTATAAAAAATTTACGGATCAAATATTAAGTCGGATAAGATATTTTGATTGAAATAGGCCGAGTTTAGTATTTTATATTTTTTTGACTTAAAAACTTAAGTGTCACATTATTAAAAATGGTCGGATATATTGCTTTTCAGCTTGATTAATCTTTTGAGTGAAATATCATAAGATAAAATGACTTATCTGTAAAAAAAGAAAAAAAAAGCCATTATTCACCTATTTCAAGTAATTTTGTGACTATTTAACCAATGAACTCCAACATTTCATCATACCAGTAACAAATTAATGTTGAATAAGTAATCTTAATGTGATACGAGTACATTGCCACATTTAAACATCAAGAGATCTAAAAGCATTTACAAGAGAGAACACTATGTATTTTTATTATCTTACTAGATATTTAAATTACTCTTATTCTTCTTTCAGTTGACTAATACTATTAAAATTGTTTCTACGATATTACAACTTCAGATGGCAAAATACAGAAGAGATTTTCGAACAGTTCTAAGCACTTCATAAACCATTAATATCATAGTTTATGGGGTAGGACCTTGTAGGTGATATTAGTTGCTCTGTTCTCAAATTTTGGTTATTCAGGCACATCCCGCGATTTACTGGTAATAGTGCTGAGGGACCGGAACTACTATCTCTAGGAATGGTCTGGCGTAAGCCGGAACCCTGAATATAGAAAAAATAAAAAAATAAAAAATAAAGAAATGTTAGTATGTCATAGTGCATGATTATTCATATACTGTAAGACAGCAGGACCTTAAAACACTTGACCTCCTAATATATATATATTTTTCTCATTTATTTCTAGCTATAATACATCACCAAATATAACTTAAATTGACATGCCATGAACCTAGTCTCAAGATTCAAGACTCACATAATGCACCGGCAAATGAAATACAGGGAAAATTCCAAAACTTAGCACAAGGTATAACAAAGTAATTAATTAGAAAAAAATAAAATTAGTATATTATGCAATGACTTGGGCAATATTCTTGGAAAGTAGAAACAAAATGAAAACTAGAAAAGGACACGAGTTACACTGTTATGTTGTTTGTATTTTGAGAGTGAGATTCGATTTTCAGTGATCACTCAAAGTAAAAAAGAAAAAAAAGTTCATATCTTTCCTTTATCCTCGAGTAAAATATATATTCAAACCCAACTATAAGTTATAAAATTACAATTTTAAAAACTCAAATTTTCAAATTTTAAATTTTAACTTCAAAATCTATTGCCAAACAGGAGCTTATTACGCAACAAATCACAATAAAAACTACTAAAATGATTGTATCAAATGCTTAATAACTAAAAATTACTATTATTCGAAAGAACAATTGCAGTTAAATGTGAAGAACAGGTACAGTACTACACAGTTGAGCAACTTGGATTCCTAATTCCAGAAAAACAGGGAATAGGCAGAGTAGCTCTCTGTACATTCGTATCTCATTAACACTAATACTCATTCACCTTCGCGATATAGTAATTAAGTAGTACTAGAAGCTATTACTCCATAGAGACTTCTTACTATCCAACAAAATGTAACAGTTATCAGAAAGCTTCGATACCGATTCGTTCATACTTCTCCGGCTCTGTTTCGGCTAACCTCTGTTTTTCAAAGAAGATTTGGTTCTTCTTTATAAACGCTTCAATTGTATGCCGAAACTCTTCATTGCTCAGTGTTTCAACAGCTTCCACTGGCACCGTTGATTTCCTAACTATCCTTCGCATGTCTGTTTCCGAACGCCGGAGTTCTCGCCTTGGATTCGCTGTAATTTGTCTCTTCAATTTCTCAGATCGAGTCCTTTTGAACTTTTGAATTTGCTTTGTTGCTGTGTCTATTGCTGTTGCCACGTCATTGCTATCAAATTCTTGTGAGTCTGACTCACCGGGATCATTTATCAAAGAATGCCTCCGGTTATGAAATGATTGAACAGTCGGGAGCAATTTACTTATGATACTTAATTGACATTCAGGAACCTCGTACTCCGAGGAAACGATCTTCTTATCTTCCGTGGTTGCGACACTAGGCTCCGTAGTTTCAGTATGGTGAATTTCTTCGCTATGAATATCATCAGTATCCGAGTTGTTGCTTCCGGCGTCGTTTTGGCGGCATAGAACGACGATTGCAACGATAATAGCGTTTCCGATGAGGAAAACGATGTGAGGTTTGAAGAGATGAGATGATAATTGAACGAAAAACTGGCCGGATAGTTTAACGGCCACCGGAATACGTGTCCAGGACCAGGAAATCAAAACAACCGCCACAAGCACTTCAAAAATTTGTAGCATCTTCATCATATTTTGAAACCGATTATACCTAGCAATTGCTTTTGCTTTCTCAAATTTCACGTTATCAAAGACTTCGTTATCCATTTTTAACTCTTTTTAAAACCGTTTTAAATTCACTAAAAATGCAAGTGAAAAACAAACGGTCTGAATTTTTCTAGGAAAGGAAAATCAGATTTTCGAGAAAAGGGAAAGTATTTGAAAAGAAAATGAAAGAAAATTGTATAAGTATGCAAAATTATGCATAAGGAAGTAGATTCAGAATTCATGTACATAGAAACACACAGTGATACACCACCGGAAACACACAGAAAATAATTGACGTTTTTTTTTAGAATATGTGAATTAAAGTTTGAATTGGTAGATGGTGAAAGGGGGACTCAATGAATGGATTGGATGTAGGGAAGGCGTATCATTATATAGGCGTAGCCCGTAGGGTCGAGTTTAAATTTCTTTTTTGTCTTCTTGAAAATTTGTTATGGCAATAATGAGTGAATTATTTAAAGTTTGTGAATAAGGATAAAGGTGGTAGGAATTGTAATTAGTGTTGTTAGGAGATTAAGACGAAAAAAAATGGATTAATTTTAACATGGTCCACCAAAAGGTTCTATTTTTGCTAGTTTTGTTTTTCCGAGGTGCATTTTTCTTTTAAGTTAAGATTCCGTTTGTTCATGAGAAGAAAAATACAATGCTTATTCAGATCCCTACTGTCATGTGATAATTAGAAGACCAACAATTAGGTTGCCTTCTTTTTTATCGTTTAAAGAGTCCATAAATTGAGTCTGATATTTTGCTTACATGTAAGAAGAAAAGGAAACAAAAGAGAAACTCAATTGAGTTTGGTCACACCGTGCTATTCACGCTCATGACAATGTGAACTTGATATTTTAACCATTCGATTGTTTCTATGGACCAAGTCAAAAGAATATAATAGTACTAACATTTCTAAATAGTTACGGTCCCCTTCTTAGCTAGTTTTACAAAGTCTTTTGTACATTAACTTTCTATGGACCAACTCAAAAGAATATTGTACTAACAATTCGAAATAGTTACATTTCCCTTCTAGTTAGATTTTCAAAGACTTTAGTACATTAAATTTCTTGGAATGAATAGTTTTTCCACATAGCTTGTTCATGAAATTCGTGTTGAGTCCAACATTAATGGGATGAGAAAAAATGGCTTTTTATATGATCTTAAACAATTCTCATATCATAAACTAGCTTTTAGGATTGAGTTCAATCCATTCCTCATTTATTAATACACCACTGATTCAGCTCATCCCTAATCATTATTTACCTAATATGCTTCAATTATCCAGTCTTGGATGTGCGGGGTGCGGGGTGCGGGGGGGGGGAGAGATGAGTTGTTGCACATATCGGTTGGATAAGGAAAATTGTTCTCGTTATATATATAGTCTTAGATTAATATTACCTCATGAGCTAGCTTTTGATTGGAATTAGACCAAAATCTATTTTCTTAACACGTCGTGACTCTATGCATAAATAAGAGTTTTATCGTTTTGTTTACCCCAAAAAAAGTACAATTGAATTTGTAAGTGATTTTAAGGATACATAGATTAATTTACAATACAAAGTGGAAATCAATTATCAGTAAATAAATAAATGAAAATAACAAGTAAGAAAAATAGCCTTTAACGTCGTAAACCAAGATGAATTCCTTCAGTAAAATTGATCTGGGGCTTAGCTTAACTGCTTCGGTTCCGAGCCAACAGTGAGAGCTAAATGATTATGATTTACAATTAACTGAGTCTTGCAAGTGTATAATGAGAATTAGATGCCCTTCCAACATGAATGTTGGACTGTTTTTATAGCTATGAACACAAGACATTGATGTCCGAGAATCATTCCGCAATTAAATGCAATTAATGACAATAATGATCACTTAATGAGCAAGGAGTAATGTCTGACGTCATATTCGGGACGGGTACGTGCTGAGCTCCTTCGGTTCTTCATCCGATGTCAATCGGTTCGGTCACCACCCGGACTTATCTCGATGCGGCTCCATCCGATACGGAACTCTACGCCTCCCTCGATTTTCATACATAAACATTACCACGTGTCATGCCGGTTTTTACCGTATACACGTTTGATGAAGAAAAAAAAGATACTAGAAAAAAGTATTCCCTCCATTTTAAAAAGACTGTCTGGTTTTGACTTGACACAAATTTTAAGAAAGTAGAGAAGAATTTTGAATTTTATGGTCTTAAATTAAAGATGTGTTGAATGTATAAAAATAATATTTAATCTTGTGGTCTTAAACATGTCATGCAGAAAGTTGAAATGAAAAAGTTGCTAAAAAAACTTTTTTTAAATAAACTAAAAAGTAAAATAAGATAAACTTTTTAAAACGGACGAAATTTCATTAAGTTCTGGAAATTAAATGGTAAAATGAAACTTGGGGATGTGACGGTAAAAAGGTGGGAAGTAGTAAATGTGAGATTTGATGTTTGTTGATCCAAACGTAAACCTTAATCCGAAAGAACCGTGAACGTGGGTGCATGGTAACTCATGATATTTCGTTGAAAAGATGAAGAAAAAAGCTTCTATTTGAAACAAAAAAAGGACAGAGACGACAAGACTGCAAACTCGTGTGGCTCTCTCTTTCTGCCTAAAATTCATAACTACTCTAATCACGTGCGCTTCACGCTTAACTTTTGTAATATTTTATGTGTAATTTCTGCAACAATTATAGATTTTGCTATCGCGTGACTACCCCAATTTTCACCGTACCAAAACTACGTGACACAAATTCACTCCTTCCTAGTGTGTTTGACGGAGTTAATTATCTCAATTCTTTTTTTTCCGCTGAGACTGTAACATTGTAGAGCTATCAATATGAGTCGGTTTGGCCTAGCTCGTCTTAAGTCACACGGATTTTGGAATTTGATGGTTTGAGTGAGCCGGTCTGCCTTTTTGGATAGACCTTAAAATGGTGTGCCCAACTTAGCTCTACGTAATTTAGCGATAAAGTTCGTAGCTCAATTTTAGTGTTTCTTGATAGAGCGTAACTTTCCTACAAAGGTGGTGAATTTGAGCTTATGCTATTTATGAATTTTCGCTCATTATTTGAGTCACGAAAGTTACGTTTTGTCATAGCAACAGTTTAGCAACAAATGAAAAAAAGTTAACTTGAACCACTAATTTCCTTTTTGTAATTTGGTATTTTGCAATCAATAACTTCCACACATTTCAATTATAATTTTCTTTTATAACCTGAACCATAGAACCTTGCCGTGACACAAGGCTACTTCCGTATTAAAAGAGGAGCAAAGCAGTTGAATTAAAGCTAGAGAAGAGTAGTAGTAATAATAATCCCACTATATCTAACTTTAGGAAAAGCAGAAAAGCACGCTATTCCTGTTGAATTTTCAAAACATAGTTTGTCACCATCTAGTTTTGCTTTTCCTCATGATTTTTTTTTGTCTTTCTGGTGAAATTATTCATTTCCATACTTCTACACAACTCTCACAATAAACTTTTGTTGTCCGTCCCTTTCCCGGACCCCGCGCATAGCGGGAGCTTAAGCACCGGGCTGCTCTTTTTTACACAACTCTCCTTGGTCTACCTTTAATTGTTTCTTAAGGTGAAAAGAGAAGAAACAGAGAAAAAAGTTTTCATGGATAAGAGAGTAAATTTTTTCATGGATAGAATTGTTGAACTTTAGCATCATAAACAAGTACTGTTTGTTTTACTAGTATGTGAAAAACTGTTGAAAAGTTACCCAGCCTTAAATGGGATATTCTTCTTTTAGGTACCAGAAGAACAACCCCAGCCAAGCTTAATGTGAATCCTTTCACCAACCAGTGTTTCTCTGTTTTGCTTTTAGATTTATAATGGTCAAGAACAAAATGTGATTGCATTTTAATGTTAAAAGATGTAACTTCCTTGTCGTTGGATCAAAACAACTCAAAAAGTTTTTTGGTATAATGTGATATTATCCTCTTTAAACCAAGCTTTCACACAAGTTAAAAGATCCTACACCATTAAATTAGGTGTACTTCTACATATTATAATATGTAGTTTTTTTCCGACTATCAATGTAGGATTTTGTTCGTATATTTAAAAATCAAGCTCGTAACTGGTTTTATTTTGTGTATGTGTCTATAAATCTATGAGTAAGGGTAGTAAACAGGTCTATAGACTAGCAAAGACATTAAATCGAACCCTACACCATTACTTTATCATCTCCATACTCGTCTTGTCAAATCTGACAGCTATTGCGCTAAAATATTCCAAAAATAATATTCTTAATGTAGTGAGATATTATCTGCTTTGAACAAACAAGCAAGGTGTTCTCGAAAGGACTTACCTCATTAACATTATTTCTCTAGCTTATATATAACTCTCTTTTTTTACGTAGACTAACACTTACAGTTAGATCTTTTAGTTGGTTTCTTTTCTCCTCTTTAATTAACTCTTGAATGATCATCGACTTCACAACTTAGTATAGAGTATGAAGGGAGATAGTTAATACTAAGTTCACGTCCATTATATTAATCCAAAATAATAGTGGGGTGCAAGAATTTTAAAATCCTGAGAATGGAGGAGGAAGTTTCTTTAACACTCCCTATGCAGTGTCAGTAACTTACACGAAGCATATTCTAAAGCTATTTTACAACAATACAGATAGAAACAAATTAAATGATTTGAAGCATTTTCTTGAAAATTATAAACAAATAATTGCGGCTTGGAGAGTAGCCCATGGAACTTGTACAATGGATCTCTCGGGATTGCTAAGAAAATGGAAATAATGCAAACTTGTGTTTAGTATGACTGAAAGTCTTATATTTTTCATGTTGGAATAATACTCCATAATAATAAATAATTAAAAAATATTAGCGTGTTTAGGTGAAAAATCCTAGTACTAAAGAATGATAATAATGTTTACTTCTAGATATTAGTTGGATTAAATAATATGAAATTAAAAGTTAATGCGCTTGTGCCGAAAATGACTTTCATTTATAAATGACACAAGTCATTTTTCTCTTTTGATTGAGAATATTTTCAAAATTATGTTTTTTGAATAACAAATACTAAAAATAATATTTCCATAAAATTATTTTTTAAGTGATTTTCATCGTACCAAATTACACACAAAAACAAATTGAAAAGCAAAAAGGTTGGGGGTCATAGCCCTGAATTTAAGCTAACCATATCTCAAAATGCTAAGAAATGAGCGGCACATAGAGCATTTTGGTCAAGACTTTCGGCAGCAATCATAAGAGACTGATTGAGAATTAGGTAAAGTTTGTAAAAAAATGTTTACATCAATTAATTAAGTTAAAAGAAATTAATTAGTACTAGTACTTGTTTGCCTCGAAAGGATGGCCTTCACTAATTGTTGAAAAGAGAAAGGTCCTACAAGATTAAAAAGTTGATTGTATATCTCTAGGGATTAATTTTGGCCAACATTTAACAGATTGCAACTATTAACCCTTTTTTTATCCCACTCCCTTTTTGGTGTTTTTATTAATCAATCATGCTTCTAGTAATCATTTCGTTTCCCACTTCATTTTTTCCTTTGTATCCCTTTTTCTTCTCCTTAACTCCACTGGACTCAATCCCATCCCTCAATTTATGCTTAAATCTATCATAGTTATCCACAAAATAAGATACAATTACGAAATTCGTTACCAATTTATCGCTAAATAACTTATAACTAATAAATTTCTTATAGTTTGTCATTAAATAGAACTAGTTATAAAGTTTTTGCTATTTGACGACAGAAATTATTTATCGTTAACTCCGATTTCTTTAGTACTGAATTTTTATTCCTTTTAACACAATCTGTTTGCAATATTGAGAGGATAATTATTTCAAAGTTGGCCACTTGCTCCTGGTTTTCCAAATCCATAGATCTCATAAAGCTGTCCTTCGCAAGGATATTATTTAGTGAAAATAGTCTTTTATGCAGAGTAAATTATAATATCCACTTATGATTTCACAAACAGCTTTTAAATCTTTTAATTATAAGCTCTTAGCTTTTCTTTTTTGATGACCATGAGGCCATGTAGTTATACAATATGGATTGAACTATGGGCACTTCATGAGTTTGATTATACTTGTACTAGGCTAAAAAAATTGGACTTGGCATCATAAGTTTGAAAAGATACTATATTGACAAGAAACTCTAATCTCTAATTGGTTTCAAATTACCTAATCTTGGTATATCCATGAGATGATGACGGCAAGGAAAAGCACTTAAAGTGAATTAAGAAGTAAGTTGTGTGTGGGGTGGGGTGAGAAGGAGAATCTTGGAGTAACTGGTAAAGTTGTTACTGTTGAAAGAACAAAACAAACTTAAAGTTAGTTAGAGAAGTTATCTTGTTAGTCAACAAGTTAGTTATGAAGTTAAGAAGGTTGTTAGAAAGTTATGAAGTTAGTTATAAGTAGTTAACATAATACTAACTCTAAAAGGAGAATACACATGTTATGAAGATATATAAATAGACATTTATATGTAATTGTACAATCATTTTTTTATGAATAAGAACTAAAATCTTCTCACTACTCACTCACAATTTTCTCTTCCTCTTCCTTCTTATTTTGCTTGGATATATCTTGAACTCACTCATGGTTGAGATGATAATTTCAACATGGTATCAGAACATTGATTCACTGCTCAATAATTCTTTCTCTTTCGCATCATTTTTGAAGTCAATCTATTGATCTTAGTGCAGTTTCTCACTTCTGTTATCTATCTATCAGTGTTTCTGGTGTATTTTCTTTCTTATCTTCTAATATTCTGTTTCTCTACTTCTTGTTTCTAAGTTGATTCTAGAAATCAATTCTGAAAATCATATCCTGGAAATCTTCTTCCCATCTGAAAATTCTGGTTGTAACCAAGAATACATATCACAAAAGTTTATCTACATCTGAGAAACTGTGTTGAATCTTCAGATATTTAGGATCATATATTAAACATTCATCTATCTGTTTCTTACAATGGACACTGCTCTAAATACAAATGAGAACAATCAAAGTAACACAAATACAAACTCAACTATGAGGATGAACTCTGGAATTACTGCAACTATAGACCACAATCACCCACTGTTTCTTCAATCTTCAGATATAAGGGGTGTATCTCTCATATCATTTCAATTACTTGGTTTTGAGAATTATGCATTATGGAGTAAGTCAATGAGAATTGCACTATCATGAGAAATAAACTTGGCTTTGTTAATGGAAAATGTAAAAAGGAAAACTATGAAGAAGAATGGTGGGATCAGTGGGATAGAGTAAATGCAGTTGTTCAAGCCTGGCTGATGAATTCAGTCTCAAATGGCTTACTTAGTGGTGTGTTGTATGCTGATACAACTTATGAAGTGTGGGAAGACTTAAGAGAAAGATTTGATAAAGTAGATGGATCAAAAACATGTGATCTTCATAGAGAAATAGCCACTTTAACTCAAGGAAGTTCAAGTGTGGCCGAATATTTCTCTAAACTCAAGATATTGTGGGTAGAATTTCAATCTTTAGTTCCTCCCCCTAGCTGTGGATGTTCTAAGTCTAAAGAATTTGTAGAGTATCTTCAAAGGCAAAAACTGTACCAATTCTTGATGGGCTTAAATGATAATTATATGCAACCAAGAAGCCAAATCTTGTTAATGTCTCCACTGTCTACTGTTAATAAGGCATATTCCATGATTACTAGTGATAAAAATAAAAAATCAATCACTGCCAAATCTGCTGGACTGTTAGGTGTTGGTCCTAGTGGTTTTAGTCACAATGTAATTCATGATCCTACTGCTATGTACTCTAGAGCAGGATCAAACTCACAAAAGTTCAAGAAAAACTCTAACCTGTTCTGTGAAGTCTACAAAATAAAGGGCCATACTAAGGAATTCTGTTATAAGACGGTTGGTTATCCTCCAAGTTTTAAGTCAAAAAGAAAAGAACATGATGCTCACAATGTATATGCAGATGATAATGAAGGTGTGACTGAAAAAATATGTAGAATCAGTGGTATGAATGACAAGTCAACTGGATTGACAAATTTAAGTTAGAAAATTGGAGGAGCACCCATGTTTTCTAAAGACCAGTGTGAACAAATTGTAAAGCTACTGAATCAGTCTGAAACTACTCAGTCTCAAGGATCAAATACTACATAGTCATCTGCAAATGCAGCAGGTATGAACAGTCATAAAGCCTTACTTGTAGCTAATATACTAAAACAATGGATTATAGATACCGATGCCACTAATCATATGGTGTCTGATCTAAAAATGCTAAATAAAGCAACTAGAGTAGAAAATACATCTGACTTTAAGAAAGTACATCTACCTAATTGAGAAATGGTTAATGTGACACATACAGGATCAAGTACTATCTCAAATAGAAGCACTCTTAACAATGTAGTTTACCTACCACAGTTCAAATTCAATTTAATGTATGTGTCCCAACTAACCAAAGAATTACAATGTGAAACCACCTTCTACCCTGATTTTTGTCTATTTCAGGATCTTTACAATGAGAGGGTGAAGGAGATTGGTAGGCTACAAGATGATTTATACATGTTAGTGAATCATCCATCAGCAAAACATCTAATGAACAAGTGAAGTTAGGACTAAATGTGAGAAAAGCTAAGGAAATTGTTGCAATGACTGAGGAAGAAATAGAATCGTGGTACAGAAGATTTGGACATACTTCTAGTATTGTCTTAAGTAAACTGATTAGAGCAAAATCTGATGTCATATCTAGAATTGTAATGTGTGTACATGTGCTAAACAATGTAGGATGTCTTTTCCTATTAGTAATAACACAAGTACTTCCAGCTTTGATCTTGTTCATATGGATATTTGGGGGCCTTATAAAGTTCAAACTCATAATGGCAACAATACTTTCTAACAATAGTAGATAACTTTACAAGAATGACTTGGATATACTTACATAAGCTCAAATCAGATGTATGTGTTGTTATTAAGCAATTTCTAACATTTGTGTATACTCAGTTCAATAAACCAGTAAAAATAATTAGAACTGATACTAGAACAGAATTTGTAAATGAGGTGTGTATTAGCCTATTCCTAAAACTAGGCATTATACATCAAAGACCATGTGCTTATACACCTCAACGGAATGGAGTAGCTGAAAGAAAACACATGCACATACTAGAAATAACTAGATCAGTAAGACTTCAAGCCAATATTCCATTAAAATTCTGGGGATTATGTGTATAAGTTGTTGTGTACTTGATAAATAGACTACCCTTTTCTATTACTGACATAACACCCTATGAGAAACTTTACAAGAAAAAACCTTCTATTAGTCATTTAAAAATATTAGGATGCTTGTGCTTTACCAATGACTTAACAATATCTAATAAGCTACAGTCCAGAGTAAAACCTTGTGTCATGATGAGATATTCTGAAATAAAAAAGGGATATATTTTATATGACATGCAAAATAAAATTCTCTTTGTCAATAGAGATGTTACTTTTAGGGAAACTGAATTTCCCTTCAGAACAGAAACACCAGAAAGACTAATTTTTCTACATGATCAAACTGGTAAGCCTGATGACTATTCTACCACAAATACATATATGTCTATACATGTTTGTAATTATCATGCTTCTTTTCAATAAGGTTCAGATCAAAGGCTTTATACACCAGAAAATACTCAAAACATCAAACTATCTCAATCAGTTGAATCTGCACTAGAAGATACAAACCAAAATGATACAATGCAAATACAAGATCCTATACCACATGTGACTCAAACTCAAAATCAACCCACTAATGCAATATCTTTCAAGAAGTCTACCAAATCAAAACAACCTCCAATTTGGCTTAAAGATTTCATCACAAAGAAACCTGACTCAACAATTGTCCCATATTTCATCACTGCCTTCTCATAAATAACTGAACCAAAGAACTACATTGAGGCATCCAAAAATCCAAGATGGGTGGATGCAACGAAAGCAGAAATCACAGCACTACAAGACAACCACACATGTGATATTATTCCTCTACCTGAAGGCAAATCTCAAATATGATGTAAACGGATCTACAAAATCAAGTACAAAGAAACATGAGACATTGAAAGGTTAAAATCTAGACTTGTGGCAAAAGGATACAATCAAAGAGAAGGTATTGATTACCAAGAAATTTTCTCTCCAGTAGTAAAAATGGTTATTGTGAGGTCCATCTTATCAATAGCAGCATCTAGACATTGACACATACATCAAATGGATGTGTATAATGCTTTTCTACAAAGAGATCTACATGATGAAATATATATGGAACTACCACAAGGATTTATCAGTCAGGGGGACAAACATGTATGCAGACTGATCAAATCCTTGTATAGACTCAAACATACACCAAGACAGTGGAACTTCAAACTCACAGAAGCACTAATTCAAATGAAGTTCAGAGAATCACAATATGATCACCCCTTATTCATAAGGAAAACTAACAAATGAATAACTTTAGTATTGGTTTAGGTGGATGATGTGCTGATTACATGAGATAACATGGAACTAATAGAAAAAACAAAACAAGCTCTACAAAAGCCTTCAAAATGAAAGATCTGGGAGAATTGAAGTACTTTATGGGCATAGAATTTGCAAGATCAGAAAAAGGAATTCTAATGCACCAAAGAAAATATGCATTAGAACTCATTTATAAACGTGGTCTGGCTGCAATAAGCCTATTAACACTCCTATTGACTGCAATGTGAAGCTAACTACTAACGAGTATGATGACCACATATAAAATTATCAGGAAATAGGAAAAGAGAAGGCCACAACAGAAGATGAATTACTGAAGGACATCAGCTCATATTAAAGGCTGATAGGTACACTACTTTACCTCACAATCACAAGATCAAATATATCCTACAGTGTTCAGACACTTAGCCAATTTCTACAACAACCAAAGAAATCTCACTTTGATGTTGTACTAAGAATAGTCATATACATAAAGAACCAGCTTCGGCAAGGTATACTCATATCCAGAAATATACAAGAGATAGTAACAACCTACTGTGATGCTGACTGGGCTGCTTTCCCTTATACAAGAAATTCAGTTACTGGTTACATTGTCAAATTTGGTGACTCACTTATATCATGGTAATCAAAGAAGCAGACTACAATTTCCAGAAGCTCAGCTGGATCAGAATACAGAAGCCTAGCAGGAACAATTGTTGACCTAACCTGGATACTTGGCATACTAGAGGAGATTGGAATCAACATTAACCTACAGTAATAGTCTTTACTGACAGTAAATCAGTAATACAAATTGCTGGAAGTTCTGTGTTCCATGAAAGGACTAAACATATAGAAATTGACCTACACTTCATAAGAGAAAAGATTAAAAAAAATGGTGAAAACAAAATACATCAACACTGCCAATCAACCTGTAGATTTGCTTACCAAAGGATTGAGTAGAATTTAGCATCAGCATCTGTGTTCCAAGCTTGGATTGCTGAACATTTTCACAATATCCAGCTTGAGGGGGACTGTTGAAAGAACAAAACAAACTTAAAGTTAGTTAGAGAAGTTGTCTTGTTAGTCAACAAGTTAGTTAGAAAGTCAACAAGTTAGTTATGAAGTTAAGAAGGTTGTTAGGAAGTTATGAAGTTAGTTACAAGTAGTTAACATAATACTAACTCTAAAAGGTGAATACACATGTTATGAAGATGTATAAATAGACATTTATATGTAATTGTACAATCACTTTTTTGATGAATAAGAACTAAAATCTTCTCACTACTCACTCATAATCTTCTCTTCCTCTTCCTTCTTGTTCTGCTTGGATATATTTTGAACTCACTCATGGTTGAGATGATAATTTCAACAACTGTCATATGACCAGGAGGTCGTGGGTTCAAGCCGTGAAAACAGTCTCTGGCAGAAATGTAAGGTAAGGCTGCGTACAACAGATTCTTGTGGTCCGGCCCTTCCCCGGACCCAACGCATAGTGGGAGCTTAGTGCACCGAACTGCCTTTTTACAAAAGGTGGGGTGAGGATTTGATGGTATTCATGTTTATTGTAATCATTTAGTCATCAAACAAGGATTTTTCCAAAGCCTACTCACAGCCCTTTTGGTGAATCCCATTTTGTATGCACTGTTACACCATATGGCATGTCTTAACATTACTTTGTAAGATGATCGAGACTGTTAGCTTAAATAGCCAAAAGAATTATCATTATCCTTGGAAATCGGAGGGGTGTGTACTGTCAGAAAACGTCAATCGGTGTCTTAAAGGAGGTGTCGTCAATTGAGTAACTGGGTGCATTTAATGAGTAACTGACGATGCGTCCGATGGTGAACAAATGAACATTTCGGTTTCCGCAAAAAGGTCCTTTTTGAAAAGGCACATAAACTCTTCCACTTCCCAGTTCTTTTAGCTCAAGAGTCTCGGAAAGTGGGGGACTATCTGTATTGGGTAGAAAAGCATCCGGGAGCATCAAGTATAAGTGTGTTTGTTAGAAAGGCACCCAGAGGCATAAGGCATAAGTAATAAGCTTTGTGGCTCCGGAGGACTCAACGAATCCTCACAACTATCATCTACTCCCAACAACCTTCGTCACATCAGCCAACTTCGATCAGAATACCGCAGCACGCGTGGGTGTAATTACATCAGGATTCTTGCATCACCTAGAATTATAATGGTCTAAGTTTTGTCTTATATATGCAAGACTTAGAAAAGAATAAACGGACATTGTATTCTCCCTAAGCTCACACCTCTTATAACTCAGACCTCTCTCGAGCTAATATAGAACTCTCAGCTTCAATCTATAATTATTTTTCATATAAATTTTCTAAGTTCTCATTACTTGCTTGTTCTCATTCATATTTGTAATATTAGCCTATTCGTTATCTAAACTCAATCCTGGACTCGGTCAAGAAGGTCTCCTGATCGAATACGACCTACTTGTCTTTAAATTCTTGAAATACAAATCTCTAACTGCGTTTTTGATAGAAATCATTTTTACCAGAAAACAGTTGGGTTTAGTAGAATTCAATAATTCTATATTCCATCCGCTTTTGCATCGAGAAGTGTATGACATGATATTTTTCATCCTTTAACCAAAGAATGTGAGTTCGTGAAGGAAGAACCTTTCAATAGAAAGCGCTATTTTTCCTTGTTGGACCTACAGCGCATATAATTAATCCATGTAATATGTATATGCATCACAAATATGACGATTTGCATGCCTTTTGTTTTCTGAACCAATAACGAAGAATTGTTTCAATTATACGGATTATCTTTTAAACCAATTACAGTCTTAACCATCAATTATCTAAAGTATTTTTCTGAATTCTTGCTGGCTAAGGAACAGTAGTATGTTGAACATTTTCCAGCTACGTTTTTTTTTTTCAATTTTTTTATGAGAGAAAGTTATTCCAATATTCTGTGTATACTTGTAATGGTGAAACTCTTTTGGTTATATTCCAAACGAATAATGCAGCAGGTAAAGATATTTTTAGCAAGTGCCACGTTATTAATCATTGGACTTCTTTGACAATACATTTTGTATATTTGATATGATATTATTGATTCCCTCAATTTACCAGTCCCATCTTATTGACCTTAACGAAGCTATGGCTTTGTCAATTTCAGTGAGAGTGTGATACTTGTCAAAGTAGCAGCAATAAATTTAAACATTAAACAGAAATTAGAAGCCATTAACCTTGTGATGAGACTCCAAATGGACCCTACCTCGCCGACCCAATAATACCAACAAATCAGAAATTGCAAAAAAAAAAAAAAAAAAAGATAAAAGTGAACTCTACCAATTATTGGAAACAAAAAAGAACAGTATCAATTAAATATCACGACGAAGACTTATAGTTTACTGGTAATTGTAGTAGTATTTTCTTTTTACATAATAGGTGGGATTTTGAATTTTACTCTGATGTAATAGAAAATATTTTATTTCTTAAAAGAACCAATTGAATTGTGTTCTATTTTTGTCATTACAAACAGTACATTAATTTGGTCCAAGGTGCTATAAAAAAAGAATTAAGATACCCGAGCAAAAAGAATATATTAACGTGGTCCAAGTTGCTATATCTCTAATGGATATCAAACTGAAGGTAAAATTGATCATTATCCAATTTAGTAGTAATATATTTTTGTTTGAAAAAAAAATGAAAAGATAAAAGTGAACTCAACCAAATGAATAGTTCTATTTTCGCAACATGTAGTTCAGAAATTCCACACAAGGAATCAGGACATGATAAAGTGCACGACCAAAAAACAAAAGACATGATAAAAGTCGATTTTGCGTCCCTATCAAATATCCAGTAGTGAAAATGGTCTCATCACATAAACGACATGTTTTCATTTTTATTTAAATTATATGCATTGATTGTAATAATTTTTATTGTTAAGAGTCTCACGTCGTATATGGAATGAGAACATAGATTCCTTATATGGAATTGAACAATCTTCACCCTACAAGCTAGCTTTTGGGGTTGAGTTAGACCCAAAATTCATTTTTTACATGGTATCAGAGTCAGACACATTTTAATTATTTATTCACCGATGTTGGACTCCCAAATTATATTATCTACGCTCCAGTTAACAAGGTCTGGGCTTGCGGGAGAGTGTTAAAAGTCTCACATCGGATATGGAATGAGAATATGAATTTCAGTTATATTATAATCTCAATCACGGCTACTAATAAAATAAGATTAAGAACAAAAATAGTCTGTACAAAGTAAACTGCCTAGTGTTTTCAATCTAGACCGACTTCTTTTAGGACATATATAAACTCAGGAGAAAGCTAATAATACCTACTTAAAATTTGAACGTAAAGGTTGACTATGACTTTACAAGAGTATAAGATTTGGGTACTTCTATGAATTTCAGGTGGATGCATGGCTGAAAATGTGGAAGCAATTTGTGAATAAGTTTTGACCTTTGTGTAGTACTTGAAAACTTGTATTTCACTTCCTTAAAGTACCTGCGAAATAAAAAGGCAATTGAGCATAAAAGATAACAAAATGTTCTTTGCTAATTCACGTCACGTAAGTGGTAGGATTAATATACTTCAAAACTTTAACCAAAACCAATAGCTACCCTAGTTGTTTATTAGTACTTGCCACATATAGACTATAGTAGAAGAAGAAGAAGACATAACTTTTATCGTGTAACACTATATGGAAGGTATCATTTTTTATTTTTACATCTGTGGTTTCAGAGCCAATTAACTTGCGCACACCTCAATTAATTCTGAGTCAATTAACTTGCGCACACATCAACTAATTTCATGAGTCAATTAACTTGTGCACACCTCAACTAATTGCATGAGGTATGTGCTACCTACATTTATCGTGTAACACTATATGGAATGGAAGGCATCAGATTTGTCTTTGAATTTTGTTGTCATATATAAGCAAAAGATGTTTTGATAAAAGAGTAAATTTTTCTGAGTTAAATATAGAGGTAGATCCAAGATTTACCTTTGATGAATTTAGCGTTAAGTTCTTACTACTAAACCTATCATACATTCAAAATTATAGATTCGAACTTTAGTAATATTTTTAAACTTTTAATGATTTATCACATGTATATCTACACTCTCTGTCGAAAATATTGCAGTCAGCTGAACCTGCTGATTATATGCTACATCTGCCACTAGCTAAACACACAACAATTATGCTGCAATCCCAAACAATCGATCTCAAAATATATGCATTCACACATCATGTCGCTCGATTTAAGCATACTACACCAAATTCATAGTACACCATTTTTAATATTTTTGACAAAAAGGAGTAGCATTTCTGGATTTCTAAACATATTGCTACAGATTCGTGGTGCATTATTTTGTATTACTACAGATTCTTCGTGCACCATGTTTGAGAACATTTGTACTAAAAGATTTAATATTTCTGGATCTCTAAGCATATTACATCCACTTCAGGACAAACAAAACGTGGCAACTATAGTTATCTGCGCATTAGTTGCTCCAAAAGCACACAACCGACCTGGAACACATGTCTGAATTTGAATATGCCTATTTTAAGGCACATTGCCAGCATTGTTTTCAGAAAACAATGGAAGACATTGTTTGAAGTACAGTTCTTCATTTAGTTTGTTCCGGCAGGATTTGAGTTTGTTTTTTGAGAAAAAACAACGACCTGCTAATACACCAATTAAATGAAAGACACAGGAGAGTTGGGCTAAAAAGAACTAAAGACACTCTTTAACATGGTATGATATTATCCCTTGGATCAAGCCCGCACGATTTTCCTCAAAATACCTCACAATTAAGAATATTCAACCCCTTATAAGTAAGTTTTTTTTTCTTTTTTACTTTTCATGTGGCACTTCGTTCACACACCAACAATCTATTTGTTGAACTAAGTTCCACGTGATCCATCACCATTAATGGGCTAATTTGAAGATTGATTGTGTCACCCACATCAATCGAGTATTCATAGCCACCATAGCCCATTGTTCTTTTTTCTTTTTTGTGTATGTGTCTTCAAATCTACATATAAAAGGTAGAAAACCAGCCATAGATGGGCAAAGGCACTAAGCTAGACCCCACGCCATCACTCTTGACATTTCTACCGTCGTCTCACCGAAACATTGACTCTTATACCAGTTGTTGCGCTAATACAACCCAAAAATACTTTTAACATGGTGTAATATTGTTCACTTTGGGTCAAATCCACACGGTATTCCTTGAAAAGTCTCACCCCGTTAAGAGTATCAAACATCATATAAATAGCTTCTTTTTTTCTATTTTCCATGTGGAAACCCCAGCAGGAGGCAGTAAGGGAATTTAAAGTTCATCCACTCAAGCAAATGTGGAGGCTAATCTAGAAGACTTGCTACTCAGGAGAAGAATAGACTTGCTACTTAGATGACTTATAAGAACTAGAGCTTTAAAACAGAAGTTGAACACACCAATAGATGCCCCAGAATCAGACATACCAAGAAAGAAGCTACAATAGTTAAAAGAACCAAAGATTCATGCGGAAGCTATGACCTTTGGTCATTGGAATAGGAATTAGGAGAATGTTGATTTGGAGCTCAGCATTCCCAGTTTCAGTAATTGGACACTATTGTTGAATCCAGATATTGTTATGAAACCTTAGCAGCTAAAAGTTAATCCTTTTTTAACAGGATCTTGAGAGCCTTTGAAATAAGTCTTTAGAAAAACCAGATATTCAGTTTACCATGCAAATCAGTCTAGATAATGTTTATGTAATAAGTTCGGCTTCAAAATAGGAGGTCTCTATCAAAGAAATATGTGGATGCCCGAATGGCTTTATCTTGGCTTAGTCTATGAAGTAGAAAACTGGCAGAAACATCTAATAATCAGCCTAAAAATCTAATCTCTAGACAATAAACAATCCAAAACTCCTTCAAAGATAATCTTGTAGTGCACCTACGAGTGTACTCGTGAAGACATTTGATAATGGCGATGATTACAAATCTTGATTAATAGATTGGTAGCACCAGAGGAGCGAAATAGCTAGAAAGCTTCATCTAATGTTCTATGCAGATTCAAATAACAAAGTAAAAGTAACTGATAATCTATGGCAGGGGAAAGGAACAAAGACATAAACTTACAAGATTCTTATTTCATATTCTTTTTCAGAGTAGACCAACAGGAAAGCAGAGCTTGATATCAATCCTCAAAAAGGCTATAGCAGGATAAAGGAACAAAGACATAAATTGATAAGTTAAAATAAGAATTCGATATGCAATTCTCAGAAAGCGCTTTCCATAGTAAACTGCAAGAATGGAAGTGCACCACAGTACCAGTATAACTAAATCGAACACTTGGCTAATCCAACCTTACAGAAGGCAAGACACTGAACCTATAACAGCCTTTGGTTCATCTTTACTTTGCCAAAGGGCATAGCGGATCCAGAATTTTATGTCTATGGGTTCTAGACCACAATCATTTTGCTTACTGGGTTCATGATAGATTAGATATTAAGTGAATTTCATAACACAAATACAGAGTTTGGACAAAAGCTATTGGGTTCTGCTGAACCCGTAGCTTTTATGGTGGACCCACCCTTGCCAAGGGATGGTTAAAACGATCAGCTTTTCCCATCACAGAGAAAACATTACACCACAATCGTACAAAACCAACAAGTTCCGTACAGTGTCTTAGGCAAAGAGGGGGCGAACAGCAGCTTTAACAGTGAAGTATGATCAATGAACTACACCTAAACTCCAAACTGGTTAAAGTTAAACAAATTTTCCATATCCGTTCTGCTCTATCTAGGCTCATTCCATTACAATAGTTGAAGCAATGATAAAACAACAACTACGCCTCAGTCCCAAACAAGTTAGAATCTTCTCCATTTAAGCTCATTTTATATCCTCATCAATGATGCCAATAAAAATCAAGATAATAACTCTTTGCATTCAAATTAAATCCTCTAACAACCCTACAAACTGATGAACCATACAACAAACAGCAATCATAACAATCTGAAGAACAAAGACTCAATTTTTATACTTCATTTAAAATCATAGAATGAGTTCGGAACATAAAACCATCAAAATACAAACACAAATACACACATGAAACAACCCCTAATTCTTTCAATAATCTCCTCATATACCAACGAACTAAGGGAAATACAATACAAAACACAATACTGTCTACTTCTTCTTGGTGGGTTTCTTCTTCTTAGGAGGAAGCACAATCAAAAAGAAGTTAACTCTTTGCATTCAAAATAATGCTAACAGCCCTGCTAACTAATAAACCATACAATAACAGCAATCATAACAATCCGAAGAATAAAGACTCAATTTTTATACTTCATTTCAAAATCATAGAATAAAAGTGCAGCCCAGTGCACTAAGCTCCCGCTATGCGCGGGGTCCGGGGAAGGGACAGACCACAATAGTCTATTGTATGCAGTCTTACCTTGTATTTCTGCAAGAGGTTGTTTCCACGGCTTACCCGTGACCTCCTGGTCACATGGCAGTAACTTTACCGGTTACTCCAAGGCTCCCCTTCAAAATCATAGAATGAGTTCACAATTTAAACCATCAAAATACATACCAAAAACACACACTAAGGGAAAATACAATAGAAACACAATAGTCTCTACTTCTTCTTGGTGGGTTTCTTCTTCTAAGGAGGAAGCACAATAAAAAAGAAGTTAACTCTGTAGGGTTTTGTTGGGTACAAAGCATATAGGTAAGGCACAACGGAAGTTTAAAAATTTGTTTCTTACTTACCCCAACAAGTTTTCTGGTATGGTTATACAACAATTGGAACTTGTAACATAAAACATTTACTTACAAGTTATGAATATCTAGAATCTTTTTCTACTGTGAGGTGCACACGCGGTTGCCCTTCCGATTGCAAGCTTCAAGCTTTAATGTACTTCTCTTTCGGAAAGCTAGGAAATCCGGCAGAGGTTCGAGAGTATTTGATTCTAAGTCTCTAAGGCTTAGAATGTTTTTCAGAATTGGTACAGAATAATGAAAATGAATGCCTCTATTTATAGTTGAAAATTAGGTCAAAAATCGGATTAGGGTTTGATCATGGGTCTGGCTCAAAATCGACGCAGAGGCGCCGCGGCCCTAGGGTATGGGCATCGCGGCGCTCGACGTGCAGTTGTACTGCCTCGATTTAATTTTCGTGCATTCTTAATTAAATCCAAAATCCAATTTTGACTTAATTGATGTAATCATTATTCATTTAAATGTCTCGATTCCAAATCGAACATTTTAATTACTCTCTCAATACATCCTTAGATCGAAACGGACAATCGACATAGTGTGACCCTACATGCCTTCTCATATTGATATTAATCAAATTAAGGTCTACGCGAACTCCTAGACGGCGCCGGAAGACGAACTCAATATGTGAAGTACGTTTACGCAAATCCAGTAAACTTAACCTTTATGTGGTAAGATAAAATCCTTTCATTCACGACACACCCGATCAAGCTTAGGACTTGTCAAGTGTCTATCCAAATGGCTTAATCATTGTATCTCATCTATATTAGTCGACGACTAGACCATATTCTAAATATGTCTATTGCGTTGGCCAACGACTTAGTCAACCTAATATCACTGAGAATCCGAGTGTTCTCTCGAACATACATCCGAGGAATGAATCCTAATCTTGGCTCAACTACCACCTTCAATCCACATCGTAATGTGCCCAATACAAGCCGTATCTCAACCTACAAGGCATTTGAGCTTAGGACGGGATCAAAGTACATTACTTTGTAGATAAGGCGCGTATTGACCTCAAGTCTAAGGACTTATATCTCCCACACGCTGATCATACGTTAGACAAGTATACCAAACAGTATATCAGCAGGGTATACCAATACTTCCAAAGTATCCATGTGTCCATCACGAGTAACCATTACTCGTAGCAGGTGAGACATACTACATCCTCTAAGGATGTGATGCAGACCACATGTCGACTTATCATCTATCATCGATATCCCATTCTCGATGATCATTAGTCGAGGCTATTTTAAGAGTTACGCTCTATCATAAAATATCACACTCTATTAATGACAACGTAAGCTCAAGGGATGCACATTAATGAATAATTACAAACAATCAAATAATAATTCAATAATTGCAACTGCCAAAATATTAATCTCCATTAATAATAATATGAATGTGTATAAAGTACATTTGTCCTAATACAGATTGTCTCTAGGACATAAATATACTTTCAAACTCTTTGCATTCAAAATAATGATCTAACAACCCTACAAACTAATGAATCATACAACAAACACCAATTATAACAATTTGAAGAACAAAGACTCAATCTTTATACCTTTAAATTATAGAATGAGTTCACAATTTAAACCATCAAAATACAAACCAAATACACAGACTAAGGGAAATACAATACAAAACACAATAATCTCTTCTTCTTCTTGGTGGATTTCTTCTTCTTAGGAGGAAGCACAATGAAAAAAAAGTTAACTCTTTGCATTCAAAATAATGCTCTAACAACCCTACTAACTGATTAACCATATAACAACAGCAGTCATAACAATTTAAAGAACAAAGACTCAATTTTTATACTTCATTTCAAATCATAGAATGAGTTCACAATTTAAACCATCAAAAATACAAACACAAATACACACACTAAGGGAAATATAACACAAAATACAATAATCTCTATTTTTTCTTGGTTGGTTTCTTCTTCTTAGGAGGAAGCACAATCTCTCCTTTGAGTGTAGGAATAGTCATAATCTGTGTTAACCCACTAAACTTCTTCCTGAATTTTTCTACCTGGTCAGCATCAAGAAGTAGTGCTGAACGACTACCTTGGTAAAATGGGTGATTACCTGTTGGACAAAAAATTCAAAATGTAGGAAACCATAAAATTGGGTAGGATTTCGTATTTTAATTCAGGTCTAAATAGGTTTAGTCACATTTATAGGGAAAATTACGTTCTATGTCTACTGGGAGAAAATATTTACGCTAGATAACCCATATTTGTGTATAAACACCTTTTATACCCTTCTATACAAGACGACAACAGTGAAATCTCACAATGTGGGGTCTGAAAAGGATAGAGTATAAGCAGACCTTTGGCTCAAGAGACCTTACTTCTATACAAGGTTGACACATTATGTATAATGTTTTCCCAAATATAATGTTGTATACTGCATATTGGGCTCGTAATATATTATATTGAACTGTATATTTTTTAAATTTTCCCATAGGAGTAGATTTTTAGCTATTTTCATATTGAGCGAAGATTGTAGAGAGTATTTAAGGAGATTTTGAATAAAATATTTTCCTTCATTACCTGACCAAACATCAACTGAGTACTCATTCTTCGTGCCACCTGTCGTCATCACGTGCTCTCCGTTACAGTAAACCTTAGCATCATTGTAGAACTGCGGGTGTATATCTTTCTTCCTGCAGCTCACCCGCATCTGATCGCTCCCAATTCCCACCTGAAAAAAAATCAATTTTTAAGTAAATTATAAACTTGATTATTAGTTGGTAATGTGAATTTGTGTACTTTCTTGAGGGAGAGTGTTGGAGGAGAGGCATTTTTTTGGAGGAAGGTGTTGGAGAGAGTGAGCGTCATTGTTTGGTATTCCTGAAAAGAATGAGAGATGGAGAAAAGAGTAATGGGTTTGAAGATTAGATTGCTTATCTCAGATTATTGGGCTCGCTAATGTAATGGCTCGCTAATTGGACTTTCCCTAGATTGTCCCTATTTTAGGAGGTCTTTAATTTTTCCCCTCAAATAAGCTGGTCTTTAATTTTTGTAACTTTAAGTAATAAAAAATGGTTAAAAATATCCCTGATATCAAAAAGATATCACAATTCTGGTTTCGAACCCAGCAGAGTAAAAAAGAAATTAATTTCGCAATGTAAGATTTCATAGAAACTATGCAATTCAGTCAAAATTGTGTAGAAATTAAAGTTATCCTAAGGCATAATTTTGTAGAAATTAATAGGGGTGAGCACGGGTACAGGGTACCCAGATACCGGACCGGAATCGTCCGGGTAGATATATTATAATAACGAATAGGTTCCGGATAGTAAAATTAGGAACCGATCAATGTCGAGTCCGATTTCGGCTCTGATAGATAAAGACGGGGTACCCGGACCCGGAACCGTTACCCGGAACCTATGAAATATTAAATATTTTTAATTTTTTAATTCCAAACCTATCAAGATAACACTTCTCCTACACGAGATGGTCCAAAAGTTAGTGAAGTCCTTGAGGCTTGAGGAGAACTGATATAGTTTTTCACTTTATATTGGTAGACATTTCTTACTAGTTCGTACTTTCATAGGAGCTTGTAAGATTCTTAATAGGAGTTCTTCAGGCACTATCAAACATAACGGTTAAAAGATGATATTCTGTATGTACTGTTGCAGAATCCTTTAAAAGTTTCACTGTCTATTATCAAGATAGCTGCTTGGGCAGAGGGTAAGGCAATTGCTTATGTAGTGATTGATTAGTATGTTCTGTATAATGTTAAGCACTGATTGAAGAATTGCACTGATGCTCAAATTTTAGTTCATTGGTTCGTTGATAAAACTAGAGGGTTGTGAGTTATGTAGAATCCTGTAATATAGTTTGAACTATCAGTGGAATTGCTATTCTCGAGATTCGTATGCTGTGAAGACATCTTAAGAAGTTATTTCTTTACAGGGTACCCGGAAACCTACCCGGAACCGCAGGGTCCGGGTAGATTCCGGGTAATGATTGCTAGGGTAGGTTCCGGGTAGTAAATTTAGGAACCGATCTTTTACTGGGTAGGGTCCGGGTAGTTCAAAAAAGTTAGGGTACCCGGACCCGCTCACCCCTAGAAATTAAGATAATGTCTTATCTGGCTAGTTCTACAGAACTATGTCGGACAAGGCATAGTTTCTATGCAACTTTAGCCGAATAGACATAATTTTTATGAAGTCTTGTCTTGCGAGATTATTATTATTTTTTACTATGTTGGTGTTCAAACTCAAAACCTCTGATTACGTAGATCAACGAATAAATGATACTTTATCCCATAAATTTTCATTAAATAAAAAGTAGGAGCAAAAATTAAAGATCAGCTATTTGAGGGACCAAAAATTAAAGACCAATCCATATGAAGGGAAATTCGTGCAAAAAGAAGTTTTGATGCAACCTTTAGGCCATCATTAGAAAAGATAACAAACTTTTCGTCAATCTCCCTTTTTGGATAATTATTTAATAAATGCTCTTTTTTTATTTATCTTGTAATTTATGAATTTTTTAGATCATGGTTTAAAGTTACGACAGTCTTATATTTTATTAGTCTAATCTCAAGGATTGATTTGTACAACTTTTAAAAATAGGAATAAAATCTAAATGGTAACCTAAAAAATGATAATTCGCATAAATCAGCCCAAGATAACTTCTAGATCCACTATTCCATAAACTGGATCACTTAGGGGGCCTGTATGTACACAGCCCTGGAGTATGAAAGGCCCGCTTGGCCAATTCGCACAAATGTTCTCTTTCGGGTGGTCTTTAATTTTTCCCCTCAAATTAAAAATATTTAATTTTTGTTTTCTCCTAAAAAAATTCGTGTTCTCGGTTTGAATTCTAACTCAATTAAAAATTTAAAAAATCACAAGATATAATTTGAATTTGCAAAGCAGAGTTTGCAGGCAAATTCTGTCTTGCGAATCCAATTTCTGCCTTGCGATTTTTTTTATTTTTGACTTAGCGGGAGTTCAAATTCGAAACCTCGAGATATTTTTTAGCGAAGGACAAAAATTAAAGACCAACAATTTCAGGGGGAAATTTAAAGACCTGTGCTTTTGAAGGAAAATCCGCACAAAAAAATGATTACGCTTTCGGTTCAACTAGTGCTTAAAGTTTGAATTGTAACTTCTTGATCATTGATCTATAATTTGAGTATCCTTCGTTTTTTTATTTGTATGATTCTATCTATCGTTCACCAAAAATCATGATTGCCGTGATAATTTACATATCATGATTTAGAATATTTCTATATCAACATTAGGAGTTACGACTCATATCATATTAACATAAAGTTAATAAATCGCTCTTTCTGACATACTCATATCCACTTGCTTTTTCTGTTTGTATTTTTGGATGTTGCGGTGTATTGAGGAAGCGTAGGCCACAAGAAGGCTTTTATAATAGATCTTTAATAACGTAGGACTGAAAATTGTTACCCAAAAAAAAACGTAGGACTGAAAATTAAAACTATCGAAAATGGATCATGGAACCATAACATAAAATTTTTGAAGAGTATGCTTTGCATGTGTGTCACATTTTCCCAAGAAAGGAACTTAAAGAAAAAATATTACGTTTACTGCCATCATAAAGATTCAAGTTACCTATGTTGGTAGTGTAATAGAAATTTAATATCAGTGAAATTTTACCTGTTATAACTTAAACATCAACAATATTTTAAGCCATAATAAAGCACTAGAATAGTTACTCTTACATATAACTTAAGGGAACCTCAGAGTCTCTCCAGTCTTCCTCAAGTGTTAGCATTTTAATAAGATCAATTAATCCTCTTCAATTTCCATGATCAATCCTGTCCCTTGCTCTCTTCCACTTCTCTAAATTTTTCAGCCTTACATACTTCTTTCTAATCTTATTAAGCCTTTTGGACTGCCGGAGGATTATATCAGAAACAGAAGAACTCTCACTGAAAATAATTTCATATCCATCTCTGAATGAATCCATTCCTTCTGCCATAAGCTGCCAGAATAATCCGCCTGCCGCCGCGCCGCCGTCTTTAGCTGACCAAAATATATAGAAATAAACATTGTTGAAGACTAGGTCTCTCTGTTCTGGTGTAATACCAGGGCCTTTGTATGTTTTACCAAATTCAGCAAATATAAGAGGTTTTTTTTAAGAATTGATTGAGCATCTTGAATGTGAACTCTGAGCCAATCGGTAAGGAAATTAAGTTGGGCTTCATCAACCTACATGAAGAAATAAGAACCTAGTAAAATTTCGTGACAGAAAGGTTGTGTGTGTTGTGAAAAATTGAGTTTAATATCTCAAAAAAAAGTTTTAAATCCATTATTATAATATATATTAATGAGTCATTATTTTACAATATTAATGTGTTTTATTCAAATTGAATTCGGCTATTGAATGGACATTATCATGAGATATATTTACCGTTACAAATGGTGTCTGACTATGATTTGCTATCAATATACATTAGCCTCTTTACCGTTGCAAACATCTCTTTACTTCTGATAATGAATTTTACCGTTGCAAACATCCACAGCCATCTTCTATCAATATATATATATATATATATATATATATATTTCTACTCCTTTTCTTCTCGATGGGAGAAAAAAGATTTACTCTAGTTCTTTCCTCCATACCATATTAGTGTGCTGGATTTTCATCTTTTATCTTTGTTAGATTCTGTCTTCTAATTTTATACTAAAGAGTTTGTTGAATGCTTGTTGAATCTCGGAGATACACCTATATCGGGTGAAATATTCTTAAGGACATTGTCCTTGGACACGACTAAAGCTATCAAGAATTAAATTTACATTGTTTATGATCAAGTATTTTTCATAAGATTTTCAATAGTGTGGTATGATAGAAGTCATTTTTCAAAAACATATTTTTTTTATGAGGAAGTCATTTTTTTCATGTTTGATTACTGAATATTTTTCGAGAACATTCTCACCAATTGCGAGAAAATGACTTTTAACTCTTTAACTTTATATCACTGCTCCAATCACCAATTCGAGATTATTATTGATCTTTAATAGTCAAAAAATTCATCAAAACGCACTCTGATTTGCTAATATTAGTAGTAACTTTTAATGCATTTTTTTTTAAAAATATTTTCACTAACCAATTGAAAAATATTTGCTATGAAAAATGACTTCCGTCGTATTGAACATAATGCAAAAAAAAGTATGAGATAACTACCATTGATCAGGGTATGAGTGAACAGTGGCGAAATCAATCTCTGGGATTTGATTATTTGCAATGAAATATGTTTCAACTTGAAAGTTTGGATTAAATTGCTGCTTGTGAGCATCTGAATGTCCATAGAATCCTTCTAGTCCAGCATCCACTAAGGTGGTTACTGTCTATGGATTTAATGTATTGCCCCGTATATATCATTTCTACGTTCTGGACAATAGTCTCCTAAGATAAAACAACAACTCAACAAATGAGCAAAGGAAACTCAAGTGTTACTTTGAAGAACTTAGTGTAATGAAATGATGCTGGGAAGTAGTAGGAAGAATCTGATTTTTCGTTTGTGTGTTCTGTAGTCTCAACAATTGAGCAAAAGGCTTCATTATATAGTGCAAGGAGGGGACTTATCAACTGCTCACATAATTGATGTTGCTGGCCAAGTAATGGCAATTAGTGAGGAGTAATTCAATCAAAATAATTACTTAATTGATGTGCATATTAATGGAGGTTAACGTTCCAAAACCAACAGCAAAAGCACAAGTTCTCTGCCCAATTTAACCTACCTGAAACTTGAGGGACCAAACTGTAAATATGAAGTAATTTGGGTCCAAAAGATAATATCAGAAGAAGCCTGAGACCCGAGACTCGAGCCCGGACGGGACGGGCGGGCTTAGCCTCGAACCAAAGCACATCTAGGTCCTCCATCCTTCAAACACATGGGTTACCCCTTGGGGTCCCAAACCCCAAACCAATTTTGAGACTTATAAACTAAACAAATCTTCATTCTCCCACTTATGAGGGAGGATTGGTCAATACCACATTTTCATGCTTCAAACACCTTATTTCGTGGACCAATATCTCTTTCATTTCTCAACGAAATTTGACGATCATTGGCCCTACGGTCATCTACTTACTTAGTAGATTATGCACGTGTGAAGAATCAAAGTCTCCAACATGCGGAACCCTAGTGTTTAAGGCATTAAAGATGGTTGGACGCAACTCCCACCAAAGACAAATTTCCAACATATGCTTTGTCTTGAGCCGAGGGTCTCCCGGAAACAACCGAGACCTATCAAGGTGGAGGTAAGGTCTGCGTACACTCTACCCTTCCCATACCCCACGTTGTGAGATTTCACTAGGTATGTTGATGTTGATGATTGAAAGTTTTGTTTGGAGTCAACTCTTAGGACCATCTGCGGCTTTCTAAATTTAGAGATAATTGCCCGCTCCCCCATGCTTAAATACCTGAGTTAGTTTGCTTGGAACAAGGTGTTAACCTGTGATCTAATTCACACGTCTTGCAACCTTAAATAATTGAGCTAAGCATGTGGCTTATAACTTCATCATTTTCTCCTTTACCATATAAATAAATTACTTATTTGTGAATTATCTCTAACCAAGGAGATGTGAAATTTTAGGCAAAAAGAAGAAACTTGGGATTTAAAATCATTAATTTTCTAAGGCAAAAAGATGAAAGAAACTAAAGTTTTGTTACCTGCATAGTACTTCCTGATAGATCTGATTGACATCTTGGCTCATTCATAAGCTCCCAAGCCATTATGGCGGGATCATCCTTGTATGCAGTTCCACTTATGCTATTGCGTCTTGTTAGAACTGCCTATTTATCAGCAAATATTAATTATTTATGCAAGAAGAAATCATTTTTTCCTGTATAATTTTAGTATATTGATGATTAGTTATTAGTTAATCGATCATAAAACGATATATATATGTTGTGATTACGTGTGGAAAGTTACAAATGAACAACTCTTAACCGGAGCGGGAGGTAGCCGTAAGTGTACTGGTGGAGCCAAAAATTTTACTACAAAAAATTAATAACTACTATAAATACATAAAATAATTTTAACCTTATATATACCGTATAGTTTTAATTTATATGGATGAACTCCTTTGCATTCCTAGCTCTGTTCCTATAATACTTATATCAAATAAAAATTTATAAAAAATATAGATATTGTGCATTATAATGTTACACCCATGAAAAACTAGGCCCCTACCCTACCACTCTCTTCAAAATAACTACTATAAAAATAGAGAGGAAGAGAAAAATTGTATAACATACCTTAATGTGGTTTTTGAAGTAGCCCTTGATGTTAAGGAATGACCGAGTGTTTGTCCAGTCCACATATTGTTTCTTTCCTCCAAAGTCATTATAGTTGTTAACCAAACTCGAAATTAACTTAATCCCATTTTTACCAGCTTCAGATATGGCAAAATCCAAACTCTTTCAATAACAAGAAAAAAAGTATACATAAATAAGAGTATAACACATAATTACAATATTCCTAAAGCAGAACAAAACAAAAATCTCACATAAAAATAATCAATGTACTTTCTTCTCATCTGTCTTTAGTCTTGAAGAGCAGAAGAAACTTTGTCTCTTTGTGATTGGTCAGAACCAATATGCATTAAATCCATTTGCATAAAATGGACTCCCATTTAGCATAAATGTTTTGATAAATCCATCACTAAATTCATATGCTTTAACATGTTTGTAGAGGAAATAGAAAAAGATTCCCCATAGCTTCATCTTCTTCTCAAATAATTAATCCTAAATTAAGGAATTTAAGATTATGTCTGTAACTTAACACCTTTCTCTTTTTTCTTTTCTCTCTCTAGTGGCACAAGGAAAGCACTTCAATATAGGATCAGTTCTAAACAGAGAAAAAGGTTCCATAAAAGTTTTAATTCGGGAAAAAACGTTCATTTATACCTGTCCAATTCATGCGGATCCTTGACCATTGGACAATTTGTCATATTTTTATTTTTATTTACACTCCACGCCGGAAAAAAAAAGTACCTTTATTCATCATTCACTATTTGTGAAAGTTAAAACATTAGAATTGCAGTTTATTTTGTTTCACAACCTATGATGTAAAACAAAAACAAACAAACAAACAAAAACCTAGTTATCGACAAGGTTGTGGCGGGATGGATATAATTTCTTTACCCTCAAATTGTGGTGTTGAATTTGAATCCTTGGTGTAAAAAAGATCATGTCAGGGAACACTTCTCCCTTAAATGGGTCTTATACTGCGCAAATCCGAATTAGTCAAGGCTCCAATGCAGATTTTTGAACATCGGGTGAGAAACAAAAAAAAATGAAACCTAGTTATAATTTTTCCAGAATTAATTTCATCTTATAAAGTCATTAAAATATCTTTTATAATTAAAAAATAATTAAACTTTGCCTATGAATCTTAACAAGTTACTATACAATTCTTTTACAACCAAAAAGTCATTCAACTTTAGTGAAATATCATATAAAATGTCTATTTTATTTTCTCCTAATACTTTTATTTGATATTTAGGCAAAGTTTAGTGAGTTTTGTGTTACAAAAAATAATTTAGTGATACTCGAAATACATAGATAAGTTGAATGATCTTTTAGTTACATAAGATAATTTGGTGACTTTGATTATAATAACATGAATATTAAATGATTTTTTATAATATTACGTAAATGAAACCATAGAAATTTCGTAACGGTATAAAATTTAGACTGAAATGACATAGAAAATGTTAACGAACAGCTTGGACTTGCACGTTACAATCATAAATGTTGTGGACAATAATAATTTTTTATACTTGTTTTGGTGAAAACGTAATGACTTTCTTTTTTCTTCCATGTTCTTTACAAAATACCTGTAATTGGTAAAAAAGACTTTCACCTTACCAAAAATGGTAAGCCGTGTTTATAAAGCCTAAAAATGGATCCACTAGTATTTATTACTCTCAAAATATCCACAAGGCATGTTATATCATTTCAATGACGCTTCATTTTGTATTACAGCTTTAATTATCCTGTTGTTGGGTCAGTTCTTGGTTCACTTTCATATTATGAGGATCAAGATTTCTCTTCTTTTTATTTTTCTTGTTTTTTAAAGGCTTAAGTTATATGCACTGATAATGTGTGTGATTTAACCTGTTATAATAGATTACTTATCATCGTTATTATAAATAATAGATCTTGAGTCTAACTCAATTCCAAAAGCTAGCTTGTAGGGTGAGGATTGTCCAAGTTCATATAAGGAGTCCATGTTCCCATTTCATATCTGATGCGAGACTCTTAACACTCCCCCGCATGCCCAGACCTTGTTAACTGGAGCGTGGATAATATAATTTGGGAGCCCAACATCGGTGAACAAAGAATTGGAATGAGTCTGGCTCTGATACCATGTAAGATTGTATTAATCTCCATTGGGAATCTTTCTCATTAATACAAATATATATATATAGTGTGTACAATGTGGAATCCTACTACAATAAGGATCCTAAACCCTATTTTCTTCACCGCAGCCTTTCCTCGATTTTGCCAACACTGTCTGTCGGTGGCTGCCCCTCTGTCAGAATCAGACGACCTTTCTTCTCTTCCCCTACTTTTCTTTTTCCTTTAATCGAGACCAACCTCTTTTGTCTACTTCTGATTCTGACAACATCTTTTTTATCACATTAATAAGCAGGTCCTTTACCTAAGAACTACGGTGCTTGATTCTTTTTTCGACCACTCTTGTCGACAAAACATCAATTTTTTTGCCAGTTTTTTTGTTCCAAAAAAAAAACTTATGATTTCTGCTTTTTCCCCTCCTTTACTTGAGAACTTTTATGATTTATATATATATATATATATATATTTCTTCCTTTTCCAGGAAAAATAAAATCCAAAAGCCATGCAGTCCGGTTCATCTAATTTGATGGCCACGTCAATCATACCCAATTTCCGAGAGCCCATCAGTTTGTTCTTGGCCATCCCCAATCCATTTTGGGTCAGGCTTTCGGCACTTTGACTCCTCGGCAGCTCAATAATGCATGGTATATGGATACGGGCGACACGTCTCACCTCACCAATAATTTTGATAATCTTCCTCAACTGCAGAATTTAAATTCTCCACAATCTATTATGGTCGGAAACGGTCATCGCATTTCAATCCAAGGGTTTGGCCACACGCTAACCCCACCACCGCATCCTCAGTTCTCCCTAAATAACATCCTCTATGCCTCAAATGTTATCAAAAAACTAATCTTCGTTAGAAAAATTTCCACGAAAAATTCCGTATCAATCAACTTTGATCCGTTTGGGTTTTCTGTAACTGACCTACGTACCGGGAAACTCCTTACGAGATGCAATAGTGAGGGGGACCTCTATCCTTTCCTATCCACGCCTGCTGCCAGTGTCACCCCTCCCACCTCTCTAAATGCCCGTGTCTCTCCTCCCACCGCTCTCACAACAATCTCTCCGTCAACCTGGCACAATAGACTTGGACACCTAGGAGCTCATATTTTTAATTTTCTTCGCAACAATAACTTAATTCGTTTCAATAATGAGAAACTTGCCCAATAATATTTTTCTTGTCCTTTAGGCAAACATGTTCGCCTTCTTTTTTTGTCTTCTTCAAGTGTAACATTTTCTCTCTTTGACATTATTCATGTAGATTTATGGGCATCTCTCATTACTAGCTCCTTGAGTCATAAGTTTTATCTTGTTTTATTAGATGATTTTTCTCACTTTATTTGGGTTTACCCACTTAAATTTAAGTCTGAGGTTTTTGCCAAATTTCTTGAATTTTGTGTCTATATCAAAACATAGTTAAAAAAATTCATCAAATCGTTCCAATGTGATAACGGTCGTGAATTTAATAATTCCTCGTTTCACAATTTTTGCAAAAATAATGGCATGATTTTTCATTTTTCGTGTCCACACACTTCCTCCCAAAATGGCAAAGCAGAACGAATCATCCGCGTCATAAATAACATGGTTCGTACTCTCATGTTTCATGCCTCTATGCCTCTCTCTTTCTGGATTTATACAGTCCAAATGGTAGAATACATCCTTAATATTTTACCCACGCGTACTCTTCATAATATAGCCCCAACCGAAATCTTATACCGTCGGATCTCTTATCACCTTCGGATTTTCGATTGTCTTTGCTACCCAAATCTTGCATTTATCGCCCCTCATAAATTAGCACCACGCACCACTCCGTGTGTCTTCGTAGGATTTCCGTCTAATTATAGGGACTATCTGTGCTATGACCCGTCTACTCGTCAAATCCATGTCTCCCGTGATGTCACATTTGACGAGACAACTTTTCCATATGCAGACATATAAAAATACCACAACACGGACTATACCTTTCTAGACGAGTCAGACATCTCACCAGTCATACTCATTGAGCTCTCCCGTACCGCTATCAGTGTCACCGTGTCTCTGTCACCATCTCTTGACGTTGCCATCGCTGGCAGTGTCTCTGCTCCAATCCAGGCACCACCTACTGCTCCCACTGTCTCTCAATCAGTTTTGGTCATAATCTCCGACACTCAATCGACGCCCAATATGGTCCCAGTCACAATCCACCACCAACCCCAACACTGTACCAGTCACCGGAACCCAAAACACTACCGATACCCGAAACAACCCAAAAACCCCACCACACCGTCACTCTAGTACCTACCCACCACCGTCACCATACCCGACAACAACCACCCCAAACCACATCAATCTACCCAGATTGCTAACCACACCTCTCCCGATGTCCTCCACGGCACCAACCCACCCGGTTCACTTTCCCGTCGACTAATCCAACAGAACACACGACCTGGTTCCTGCCACTAGTGATCCGAACCTACCCCTAAACCCACGCACCATATGGAAACCCGTGCTCAACACGGGATTTTCAAACCCAAGATCCAATTAACCTATCCATACAAACTATTTTCCCAATTCCCTAAAACTCAAAATTAGCCAAACTAGACCCTAATTAGAATGCGGCCATGCGTGAGGAATTTAATTCTTTAACAAAATAACACACTTGGGATTTGGTTCCTAGACCGGAGGGGGTGAATGTGATCCGTTGCATGTGGCTTTTTCATCACAAATACAGAGACAGTGGTGACTTGAAGAGATATAAGGCGAGACTTATGGCTAATGGCACTAATCAGCAGGAGGGCATTGATTGTGGTGAGACATTCAGTCCGGTTGTTAAATCGGCTACCATTCGCATAGTTCTAAGTATTGTCATGGGTAAGCATTGTTCGATTCATCAGCTTGATGTGAGACTCTTAACAGTTATAATCAATAATTATCAAATAAAATTACATACAATTATCATTTTAGTGATCTAAATACTGTTTACAGCATGAATACATATAACTTAATCTTTTTTTTTAAAGACTATTTTTGGGATAAGCCGGAAATAAAGTGGGAGGGAAAGGAAGAAAAAGAGGAAGGTTTTAATTAGTAGATGGATGGATTTGTAACATTTGGACTATAACACCATATTACCAACAAAAATTTCCATTTTAAATTCTACTCGAGCATTGCTCTACTCTTTCAAACTCTTTGATTCTCTCTGAAAATGGTAATATTGGGGTTCAATTTTAGAATCAAAATCTTGAATTCTGTTGTTATCTTGCTAAAGATGTTTTTGTATTTTAGGTATAAGATTGGTAGAGAAAAGGGGATTTCTTTAAGTCACGATTCTTTGATTGATTACCTTTAATTATTTGGGTAAGTTAATATAACTAGGGATGGCAGGTGGGTATAATTTTGCGGATTTCGTACCGCACCCGCCCCAATTGGGGCGGGTATGGGTATAACTTTGACGGGTAGTAGGCGGGTATGGGTATTGAAAATGTACCCGTCACGGGTAGGCGGGTAGGTGGTGGATTTGCAGTCATATCCGCCTACCCGCCCGCCCGCCGCCTACCTACCCGTCCGCCTACCCGCCTAGCTTATATAGCTAAAATAATATCTGAGTTTTGTCTACATTTGTAATATATAGTTATTTGGGTGGATAATTTTTTGGGTTTCTTGGAAATTTTATTTTCTTGATTCTTTGTTGTGCAATGGGGAAGAGGTGAAAAAAATGGGGAAGAGGTGAAAAAAATGGGGAATTCTGATGGTGAAAAAATTTGGAATTTTCCTCCCTCTCTCCCAAAGAAAATGAGATCATGACATTATTGATTCTTGACTCAAAATTTTGGGATAATTTTTGAAATTTGAATTTTTGGGATCATGTGTGATCACTAATTGATCAAAAATGAATTGATTACAAAATATGGCAGGCGGGTACAGGCGGGTATTGGCGGGTGACGGATATCCACTTGGGTGGTGGAGCGGGTGTGAATTTAGAAATATATCCGCCTAGGCGGGTGTGGATTTAGAAATATACCCGCCTAGGCGGGTATGGATGTTGAAAATTGTACCCGCCACGGGTGGCGGGTATAATTTTTTTTGGCGGGTACGGATGCGGGGGAGGGGGTACCCGCACCTGCCCCGCCCAATTGCCATCCCTAAATATAACACACCCAAGACTCAAGAGTGTAGAAATATAAAGTGGAAAGATAGGTTAATTAACTAGTAAGTCATCCCATGCGCGCCAATGCTTTGGCCAAAAATCACGGCAAGAAAAATTAACTCCACAAATTATCACACAAACCTCGGATATGCTGCTTAGGAAATTGTACAAGGTATAAAACATACAGTATTTATATAATCCGGTTACAACTTGTTGAAATAACATCAGAAAAATCCTTTTTAAGCTTGACGCTTATCGTTGATGATATTATCCTTAAGAATATAGTAAAATCATAGTTAAATTCACCTCACCAAAAGCAAATCCACCTCATTTACGTTCATGCCAATATTTAACGTGCGCAAGCCTTCTCTCTTTTTCTATCTCTTTACGAGGCCACTAAAACTTAAAACAATTTTTATAAAGTAAAAAAGAATTATAACTATACCCACTAGTCTTATCCCATAACTCAAAGTTGAGGCTTCTAATTAATCTCACTCGCGCCATACAATACTTAATATAAAAAGTTTTTAGCGCTGACTATAAAAATGAAATTTATTCCTAAAGTTGCAAGCCTGCAACTCGAGGTCTTTAACTAAGGTAGGACTATCGATATAATTGAGAAAAAGGATGATGGCAGTTTGACACCGCCACTTTAATTTGATCAATTGTGGCGTTTGAAAAACTGTCGTAATATATTGTATATTCTGGCGGTTTTAGAAACCGTCGTATTAAAAATGGCGCTATATATTTTTTTTTTTTGTAGTGTACGTACTTAAGAAAACTTAAACAGGGATCCTACTAAGTCATTACAAGAATGACACCTAGAAATCGAACTAATCACATGACAAAAAGAAAATTTAAAACCCCCTTAAAACCCACTTAAAGAGGATTTAGAAAACTTGTGGCTAAAATTTTATTTTAACTTGCATAATATAATTTTCTGCGAAAAAAAATTAATTGAACTTCTTTCGTAAAATATTCTTTACTGCTCACAGCCCTTCGTGATAACAAAAAAGCTACTAGTACAGAGTATAAGGACCATATTTTGTAGAATTCTCACGAGTGTCAAAAAAAAAAAAAGTCACCGGGGACTTATTGTTAAGAGTCTCACATCGGATATTAAATAAAAATATAGACTCCTTATATGGACTCGGACAATACTTCCCTCAAAAGCTAGCTTATAGGGTGAGGATTGTTCAAGTTCATATAAGGAGTCCATCTTTCTATTCCATATCCGACGTGAGACTCTTAACACTTATGCGTTCCGAGGAAGACTGATATAAATGACAAATGAACTTCTGTAAGGTACTTCCAAACTTCTAACTATGGTCGAGGTTGTTTTTACCCAACGTAGGTTGAACTTTGTCCACAAGTTGTGTGATTTTTAATGATGTTCAGAATATAATTGACATTTGACAGATAATAAAACAAAGGATAAATGGTAACCAGCTCCATCTGGCACCCGAGTGAAGCGACACATAAGAGTCACCATTTTTACAAATTACAACAACTAAGGACGGCAAATGTGCATTCAAATTGGACTTTTATGTGCACTTCTTCCATGTGTATCCTTAAGTATCATTCAAGCACGCGCAATAGTATAAGCGATGTTGGTAAAACTTAATACTAATGTAGTACTTTTTTTGTCAATTTTGTTCGTATTTGTTCTTGGAAAAAACATAATTTGGGTACTATTCTGAACTTGTTGGCACATCTGTTATTTTTTCTTTTTAAGCGGTGAAGAAAAATGGTTAAAAAATTCATTGGAATGAGTCCCAATTTCACGAGGACAATCACTTTATAGAGCATATTGCTATGGTTGTGGCATGATAAGCGCACCAAATTAATCTCTGCAGCGGCTCTTTTCGGTCAACCACTTTACGCCTTCAAAAAGTTTATCCCATATAGACTCGTGCCATTTGTCATGGAGGCGCTGTTGCACCAAAAATATTTTTTCTTTTATAATTATATCTTATTTAAAATGTATTAATTCGATTAATTTAAATTTATACCTGGACGAAGGAATTTGAACCCACCGTCTGATTAAGGATGAAGAAAAAGCTCATCCATCTCATTACATATCTTATTGATTACTAGAATGTATATGTGATATGTCAGATCAAATAAGTGTATTAAATGATATTTTTACATAAGTATTTTATTTAATTGATTAACTAATGTTTACTTTTAGTTTATTTGTCACTTAATTAAAATAAATTAACTTTGGTGCACGTACCAGACTTGAACAAAACAATTCCACATCTATGACGTATCAATATGTATGTGTTTGCACATTCTGACCTTTACTAACTTAAGTATTGGGACCGAAACAATCAAAGTTTATATGCGAAAGCTAATTATTGTAAACTTCAAATGATGATAAATTAAAAATAAAAAAATATGTTTACCCGTAAACAGTACAATTGAATTTGTATATGTGGTCAAGGACACGTGGATCTCAAATGACACATTAGATAGGAATTCTAGATGAATTACACAGAAAATGAATAATAACAAGATAAGATAAAGTAATGTTCAGCCCGAGCCTTATGACAGCTTCTGGACAAAGTGGCAGTAACTTGTATGAAATCACATAAATCAAGAGAATAACAATAAGTATTTTGTAATTACTAGAATCTGATGGGTTACAATGGAATGAAGTGCCTATTTATACATAAGCTACACGGGTACAAAGCTCACGAACTAAGCTCTCATAAATACAGCAGAATGAATGTTGTAATAATTGGACAATCAATCTCTCAAAAATGTCATTAAAAGGTTGTTGGAAGTCGTATGACCGGCTTTAGTAACGGTCGTCCGTTATCATGAAAACGGCTCTTAGCCTTCTTTATTACCGGTACCGACCTTCCTTGTGTCGATCCCCGTATCATTCGAGTGCTACCGGAAATGCCCCAAACTATAATTCGTACATCTATTATATACATATTTTTCCCTAAACAGATAGTCCCCGTACTTTCCGATCGTGACTCTCGTGCAACCGGAAAGTGAATTTGAATTAACAACTAATCGACACTCTGTACTTTGGCGGGAAACCTAGAAGAATTTTGTCTACATATTTTGATGGTCCAATTATCACCTTGATGAAACGACGGCAGCCCTCTGACTTCCCTCGATTTATGGAAGACTACAGAGCAATGATGAGGCATACCATCCAATCACATCTGCTCTGACACGCACGTGCTTCCGCCGACAGGTATTCGACACATCCTCCTTTCAAATGGTGTCACCACTTCTTCATTTATATATATATTCTACCAAATTTGAGGATTTAGCCTTTCATCTCTTGTTTTCACAAAAGCATCTTCAACTTTTTGATTGATATCTCTATGTTTATCACAAACATGACTAACCTTTCCAAACGCAGCAACACCTTTTCTCATAGGAGAACCCCTAGCTCTCAAATAGGGGCCACTTTCAACCAAAACCCTTCGATTTTTTCACTTTTACCGAAGATATTGTGTTTCACTCATGATCTTCGAGCGATAGGGATACCCCTGCCAGTGATTACAAAACCTGGATCATCGTCGATATTCTACCAACAGTGAAGATTGATTGCGGATGGGAAACGATTGAAGTCCTAATTTCCACTAGTGAAGAAAGGATAACCTCTTACAAATAAGGGCATTCTTATGTTTACACTTACCCCTCTTTCATGAAAATCTGGGAGGAGATTAATGATGTCATTCTAGAATTCTACTGCCGGTATAAAGTATACATAGCTCAGGTAGGCCCTCAGATTTGGAGGGTTGTCGCGTGGCTCTGGCATTTCGCTCGGGAAGCCAAAGTCGACTTCACTTTGGACCACCTGATTCTTCTTTACTCTTCGTCCAATTTATGTGACAGAGTTATCAATCTGCACCGCCGAAGAAGTAAGACCATTCTTTCCAACCTCGATGATGACCATGACCAGAATTGGATGGAAAGATATCTCATCGTTCAGACTGTCTATCTCCTTATCCTTGACAGCCGCCCTATTCCAGAGTGATGAAACCACCACCGTAAGTTTGCTTTTATGATGTCTTTTCCCTAAGAAGTTCGCTTTTATTTCTGACCGGGCTAAATTCTTTCCTTCATCCACCATACGGGAGCCTGCAAATATAGATGGCCTTGGGACCTGGGTACAGAAGATACACAACGTGTCCACCCCGAAACTCTGGACATGGAAAAACTTGCCTTGAAGAAGAACTGGGTACCCCACAACCATAGTATACACTATAATCCTTATTTTGAACTCTTATACTTGTCTTTTGTCCTTTCAATGAAATTGTTATTCTCTTTGCTAGGTCTTTCCAAATTAACGAACATAACCTCTCCTAAAGAGGAAATTGCAGATCCAGAAGCGGCTGCTCTCATGATTCAAGAAGCCAGTGAATGGAAAAGGCTACGAGGTGAATCCTCCGCTAGCCCCTGGATGAGACAAAAATATTTGAAGAAGAAAATGCCCGATCACTCTGACTGTACTCCTCCCAATGTTTCCGACGCCACTGATTTAACGATTGGTTCTCCCCCCATGGTGGACTTGGATGATGAAGGTCCCGAGGAAGAATAACCTTTGGAAATAAGGAGGAATGTAACCCCTCTATTTTTTGCAGAAATGAAAGTTGCAAGTCATGGTGTCGGTTACACCACCGCCTCTTTTACCCCAATAAGCATGGTTGATCATCAACCCTTGCATGCGCTACCACCATTTCTCTACCACCGATTGCTGAAGATCCTGGATCTCCGATCATGCCGACCATGATTCAAGAAGAAGACCATAAAATTTTGTCTTCCCCAGACTGAGTTTCTTTTTCATGTAGGGATGAGTTGGTAAATGAGTACCCGACCCTAGTAGCACAACCTGTAGAGTTCTGAATCGTAACCTTCCAACTCCCTGCTAACTGCCACCTTTGTTCAATGCCCGTTGGAGTGGTTAACTAGATAAATCATGTGGCCTCAGACAAGGACAAGAGAAAGGCTCGCAGGGTATCCTCTGAATGCGTTATTAATGAGGGGATACATACTTATCTGATGAGGGGATGCATACCTTTCTGATTTGTTCATGCTTTACTTATCCCCGCATAACCTCTTCTGATAATTATGCCTATTTTCTAGGCCAACTTTCTCTACTGTGAGGGGCTCCAACATATGATCGAATAAAAAGCCGCCTTGCAGACTGAAAGGGACAATGTTGTTCAATGGCTAACATTGTAAAAGGTGAAACTTGCCAAAGTTGACGAGCCGTGCGGAAAACTTAAGCATATGGAGGAAGAGAAAGAGGCCTATAGGCAGCATGCTACTTTACATGAAGACAAGGCCGAGGATTGACAGAAAAAGTGGAATGAAGCATCAGACACTATGTCATATCTGACAATGCGCCTCTCTGGCCTTGAGGCTAAAGTGGGCACCTTCTTCGAACGTCTCTAAATTAAAGAAACAGAAATAAAAGCTTTGAAAAAAGATATTGAGTCCTTGAGTTTCCGTCCTTCTGCTTCAACTGCTTAGAATGAGAGACAACGGAAAGAGATTTCTGAGTTGACCCGATCCATTGAACTTCTTCATGCTACCGGCACCGAGCTTACTCAAGTCGTTCGAGGTGCGGAAGAAGAAGTAGATGGCCTCTGTTGACATCCTTGGTGGCTCCCTACCCATGGAAGAAGACAATACTTCATTCGGGGGGGCGAAGATGACGAAGTCCTCCCGGATGCTAAAGCTCCTCACTACCTAGGGCATGTGTCTTCTGCCTCTAAAAATGTACCCGACGCATCATCCTCAGACCAGTCTCATTCAGCCCATACTTCTCAAAATTTGTTGGAAACACCAAGAACACAACCAGAAACATCCCCGGTGGACCATAGAGCGGGTAGGACATAACCTTTCATGCGGGTTTTTATTTTAGTTTTTTTATTACCGAGTCACTTTTGAACTCGGTTAGTATCTTTTGTATCTGGACTGCTTTAAGTCTGAAAGAACATGAATGAATTTCCCTTTTGCAATTCTGCTCCAAGTTTTCACTCTTTATTTATTTTCATAAGCAAACATTAGTTAAGACTTCATTACTTTGTTTGATGACCCATAACTTAGCTTTGAGGTTCTCTTTATTATAATAGGTTAATACTTGAAGTTTATAGACTTTCCAATAACCTTAATTAAATTCCAAAGATGTGTTTTTCTTTTCATCTTTAATCGAGTCCCCTTCTGGCCTCCAAAGTTAATTCCGGACTTAACTTGTCTCCGAACAATTTAAAACTCCGGTACTTCTGGTGTTCGGAGCCTTAACTTTATTGTTAAGGTTTTAATAAGAGAGGGCCCTTATTTTTAATGGTGTTGTAGAAAAGGACGTCTCATGTTCATTATGGCACAAATTTTTTGATATGTTCAATATAACAACATACGTTTTATACTCATGATGGCATATATTTATTTATCATAAAAGGAATTCTTATTGATTTCCTTGACTTACAAATGTGAAGACATTTGCAAAAATAATCTGGCTGACATCTAGTGTGGTCAGTCCGGTTACATACATGTTGAATATCCGGGAAGTCCCTAGTGTCGGTGCTCCTTAGATGCATTAAAATTTCAAAAAATCTTCACTCCATTCCGAGTGTGTATCTTTACTCCATTATGGGTGTGTGTGCCTCCCCCCCAATATCTGAGACTTCATGCTATGAAGACTTGGATACTAGATAATTCTCTTATGTATCAAGACCATGAACATGCTTATATCGTGTTACTGGCTTATTAAAAACCTTCCCGAAAAAATCTAATTGGAACAAAAACCGGTCTAAGGGAAAAAGAGTGCAGTGCATGCTCGGACCTACTACACATAATTTTTTTGACCCATGTATAGAGATCCTCTATATGAGTTGGAGTCCAGTGAACAACTGAAAATATGGCAACAAAAGGCTTAAGGCAAGTCATCAAAATTATAAGTTAAACAAAAGAATGGGAAAAAAGGGTTTTTATATGTACGGTTCAAATTCAATTTCTCCTGGAAAGGCATTAATCTTGCCGGAATTATTTCGGCGACGTGAACCATGACAAAATGCTCCATCCAACTTCGATCTCGATCTTCGTTGATGCTGGAGAGGATTGTCAATTTTCCTCATTTTGAGATCTGAACGATCCCGCCACCGAAAAACCTTGGTACATATAAACAAATCAGACGATCCAAAGTGAAGATTTCATTGACCTCGTTGGCCAGAAGTAGGAGGCAAGTAACGACCCTCCAAAAAGATGGACCAATTTGTGTAAGACATAAATTGCGTGCACATCTCGAGGATCACATTTTCAATCAAATGAATAAGCTTGAAGGTGAAAGGATATGTGTATAAGTTGGAGTACCCCGATATGTAAATAATAATATCTTCGTACGGGCTGGGTATAACGATCCCAGAGAGATCGATCCAACCACAATCCTTTCAGATTGTGTCAAGGTCGGAGGCACTAATGGAGGTCGGCCAGCTTTAGCTTCCTCACCTCGGTCGGATTTCGAAGAAGCAGTAGAAACATAAAATTCAGTGTCAAAGCGAAAAGTAGACGAAGTCATGTCGTATGCTCTAGGTTCGACGGCGGCCTGATTTTCAGAGGTCTCACCGACGGCGGCCTGATTTTCATCAGTAGGCGGCGGTGAAAATTTTGTTGGATGAGACTGTCTTGAAGAAGATCGGGTGGTTTTCGCCATGAGGATCAAGGTTTAAAAATATGAAGATATGAAGATTTTGAGGTTGAAGGTTTGAACATTTAGAGATTTGAGTGAGCGAATGCATAAACTTGAAGAAATTGCAGAAGTGAAAAGTGGAAAAAGGTTAAAAAAAAAAAGGATTTTACAGGGTTAGAAGTCATTATTGTGAAACATTTCGGTGATCCAACCGAAGTGACAGTTCAATCGGAAGACGACATTTGTCTGAAGTTGCAGAGTGATAAGACGTGAGTAAGGTTTTAGAGAACATGAAACGTTTCGTTTTCCACCTATTTCGGAGTAATTTAAAAAGAAGCTTGTATGAAAAGACAACGAAGAAATTATTTTCACTTCCCATCACTTAAGTAAGCTTTGATCTGAAAAGTGTGGGACTATCTGTGTACGGTAAAAACCGGCACGACACGTGGCGAGGTTTAAGTATGAAAATCGAGGGAAACTATAGAGTTTCGTATCGGATGGAGTTGCGTCGAGGTAAGTCCGGGTACCAAGATAAGATCGGATGATGACTGAACCAAATGACATCGGATGGAGAATCGGAGGAGCCCAACACGTATTCATTTCAGATATGGCGCCAGACGTTACTCTATACTCATTAAGTGATCATTTTTGCCATTAATTACATTTAATTGAGGAATGAGTCTCGAGCGTTAATTTTTTGTATTCATAGCTATAAAAAAGCTCAATCTCATATTGGAATGTCATCTCATTCTCATTATTCATACTTGCATGATTTACTTGCAGCAGTTATAGTTATTAGTACTCATTGTTGGCTCGGACCCGAAGTAAAACAACTAAATATCGGATCAATCTTGCTTAATAATTTCAATCCAAATTACGGCATTACAGACTAATTTTCTTACTTATTATTTTCATTTGTTTACTTATTGTTAATTGCTTATCACACTTTATTACAAACCGATCCACGTATAACCCAATACTTTAGGTGTAGGGTTACGATCGTTTTAACGTGGAGTACAACTCCATCTCAAAAAAAAAAAACGGTTGTAATTAATTTTCAGTTAAATGAAAACAATTAAGGCTGACAGATGTAAGCGAAAACAATGCTTGTTGAGTAGGGCTTATTATCAAGTTAAATAAAAAAGCTAAACTTTCCCCAAACTAAAAGCAAAACCACTTAGCTTTACAACCTCTTTAACAATGGCCGCCATTTTCACTCACTTCTCCTCCCTCCGTTCATCAGACGCCACGTCATTCTCCTCTCTCTTTCTAACTCCGCCATTCAATCGTCGCTCGTATTCACACCTTTCTCCGATCACATTTCCGTCAATGGAAATGGTTCGCTTCTTTTTCTCGAATTTTCCTTAGGGTTTAAGTATACAGTATGTCGTAAACCTAGAAATTACTAGTTGATTTCTTCTTGATTTACTACATTATCTTGTACTTCCTCCGTCCCAATTCATATGACACTCTTTGATTTTTAGTCCGTTCCAAATAGAATATAGTAACAATGTAATTTAAATTTTCTATTTTACCCTTAATGAAATGATTTGTAGTCACACATTTCACAATGACTTATTTTAAACCTCAAAATCTTCCTTTCTATCTTAAAGTTTGTGTTCATATAGAAGTGTTGTTTTTATTTATCTCTTATCCCTGCTCTTTTGGTCTATCAAGCCTGTTCTACCATGCAGCTTTGGGTTGTTTCGGTTTCCATTATTGTCCTTTGGATCAACCTTGGTTTCACACTTCACCTCTAGTGTGACTCGAACTTGGGACCTACTAGTTAGATGCGGAGACGTTTAAAGTGGTGTCAATACTTGAGCTTTTGATTTCCTGCTGAGTTACTAGTATTCTCAAGAGCTTTGGTATCATATGAAAAAAATCATGAGGTTCAAGACCAAAAAGGATTGTAAATAGCCTACAAACTACAAAGTTAGAGTATCAAAGACTTTGTTTTGGTTCAACTGTTAAGACATTGTTGTGTAGATAGTTGAGACAATCTGATTAGTGGTTTTAGTTGAAATAAGAATCCTTGGTGTATGTTTACATCTTCTTGGTGTAATATTAATGGAGATTTCCTGATATATCAAAAACAAGTTAGAGAACAATAATATTTTTTGTAACACTCAAAGGTGTGGCCTAGTGGTTATTAAAGTGGGGGGAGAACTCAGGTTCAAATTCGACGGAGAAGCACTAGGTGATTTCTTCGCATCTGTCTAAGCCTTGGTGGATAGAGTTAGCAGATATTTTGTGAAATTATTCGAGATGCACGCCAGCTGACCCAAATACCATAATTAAAGAAAATAAATAAATGTTTTTATAAGCTGGAAACTCCCGAGGTCCAGACGTACGGTTAGTGATGTGCACCTAGCTCACACATCACAAGCACTTTCCTCGAACCAGTGAAAACAATAATGTTGTGTCCTCTAGTTTTCAAAACGTGAAGCTTAAGTACTTCCATAAAATTTCTCATAATAAAATTCAAGACAATGTTGTTTTATGCAAAAATGGCTGGAGAATTGAGAAGATGCCTTGCCAGTCATGTCTAAGTTACAACTTTTTATAAGATAATAGGGGTTGTTACTTTAGAAGATTTTTCTGATACATCTTATTTTCTATTCCAGCAAATGCCAATCAGGACTTTCTGCACATAAGCGATTTCAACAAATCAACTATTTTGAACATCTTGGATCGAGCCAAAGAGGTCAAAGCATTGATAAAATCAGGAGAGAGGACATATCTCCCATTTAAAGGTAAAAGTATGGCGATGATATTTGCTAAGCCGTCCATGAGGACACGGGTGTCCTTTGAGACAGGGTTTTACTTGCTTGGTGGTCATGGTATATACTTGGGACCAGATGACATACAGATGGGTAAGCGGGAAGAAACTAGTGATATTGTTCGTGTTCTGTCTCGCTATAATGATATCATTATGGCTCGAGTTTTTGCTCATCAGGTACGCTGATGAGTTTTCTGATTGACTTCTTCCTGGTACATGGTGAGTTTCCTATTTTTGGCTTCTTCCTGGTGTGCTTCAGTACCCTATCAGTCCATGTGAAGCACTGCCAACACTCTTGTTTGTTCTAGTTGTCCTATCACGCTTCTAAATATTTGGTTGTCCCTTCTAAACATTAGTTGAAACAATAGCTTCTTGATCTTTTCCGTTGGAGCTTAATTTTGGATCCATATTGTACTTAAAATCTTATAGTTAAATAACAGTTCAATTATGTTGCCTTCCCCTGCAAGTTAATTTAACATAGGATTATTCAGTCCTAGATGTTCTTCAGGGTTTGTACAAGTTGAGATATTAAACTGAGAAATTGATACTGGAGGGTTGGACATTTCTAAGCCCACTGCTTTCATACCAACTACAAAATTAATTTTTTATCTATTGTTTCTTGTTGCTGGTGCAGGACATTCTAGATCTTGCTAAATATGCAACTGTACCAGTGATTAATGGCCTGACAGACTACAACCATCCTTGCCAAATTATGGCCGATGCCCTTACAATAATTGAACACATTGGTCAGCTGGAAGGAACTAAGGTTATCTCTTTCAGGCCAACATTTGGATGATATTCCAATTTCTGTGCTGGTGATATGATTCTTGTAATTTAATGTTGGCTGCAAATTTCAGGTTGTCTATATTGGAGATGGAAATAACATAGTGCACTCTTGGTTGCTGCTGGATTCAGTAATTCCTTTCCACTTTGTTTGTGCCTGTCCAAAAGGTTTTGAACCTGATCAGGAAACAGTTAAAGAAGCACAACAGGCTGGAGTAGGCAAAATTGAGATAACTAATGATCCAAAGGAAGCTGTTAGAGGAGCTGATGTCGTGTACTCAGATGTCTGGGCTAGCATGGGACAAAAGGAAGAAGCTGCAAAGCGCCGTCAAGTGTTTCAAGGATTCCAGGTAGGAGTTTGATAAATTGGTGAGCTATAGTCTGTTCTGCTTGTGCATGTAGCGCAAGAAACGTATTTGAACTTACATAAAATTGCTTGCTGGGAATGCGGATAAAACCAGTAATATAGGAGGCTTAGTCCAGAAATGTCCCTTGCTGTGGAACTAAGTTACTGTGGATGGTCGGCTCCAGCAAGGGCTCATGAAATTGTCATATTCAGAAAAACTTCTAATTTTTGGATCTGACGGGATCTAGTCTAAGTGTTAGCAACACAACTTGCCTTCTTAAACAGGAAAAAATGGAAGTTAAATGGATAACACATCTAGAGATTTCTATAGAAACATAGCAGTGTGCTAGTGACTCTAAATCTTTGTGAAACTTTAGTTGGAGAATACGCATTGCTGGATTCTGCTTGCACATCAGTCTGTTTGTGGATTGATTAAGATATCGCGTCTAATAATGATAGACAAGTTCGTACAATCAATAGCGAATGATAAAATCAATTCGTGAAGTTTGTATTGTGTTAAATTGGACTCCTTGCCTGTACACAGAAGCATTTATGCATGTCTTTCTGACATTTTATTATTTGTCAATGGGTGGACGAAGAACTCATGAAAATAGCAGGACAGAAGGCCTATTTTATGCACTGTCTGCCTGCAGAGAGGGGAGTAGAAGTGACTGATGGCATGATTGAAGCGCCAAACTCAATTGTATTCCCCCAAGCTGAGAACCGCATGCATGCACAAAATGCGATAATGCTTCATGGAATGGGCTTGTAATTGCATCGCGTCTGTCCTAATACTGAGATTCTTCCTAGACAGTATTTTACTTGGTGCATTATGTTTGTTCATATAACTCAAGGTTCCAAGTCAAGTGATCTCTTTACTCTCATACCAGTTTCTTCTTAAGATCTCAAATATTTATATACAACCCTTTTGTAGCATCTTGCATTTAAAAATCCTATTTTAGCTGAAGCCTTCATACCCAAGCGTAGGTCTCGATAATTTAATGTTTGAAAACTTTTGCGCTTGATGTGGACTGTCACATCTTAATGCCTAATTAACCTTGTATTTAAACAGTTTGTAAAATAACTTAAAACCTGAACTTCCAAAATAAGGAGCTACGGTTCAGGTCTTTGATTAGATAGTCAATAGTTCAATGTATATACAAGACAAAATTAAGGCACCCTTAATCCGTTTCTCATCTACCATCTTGAAAAAGGGTGATTGCCAACATTAGGACAAGCGGAGATGCCGCAGAAATTCCAAAAACACAGTGTCACCTCTCTTCCGAATTGAAACTGTTCCATGCGGCCTTTGGTTCATACAAGGAAAAATAATGAGATTCAAGTCCATAAAATAGAAAAGAAAAAAAAAAGAGCAACAGCACAATCAATCAGAACATGCAGCTTGAGAAACTTTACCTTGAGAAGATCAAAAACCTTTTCACAGACGTACTTTTGCTGTATGCTCGCTCCTCTTTGTTGCAACTTATCAGGGTGAACATAAAGAGTTGCTTTCCTGTAAGCTTTCTTCACAGCAGCAGTTGTAATAATTTCGGTCAGCGAGATGGGCTGCCAACCACTATCGGGTCCAAGGATCTGCATTTGCAAAAACAATGCGTATTTAGTGACGACGGATTTTATATATTTGAACAGGACAAAAATTCAAATCAAGATCAGTGCAATGAACTTCAAAACCAAAATGGCCTTGGAAGAGACTAATTTACTTATTCTAAAATCTGATTACTGCAATTGCACTTTTGACGTAAAAAGTCACTCCAACTTTTAGTTTCTTGAACATCAATCGATATACGTTTTTCTAATGAAAGGGACTTTAAGGTAGCATCTTCAGATATTTCAAACCAGTCCAGCCTTCCCCTCCAGTTTATATACATAATTACAAAGAAGGGACAAAATACTTGGGCAAGCATTAGTCGGATACATACATATTGCAGAGTAGAAAGCAGCGCCCGTAGGTTCCCTTCCTTCCCGCTGGCCCATCTTTTAATATCAGCATCAAGGGCTTCTGCTAGTCTCTGAAATTAAAACACACATATAAGCAAGTACAACTAACATGTTAACAATATTAACTCCATAAGATATTCATATCAAGAAAATTTACATTTCTCTCCGTTTGCTCTTTCTGAGCCAGAAGATCACGCTTATTCTTCTCCGCAAGGGCTTTTGCCTGAAAAGATCAGTAGAAAATGAAAATGAATATGCTTGGACAATGTCCAGGAACTAGTATCCTACAAATAGAGTTAAGATACACATACTGCTCGTTCCATTATCCTCTGGTGCCTCTCCAACCTTGCTTTGCGCCTCTGAGCTGATTCACTATTACTTTCATCAAATTTCTCCAAATCCTGCATTTATTAAGTAGATCATTCTTCTGTATGTCACAATATATGCACTAGGAGAAAAGCAGGAAAAAATGTGAATAATACTCACAGAAGAAGAAAGGCTGTGCTTCAATCCATTCTCTCTGGTTGTACTAGCAAATCTTTCACCACCATCTCTATCTGCTTGAGACCTTAATTCAGCTATGCTCTTTTGTGATAAAGCTTTATCTAAAGCACGTTCACGGGCTTCTGCAGTTGCCCTCTCCACAGCAGCTCGTTCTGCTTTAAGCTTGGCTTCAATGGAAGCGTTGATACTTGCAGAAGCCTTCTCACGCTTTTCTCGTGCCTCAACCATTACTCTTTGCCGAACTTCAGCAGTTGCTCTCTCCACAGCAGCTCGTTCTGCCCTTTCTCGGGCTTCAGCAAAAGCCCTCTCACGAGCCTCACGAATTGCTCTTTCCACAGCTATTCTATCATTTTCTCTTTCCCTTTGTCTCATGTCTACCTCAGTTTTTCTAGTATTATTTTTGTCCTCCGCTTCTTTTTGCAATGACGGTTCCTCTTCTACAACAATTTTTTCGCTAAGATTGTTTTCTTCCTCGTGCAGTTCTGCTTTTACCTCTTCATCATTTTCCAGTGGTTCATTGTCTTTGCGGCCACCAGGTAAAGAAGAGCATTCTAAGTCTTCTGAGTTCTCAACAGACTTCTTTACTCGCTGAGCTGCTTCAATATCTTTGTTTTCCTCAACCTGGTCAGCGATACTATCCCCCTCGATTGTTTCCTCATTCTCTACATGTCCACAGATCCAAGGGTCATCCCCTTCATCAAGATTTGAGGATTCTTCTGGTTCCCTATCAGTCTCATCCATGCATTTCTGTTCAAGGTTTATGCCAGTAAATGTGGTATTCTCTTGTTCTTCAGAAAGGTGGACCTCAGGTACAGAATGTGATTCATTATCACTGACATTTTTTTGAATAACATCAGAGAAGCTCTCTGTCTCAAACATCACACTTTCACTTGGAAGATTGTCTGCACCATTCATGCAAGTGGAATCACGATTCACTTCCTTTGCATCCTCGGATGAGGCCTCATAAGTGTCTTGCATCATGCCATCAGAGGTATCCTCTTCACTAGCAGTTTCCATTATCTCCTCCTCCTTAGAATTGCATGACTCTTCAATTACTCCATCCTTCTCACACTCGTCATGCTCATTGATGGCTTCAGAAACTCCTTGTATCCCTTCAAAACCAACTGCCTGCTGACTTATTCCAAGATCATCATTTTCTAGTTGATATTCACAAGCTTCTTGTATCTCACTTGAACAAGTACTGCCATCGTGATCAGGCTCATTAACAGCTTTCTCTGAATTTTGTTTATCAGCAACACCTGGAGCCACACTTGTCTCCTGATGATCCTCACTCTTATCAGATGCTCCCAGCCCACTATCAGTTTCTTCAGCCTCCTGACTTGCTTCAGTCTTTCTTTTCTGTGTGAATTTATCAGCTTGATTCTCTATGTCTTCAGTTGCTTCGCACTGACAAGGCTCTGCAGACATATTCTGAAGTACTTCCCTCTCAGATCCTTCTTGTTTTCTCTCACTTTCCTCCCCTTCATGAGAATAAGTCGTTTTGTTTTCACTCAGCTCACGCTCATGAATCCCATACGACCACATCCCGGTGTCTTGTCCCCCTTGGAAATTTTCCTGTCTACTCTCATTGCCTTCTTTCTCGCAGCCATGTTGGGGCTTCTCATCATTTTCCACCCATAGGAAGGCTTCCTTAGGCACAATGTCAATTTCTTCTTCATCAGAGCTCCTTCTCAATCTACTTTTGTTTTCTTCCATATCAACATTTCCCAACTTCTTCGGCGCTATTTTGCATTCCAAGTCTTCATGCTTCAGTGTCTTGTTTCCTGGAGGTATCTTTCTTTTGTTATGTAGATTATCATTCTCCATTTCTTTGAACCCAATTTTCTCCTCAGCAAGTAGCGCCGGAGAATTCTGCAAGTTCGTGAAACTCCATTGTTGAACAAATGTCAACTGTAGATTGTTCTTCATGTTTTCAGACTTTTTCAACTCAGCCGAACAATTTCCTTTCTCCTCAGAAAAGCAATACTCATTAGTGATCTCTGGATGTAAATATTCTTCAGAATCATGCATCTGAGCTGAATTAGAAGTATCCTTGAATTGCTCTGGAGCTTCTGCCTTCCCAAGAAGGTTTAGTGTTGGCTTTATTGGTTTGGTGTTATCAAGTCCTTTGCCGAGCTCTATGGTCTTGTTACTTGCATTAATCTCCTTTAGCTTGTATGCATGTCTATTATTCTCCATAGATGGTTGAGAGTGATTGTTGCTCTCAACCTGTTGAGATGCCAAGGTTTGAGTATTCTCTTTTCTACTTACCACTTCCGGAAACCAAGTTCCTGTTACATCTCTGCGAGATGCTTCGACATTTTCAGTTTGGGTATTCAGCTTAACATTTCCAGCAACCCATTGCTGTTCTTTAACATTGAAGCATGAAGCAAAATCAGCATTGCTTGATGGAATTCCCCTGCAAACCTCAGTGAATGGAGACAATCCAATACCTATTTTTCTCTGCAATTCTATAGTATTTCCCCTGATACTTCTTGTGTTGCACTCGGCCCTATTATCCTTGGATTTTAAGCTACCTTTAGACCTTCGTTTCTGAGAAGCTGGAACATCTTCGTTTTTTCTCTCCATTAGCTCTTTTGCTAGTCTAATACTTTCTTGAGCTTTCTCTATGGCTTTTTTCAAAGTGGCAGCAGAAATCGCAGCTGCCGAATTTGCATCGAGTTCCTCATCAGAGGAAGGCGGTGAAGTATCAGTGGCACGAACACCCCCTCCAGATGCACCAAATTTGGAATCAGGACCAGTCTTTGATTGATAAGGTCGGCCCTTGATGTCATAAGCCATGGGGCTTGAAGTTGATGCCCCTTCAGTTGAACTTGATCTCCTGTCAAATTCGTCATGTGCGCTAAAAAACTTATCATTGAACGCATCCCAGCTAGATCCACTTGTAACCTTCGCTACGCCAACTGAACTTTGTTTCTTGGGAACGTGCAAATTCTCCCATCTATCATGTCCATTAAATAATTTCCCACTAAAGCTCCTGTCATGGTGAACCTCATCTAAACTTTGTTTCTTGGGGACATGCAACTCCCCATTCCTATCACGTCCTTCTCTAAATATTTCCCCACTAAAGAGTCTATTGCGATGTCCATCTGAACTTTGTTTCTTGGGGACATGCAAATTCCCATTCCTAGCATGCCCTTCTTTAAATATTTCCCCACTAAAGCTCCTGTTGCGATGCACTCCATCTGAACTTTGTATCTTTGGGACTTGCAAGTCTTCCTTCCTATCATGTCCTTTAAATATTTCCCCACTAAAACTCCTTTGGCGAAGTACATCACTTTTTACAAAGGGTGCTTGTTGACAGGATTCAGTCTTTGGTAAATGAGAACTTTCATCGATAAATTGTGTAAAACCAGGGACAGCATGTAGCTGAGCTATCTGTGTCATACCATTTGACCCATCTCTGCTTCTTTGGCTGGTCTTATGATAAGATAGGTTAAAGTTCTTTGGCCCATCCAAAGATTGATTAGTTGCTTCACATGAGGACTTTTTTTGCCCTCCACTTGGACTAAATTGATCGGATCCTTCCGAAGCAGTCCTACATGCAACAAAAAACAGGAAATTAAGGGAACAATCATAACTTATGTTGTACCAAAACAACCATTACACATGGTGTCCGTTAAAGACACTCTGAGAAAATCTGGGAAATGACGTAGAAAAAACAAAAGCAATAAAGGGAATTGCAAATTAATATGAAAGGTTGTCTTTTCCACCCGTGAGAAAACAGACCGAGTAACGACAACGCACATTTTAAATGCCCATTAAAGTCCGGAGTACATAGCACAAATATTGGCTTAAAACCTTCCGTTAAGAAGGCGAAGATCAGGATTAACATTTTGCAAAACAACATAACTAAACCAATTACAAAAGCAAAAAGATTTCAGGTTACCAGATAAGCTACAGACAGACAGGCACATTTCAGAATGAGCAACGAATTAGAATTTGTGGCTAGATAAAGGTTTACTAGTGAATATTCCATAGCAGAAATATTTGAATGCTTCAACCAATATAACAAACATATATTTCTCACCTAAGGTAGATACTACGCGCAAACGGAAACCATTCTCCAATAAACCAAATAGAGAAACAGAAAAAGAACTTGTTAAGCACATTAATAATATACAAACTGAAGCAAAACCAGAAATAAAGAACAGATATGAAACAGCGGTATATAAACTTCAAATCATTGTGCCTTTGCTTTTCCTTTTCCATATTCTTTTCTATTACTAGTTTCTTTTCTGCTTATCAACCAAAGCTACAAGGATATTCACATGGAGAAGCAATCCAAAGTACTACGCAAAGTGCGACAAAAAAGAAAAATGTTAGGAAAAATAATTCAAATTTGTAGGAAAATAAAAATCGGTTAGGAAATTGGTATTTTAATTCATGTTTAGTAACTATTTATAGTCAAATTCATATAGAAATAGGTTTTCCTATTTTGAGTTAAATTAGGTTTTATACTATTATAAATAGAGATGTTGTTAGCTATTTTCATATTGCGGAGATTCAAAAGAGCATTCAGAGATCCGTATATGAATAAAATATTTTCCTTCAAAAAATAACGAGAAACAAACACATGATCAGCACATATAGAGAAACAAGCAAGTTTAACACATTACAAAAATTCAACCTATAAAGTAAATATAGAAAAGAAAAAAAAAAGTGAGTAGTAATCATGAAAATGAACTCACCGAGATTTACTCGAAGAACGTTTGCCTCGTTTAGCTTTAGAAAACAACTCATCATAAGGCACAGCAATATCATTTTCCTCATCAAAACAACCAAATATATTGGAATAATCAAGTTTCGAGGAGGAGCTATCGGTAACCGTAGCATCATCATCGAGACTAGAGAGATCAAGTACAGGAATCGAAGAACCACGAGAAACACCAAAGATCTCAGAGTAATCCGGAGCTCCGAACTTCGGTTGATGTGAACCTGTAAAAACGTCGTCGTATGGATGTTGTTTAGATGAAAATGAAAAGCCATTGGTGCTAGATAGCTTCCTTCTATGTAATGGCCGTGAAAGAGACTCCATTGAAGTACTACAAACGAAGAAGAAAGAACTAGGGTTGCTATTTTAGGACGAATTTGTATGTTTTTTTTTTTTTTCGGTGATGTTTCTCTGTCTGCAGAATCAAAGGGGAGAAGAGAAAATTTTGCGTGACAGAATAATTACAAAATGTGATTTTTGCGGGGTCGATTTGTAATTTTAGTGTTTTTAACTCTGTTTGTGCTGTATGGTAGTGGTATACTTGTTTCCAAGTCTCCAACTTGGATTGCTCAACTCATTCGGTGATTATTTTCATCTACTCTTAATTTAAGTGACACATTTTAAATTTTAAGAGCCAAATACTTTAATTTGATCATGAAATTAAGCATGAAGTCTAAAAAAAAGTTATACACTTAGAAAACTAAGTAAAATGTACTACTTCTTCCGTCTCAAATTATGTGTCATAGAAATTAAAAATAGTTATGTCAAATTATTTATCATTTTAGAAGTTAAAGGTATAATTAATTATTTTTCACCATTTAATCCTAAGAAGAATTTGGTCATTAATACATATGATACATAAATTAAGGAAATATTTAATGAAGAGAGATTATAACTTAAATATAAATAAGGGTACAGCAGTTAAATATCTCTCCTAATTAATATTTCATTTAGGGAGCGTGTAAAATAAAAAATCAACAGATAAATTGAAACGGGGGAGTAATAAGTTATAATAATTGACAAATTAAAATATTTAGGAGATTCATGAAAAACATTACGGTAAAAATTTGTTTGAATCTCAAAATTCAAAAACATTACATAATTGGGACAGAGGAAATACTTATTTTCATTTATTTATTTATTTATTTATTTTATTTTCAGAAAGGAAGTTTCAAGTATCTCGAGTCTATTATTCAAATGAATTAAGAGATTGATGATGATGTCATAAATCGTATTGGTGTAGGTGGATGAAATGGAGACTTGCATCTAGAGTCTTATGTGATAAAAAGTTGCCACCAAAACTTAAAGGCAAATTCTATAGGGTGGTGGTTAGACCGACTTTGTTGTATGAGGCGAAGTGTTGGCCAGTCAAGACTTCGCACATCCAAAAGATGAAAGTTGCAGAGATGAAGATGTTGAGATGGATGTGTGGGGATACAAGAAGGGATATGATTAGAAATGATAATATCCGGGACAGAGTGGAGTGGCTTCGGTGGAGGATAAGATGCGGGAAGCGAGGTTGAGATGGTTCGGGCATGTGCGGAGGAGAAGTACAAACGCTCCAGTGTGGAGGTGTGAGAGATTTGCTATGGACAGGTTTAGGAGAGGTAGAGGTAGACCGAAGAAGTATTGGGAAGAGGTGATTAGATGGGATATGACGTAGGTGCAACTTACTGAGGACATGACCTTAGATATGGGGTTGTGGAGGTAGAAGGGTAGTAGGTAGTTGAGTGTAGTCCTACTTACGCTTATATACTGGTAGTTGTAGTGTTATGATTGCAGCCCTGCCTAGCATATCATACTAGTAGGCGCAATATTATTTTATAGTCCTCTATCCTTTGATTTCTGTTGTTGTATGCTTAACTACGTACTTTGTTTCTCTTATTTACATGCGGTAAGCACTGCTTCTTTTGTCAAGAATGTTTTATCATGGCATGTTCGCTTTTCGTACTCTCATTTTCATACTGCTTTAAATTTTCTGTCTGGGTCTGACTGTTTCTCTTACTTTTACTTGTGTCTATGCTTATGTTTTTCTTGAGCCGATGGTCTTTCGGAAACAACATCTCTACTTACCAATGTAGAAGTAAGATATGCGTACACTATATCCTCTCCAGACCCCCACATTGTGAAATTTCACTGAATATGTTGTTGTTGTATGCTATTTTGGTATATTTACTTATTTCGTCTTTATTTGTAGTTAAATAGTTGCATACTTGAAGAAGCCAGCTTTCAAATTCACAACTGCGAGGACAAAAAAAACACGTAACGACGTAAATGTTTTATCGCTTTCTTGTACTTTAGAAAAAGAGCAATAATCACTTTCAAAGTATTTCGTTATTTTGCAAAAGTTTTAAATTATGATCAATTTATTAGTATTCCACTTTCCATTTTCAATAATCAGCTTGATTTAGTTGTAAAAAAACACATGTGGATAATCTCGCTTTCAAAATTCGCCACAAAATTGTTGCTCAATAATATTGTGTACTAATATAAAAGACCGAAAATGACTCAACAATTTGGAACAAAAAGAATACTCAACATATATTAATGCTTGTTTTACTTGGATATCCTCATACACAAATAAATAGTTGCACTCAACCTAACATAACAAAAGCAAGCCTAATCGTGTCTATATTTTTTCTTTTGTTGAATATCAAATGATGTCCCAAATTATAATAGGAGTATGTGGCATTATTAGCAACACTGACGTACCATTAAAAACTTGAATGGTTTTTTTCTTTGGTTGACCATGACTAAAACTTTTTAAAAAGAAGTCTTGCATTTCACTTCAACAGATGAATTTATTAGGTTCACAGATTGGTAGGAATTAAAAGGGGGCTTCTCTTCTCCCATTATGGGAAAAAATTATTAATTGTATTTGTAGCACGTGTAAACTTGTAAAAAAGAGGATCAACGTTATCAATCATGATTATATAATTCATTACCCTCTTTCAAATTTAAAGTGAGAAATTGTTCGTCTTTTTTCTTTTCTTTTCAAAATAATAAAGGAGATATTTGATATTATACACTTAAATTATCAAAACCTATGTTCACTCCTCGATTTTCAAAGCTCTAGAACTAATTACGACCAAATACTGAATTTTTGTTGTTGGAATTTGGGGGAAAGAAATAGTATTAAAAATTAGTAATAATAAAGAATGAATAAAAGGAAAAAGCATAGGCGTTTCCTCATGACAATTATTCCATATTCAAACACTTAATCATACAAAATATGGCCCCTCCCTCACACGGAATTATGAATTTGAGGACTCCATATTTGGTATAAGCTCCCATTATGGAGAGCACCGAACCGGGAAAAAAAATCATCTTTGCTCTTATTTATTAACTTTTATTTCATTCATGACCTAACGACTATCTCTATTATGAGAAGAAAATCACTTGTTAGATCGACGTAATAAATATTTTAGGTTGTGTATACGAATCTTGTATTTAAAACACGTAATTGCTAAGATAGTGAACGAAATAAGTCAAGATTAATCTTTATAACGACACAAAGATCTTATTATTCTTTTCAATAAATTTTAATTGGTATGTACTCATAAATAGTTAGAATATAATAAAGGACTTTTTATAAGCTTTAAATCTTTCATCTTTAAGTGTAAAATGAATGTAGGAATCTAGTAGCTCAGTTGGTTGACTACCTGAACTTTCACCTTGTTGGTGAGGATTCGAATCATCACATTGTAATTCCCTCCCCGTTTCCCCTTTTCCTACCGGTATTGTTGGTCCAGCGGGCAGTGGGCCCGCTGGAGGATTTTGGGTAAGGGAGATGTCCGAAAAATTTCGAATAATATACGGGGATATTTGGTCATCCAAAAAATTATATGACTTAGGTTCGGGAGTATGAACTTTCGTAAATGGGAATTGAGTTTCATCAAAAATGACATGGCGATTGATTATGATTTTCTTGGAGGATAAATCAAAACACTTATAACCACGATGATTTGACGGATAACCCAAAAACACACACGGGGTAGACCGAGCCTGAAGTTTGTTAATTGTGGTGGATGGGAATAACGGATAACACAAGCACCCAAAAATCCGAAGGTGAGAATAAGAAGGGTTCTTATTATATAGGATTTTGAGGGGAAGAGTATGTCGACCTTTAGACGGAATTATGTTCGTAAGGTAAGTGGTCATTTGTAGAGCATGATGCCAAAAATATGGAGGTATGGAGGCATGTATTAGGAGAGTTCTGACAATGTTATTTATGGAACGAATTTATGCTCGGCTTTCCCATTTTGTGAAGATGTATGAGGACATGAAAAATGAAAATTTATCCCATGAGTAGCACAAAACTCTCGAAACTCCCTATTGTCATACTCTTTCCCATTATCACATTGAATATTTTTTATTTCTCTTTCGAATTGAGTACGAATGAACGCTCTAAATTTTATGAAGACGGAAAACACTTGTGATTTATTCGCAATTGGAAACGTCCACAAAAATCTAGAATAATCATCTAAAAAGAGAACATAATATCGATGACCCATTGAACTAAGAACATAATGTCAAATGGCATAGAAGTATGAGAATTGGAGTCTACAAATGGCAACTTAACAATTTTTCCTAATGAACAAGACTGACAAATTGGAGTACGATTTGTACCCTTACAAGAAATAAAGCTATTTTTATCTAAAGCTGATAAAATAGAAGATCCCGGATGACCCAGACGAGCATGCCACGTGGAAGGAGAGATGGCTGCAAAAGCTGATGGCAAGGCTGGACTCGATGGACTGAAATCGGGCATGATAGGATACAGATCCCCCCTACTATCACACCTCATGAGATGACTCCCCATCTTGAAATCCTTCACAGAGAAACCGAAAGGATCAAATTCAACAGAAACAGAATTGTCATTTGTGAATTTTCGGACAGACACTAAATGTTTAATCAATTTAGGAGCATGTAAAGTATTTTTCAAGAGGAGTGGTGGGTTAGGAGGAGACAATGTTTTCTGACCATACCCTAGAATTAGAATAAAACTGCCATTACCAACAATTATCCCCCGAGGGGTGCTCAAATTGGAATAAGATGAGAGAGTACCTGATTCGGAAGTCATGTGAGTAGTGGCCCCGGTGTCCATGTACCAATTTAGGTCCGGTTGGGACAATCCCAACGTGTGCATCGCGGCCTCGATATCGGTCTGAGTGGGGCCTGCTGCATGATGGGCTTGCGGAGGTCGGGGCCCAAGGACTCCATTCCGTGATGCTGATGGGCCGTAGGTCTTTGGAGGTGGGCCAGCGGCGATGGGCCGCCATCGCGTTGGGCCTGGGATCGTTGGCTGACCAGCACCGCCGCTAGAAATCGCTTTGGAGGTGCGGGTTCCATCGCCAATGGCCCCACCGCTGGGCCCACGGTGGTGGTGGCCCATCAGACCTGGATGGGACCCACCGCCTGCTTGTTGATCACCGGAACCGCCACCAGAACCGCCTCGTTTGCCCCCGCGGTTTTTGTTATTTTTGCGATTATTCTTGCCGCTACCATTATTATGGTTTTGGCCTGAATTATTAACAAAACCCGAAGAACTAGGAGAGGATGCCACCATGACAACTGGGCTTGCTCCGATAGCATCCTTTTTAGCCAAACCGGCTTCTTCCAACGTCAGCATGGAGCGGGCTTGATGAAAGTCGGGAAGAGGGTTGCTTTGGCGAAGGAGAGTTCCAACCCCATTATAGGCCTCCGAAAGACCGGCAACCAATTGTAGAACTAGACGATTATTTGTTACTGGTGCGCCAACATTACGGAGTTGATCCTCCAATTCCTTTAGTTTCTTGCAATATGCAGAAACGTTCGGAAATACGTCCATTCGAACGAGAGAGAATTCCTGCTCGAGTGTGACGACACGGGAATGTTGGTTGTCTTGGAATATGTCACGCAATCTATTCCATGCAGGCATAGTCGTGGTATCGGGCTCCATAATCGTCTGTAGAAGGTCCACAGAAATAGTGGCGTATATCCACCGAAGAACGGTAGCATCAAGTGTAATTCATAACTCAGGATCCTCCACAGGAAGGGGTCTAGCGGGAGGAATGATGTGAGGAAGAACTTGATAAGATATAGCGTGAATTTTAAACAACTCCGCCCACGTTGCATATTGAACGTTTTCCATCTCAAGGACAATAGGGACATTGAGCTTGATATTGGAAACCGTGAGGGCAGGGTGAAAATTGTTCTTAGACATATTTGAAAGAACAAGGAAGGAGGTTAAATTTAAGAGAGGTTTTTGAGAGCGGAAGACAAACTTTTGGAGAGAAACCCGAGGGGGTTCTCGGCCACAATGGCAAAAGTTGAGAGAAAACTTTTGTGTAGACCTAGTCTCTTGATACCATGAAAGAAATAATCCCCTTGATTATTTTCATTGATTGAATAGATATATATACAAGTTACAAAATAGGAGAATCCTATTCCTAATCTATTCCTAAAACCTTATTCTACCATAATTCTAACTATACAATTATGGTAAGTGTATAACACTAATTATGGTAATAAATATACTACAATATACATACAATATACTTTCCTCAATATACAAGATTTTGCTACTGATTTTCTGCCCTTTGTAATGTGATGGGTGGGCTTGACTTGATCATCGCTGTGTACCAGGCCCAACAGCCCACTGCTTCAGCTTCAGTCCTATGATATATATGTGATATACAATGTTGTATATTTAGTGTATATCACATGTATATTGCTCTGTTTAACAGTAATAAAATAATTTAAAAAAAGAAGAAGAAAAACACCTCTAAAACGGTTATATCATCACATAGTTCTTTCATATAGAGATGACGGTTATTATATTATCCATGAATTTCTATTTATTTATATTTTGTTTCTTCTTGTCAAATATTAAAGTATAAAAGTAATTATCGAGAGTTGTGGTGGAATGGATAAAATTTCATCACTTTTAACCAAAGTCTCAAGTTCGAATCTTGGGAATTAAAAAATCTTGTTAGGGAGGGCCAAAGTGCGTAGTATCTGAGTTTGGGCCACCATTAATTTAACTCACCTCCCAATGCGTAAAAATTTACAAGTTTACTAATTCATACTAATAACTTTAACTATGCGGTGCATGAAGTATACGTTTTTTTAGCTGAACTTCAGGCAAAAATGTCTGAATTGCAGTTATATGAAGCTTCAGACATTTTATTTAATTTCCGACATCGTATATGTAAAGTTATTTCAAAGTGAATAGACATATAAAAAAAAAATTAAGTAAACCCTAAACAATGATGTACAAAATAGAATATCTCGTGAAAATTTTAAATTAGGGAGCACTACCCTTTTATTGGGCCTTATGAAGTACAAATTAATACTCGTAAAAACCTCAAAAAATTATCGAACATCTAGTGAGAAAAAAAAGTATAAAAGCAATGAGTTCGGGCCTTATCTCTGGTTATAAATGGTGAACAAACCTTAATGAATGCTCACTCATTTCATGGTCTTATCCTTGAAAGGTGTATTGCATTGGCCTGTTGTGGTCCGATTCAATATTAGATATTTACTGATGAATATATCTCCATTATACATGATTAAAAACTTTATTGTTATGAAGTAATGAGTATATAGCTCTTCTCACTTTAAACATTAAGGACCCACAAAGTATGCATCATCTACCTTTCTTTTAATAAAACTATATTTTTGTTGCATTGGTGATCGTACTCTTTTTCAAAGTTTGAACTTTTAAACCCTACATTTCAGTCTTTAGACAGTTTGAAATTTATTTTAAAGTTTCCCACATACAGAAGTGCCATCAAAGGTTCAACCCAAAGCCTATTGTTTAACACAATAGTGTCTTTTCCTATGGCATTATTGGGATATTAATACATAAAAAGGAGAAATCCCCATGGATATTAACTTTAGTGCTCACTATAATGATTTTTCACTTTTTCCCCCTCGTATACTATTATTTTGCTAGATGTGAAAATTCTCATTTCTTCCCCAAGAATTGCTACATCCTAATATATGTGTGCTAAAGAACAAGAAATATGTACTGATCATTTTATAGATTCCACACTCGTCATTTTATGTCACGTGAGGTAAACTTATTATTCATAAAACCTTGTATGAACTATTTATATATGGTGGCAGAGACATATTTTATGCCATTTTTTAGTGTCATAATTGTATCAATTTGTAAGAGTTTCTATGTCGACTACACTTGTTAATTAAAATTTATACTAATTTAAATTAATGTATTTTGTTGTTCAACTTTCATTTCTTATTTTTGTTTTGATATAACGTGACATTTGTTTTTAATTCACTTATCATCAAAGTACAAGAATCTTAACTGTGGATTTCTTCTATAGATTAGACCTCTTAAACATGAAAATTGAAAGAATATATGTGTATTGTTTTAAAATCACATCCGCATGGACAATCAAACTATATGAATTTCCAACATGGATCCATGATTTAAACTAGATAAGTTTTTGCCTTGCTCCTTTAGATTCTAAGAGTTGTAACTTGTAAGAAAGATTTTTAAGTGTTTGGCGATGCATTTTCAAATCATGATTTCATAATTTAATTTCAAATCACGTTTGTTTATGTAATTTGGACATAACTTCAACTTCAACTTCATGTCAGGGTTTGAAATTTCAAATCATTTAAAAATGTGTGATTTGAGATTTTAATTTTTTAAAAATATAAAACTTGACCCATGAGTTTATATTTTGTAAAGAAAGATCCATAAATTAGTAGATATATACCAATTGATCGACTTTATATTGTATTGGATATGATTGTCCAATACATAATTTATATTGTATATATATACAAAGACATGACTATATCATGACTTAAAAGTGTATAACTGAAGATCAAACTCAGAGTAATTAATGTTACCAACCATTTGTTTTCACAATTAATTACTATCAACAATTTACTACTTCATTTACTTCTACCTACTTTTATTTATGTTCACCTATAGTTGGCTTTCTTTATTACTTTTACCATTCCATTCTTATTAACAACCAACAAAGTAGAGGTCTTGCATATTTTTAACTTTGCTTCCAGATTACTCTCAAGCCAATCCATCATCTATTAACAGATGAGTTCATTCTCTACCGTTTCAAATCTACTCCTGTGAAAGTGTTCTTGTATTTCTACTTATTAGCAATAATTGTATTTAATAAAATATTCACGGAATATGAACATGATGATACGGTTGCTAATGATATTGACCAACAATAGGCTCAAAGTAACAATGTAGCTTCGTCTTTTCGGTCATCTGATCGTGAAATGCATGCTCGACGTGAAGAAATTGTCCATACCATGTGGGAATATTATATTAAAGAGTAGTTACACTACTATTCATGTTCAATTTTCCTTTTTATTGAACTAAAGTTTGATCAATTGATGTTGTAATTTTTAGAAAGGCCTTCTAGCCGCGTATTAGTTTTGTTATAAACTATGACTTGCTCATTTAGTAAGATTGCATAAGAATTAGGAAAGTTTTGATGGTTTTCACAATTTGTGGGTTTTATGTCAATGAAAAAAGATACAACTTAAAAAACTCAAATTACATCTAAACAAAACTTCAACTTCAAATTATATGATTTCAAACCATGATTTTAAATCATGTCCAAACGGCTCTAGTAATAAGGTACTCCATGCGTACTTTGGAATCCCATCATTGGTTTAATTTGTATTGAAGCTTGTTGATGATTTTGTGTGAGAAGTAACCTTTGGAACTCAGAACTAGTTAACATAGTTTTTTTTGTTTATAATGAGCTAGTTTGTATGTTATTTTACTAATTCCACTTCTCTTTTTTATTTAAGTCAGGTTCACCTCGGGTTATGTACACCTAAAGGTGCTGGGAATTGACATTGATCCCTACCCTGTATATTAAGATTCAAAAGGTAAAAACATGAAGAAGGGGGACATGACACCTTACCTCCTTGAACCTATGTTTTGACAAGCAAACTCCTATACAAAAATCTGGCTTAATGAAGTCATAAACTGTATCTTCCTTACAGTTTTGAAGGTTAGGATAAAGTTAACAAAAAGTGGAACTGGTACTCCCAGATCAAGTGTGACACCGTCATATTAACCATTTGAGAGTTGTTGAGAGTAATTTGTTATCTCACACCAATACATATATTGAGCAACTTTAGATTTAAACATAATCATTATATATAATACTATGTTAATTACGACTTAGGTACCAGGATAAAATTATTATTACTCCTAGTAATTTTTCCTTTTCAAAATTCAATTACCACATCTTGACCAAATACAAGCAAAAAAAGAAAAAGGATGATCGGGTATCGATTCATGGTCTTGGGTAAAATTAAAAATGATTAAAGTAGTAATTGTCTGATGAAGACTGGTGAAGCAAACATAGTAGGAAAGAATGAAGAAGATCTAAAAGATAAATAAAATTGAATATTTAGCAAACAATGTAGACTTGTAGAGAGATATATTGAGAAATTAGAGAGATTGTAGGAAGATTTGTGTGAAACATGAAGAGAAAATGAGTTATTTATAGTTAAAAAAATTGGGTTAAAGTGTAAATATAATAACTTATGGGTTAAAAATAAATATTAAGGGGTAGGGGGTTGGGGAGGGGGCCTAAAATGGCCGTTGGCCAGCCATAATCTAAAATAGCCGTTGGTGCAACGGTCATTTTTGCAAAGAGGAAAAGGGTGGGGTCGATTCGGGGCGACGGTCGGGTCAAGCGGGCCTGGGGCGGGCTCGGGTCTCGCGGGACGAGACATCGTCCCGTCCCGAGTTCGAGTTCCGCCCCCGTTATTTTTTTTTATTTTTTTTGGCGGGACCGGTGCGGGCTCGGAACGGGGTCGGGTCGGGGTCGGGCCGTCCCGGCCCACTGGCCAGCCCTAGTTTTGACTAAAGGGGTATATTAGAATAAAATCTGTTGTATATCTGATGCATATTCTTGTAATAAATTAAGATAGTCTTAGCTTGATTTTAGTAATCATAATCAGTATGAAATCAGTGATTATGATTATGATTTGATTTAGCTTGATTTTAGAGATTAGATTTTTCTTATTTTAGCCATAACTCTAGTTTACAATCTTGTATATAAAGAGACTCTACATAAATGAAACAGTCAGTCAAACAATTCATATTTCATATCTTTTAGATACGATAAAGTGTGACATTTACATTATTCATAACCTTATTCAATTCAATCAGGTTGGAATTTGATTCCACACGTCAAGTTGCATAAATACAAGTTACTCCGACATGAAACGTCATTTGGTTCTCGTACAAATCTTGTAAGACAACTCATTGACCAGTTCAAACCTAAAGGACAATACTGACGTTTAATTTTTTCTTTTAAAAAAAAAATTTACAAATATAAATCATTCTCCAAAACTCCCGCCTCCCTCTTCCCTTTCTTCTCAATCTTCTTCATGTGTCATAAAAGAAAATGAAAACCTTAGTGCTTATTTGTGGTTCTTTGGAATGGCTTAGTTGAAAAACTAAAACAACATCGTTCGATTTTATTGAGCTTGATTGGTGAAGAAAACAAAATCTACTAGTAGGAATATTTGAAGATTTCGGTTGTATCTAACCATTGAGAATTGTTGAGATTTGTATATATTTAGAATATATTATCAAATTAAGAATTGATTTGGACCAATTTGAATTGATTTTGAAGCAAAAATATGTTGGTGAAATTTCTATGTAAGTCCAGCTAATTCGTTAAAATTTGTGAATAATTGTAACAAAGTTGTAACACAATTTGTATTGGAGTCCGGACTATCCGTCGGCACTCATGGTAAGGCCCATCCACCAAAACTTTTGAAGTTCCACTAAGACTTGCTAATAATTTGTTCCTAAGTTATGACAACAATTTGTACTTAAGTCGTGACAATTCGTCAGGAATTATGGCAAGACAAGTCTTCCCGCATCCGTCTAAACTTTTGAAAATCCAACAAAATTTGCTGCTAAGTTCTAACCTGCATACTCCAAATTCTGACCTGAAAGCTATTCATACAAAACTTATTCAAAATGAAATCAAAACTCAAATAATGACACGAAAATAGCCTATTTGAGCAAATCAGCACTAACTCTCAAATCCCGATCATCAATAAGGACGTGGATTTGGATCCAGTCAATTTCGAGAGGGGAAAAAACATAACTATACAATGGTTAAAAAATAATTGCACAATCGTAGAGCTAATTAGTTTTCATTTCATAGAAATTAAATATTACTTAACAACTTCCAAAGAAAAATCCTAGAATTCAGGTGAACGAGAATAAATCCCAACTCTTCCTATTTTTTAGGACAAAATACTTATCTTCCATTGGTGATACAATCATTCATTCTTAATGTCTTTTTTTCCTATTTTCCTTATACATGTAAAATTTCTTCTTTTGGTTCTCTTATTTGTAATTTAAATCTGTATATTAACATATTATTTATGTGTATATATACAAAAGGTTAAATCAATATACATAGTATTTCTAAAAATATATATATATTATACCATGTGTATAGGGCAAAATCCGTATATAACAGCGGTACGAATTATGATGCGACATGTGGCAATTGACGTTGAGTCAAGTCCAAGTCAGTTTGGGGCATTTTCGGTCTCAAATGGTACCGGAAGCAACACAAGCAAGACCAGTACCGGTTATAAAGAAGGCTAAGAGTTGTTTGCATCATAACGGACCGTTACTAAAGTCGGTCATACAACTTCCAACAACCTTTTAATGTCATTTATTGAGATATTGATTGTTCAATTATTATAACATTCATTCTCATGTATTTGTGAGGGCATATTTCGTGGGCTGTGTACCCGTATAGCTCATGTATAAATAGGGCACTTCATTCCATTGTAACTCATCAGACTATAGTAATTACAAAATATTTATTGTAATTCTCTTAATTTATGTGCTTTCATACAAGTTATTGTCACTTTGTCCAAAAGCTGTCATAAGGCACATGTTAAGCATTACTTTATCTTGTCTTGTTAATATTCATTTTCAGTGCAATTCATCTAGAATTACTATCTAACGTGTCACTTGAGATCCACGTGTCCTTGAATACGTATATAAATTCAACTGTACCATTTTATGGGTAAATAATTTGGCGTCCACCGTGGGGCCTGGACAATTGTGATGTCACAAGTAACCCATCTACTAATTTAATTTTTTCTTTAAGTCTTATTCTTTGTTCAGATCAGACAGATGACGACAGATGACAGGAATAGGAGATGTTAGGGACAACACAAACAATCTTGGGTCGGATGGTCTCCATTAGGAACCACGAGACCCAAAGACCCGACGTATACTGACGGAGTCACTTTCGGAGATGGACAGACTCAACATGGTGACGTTCCCACTGACAAAATACACGAAATAGCCATACAGAATCTTCAAGCGTAGAATGCTGCAATGAGCGAAGAGTTGGAGAATCTAAAGCAGTTTCAAAAAGAGTTCACGTCAAAAAATACGGGCAATACTCCAACAGAAGGACAAGTTCCTCCACCAAATACACATGGAGAAACCGGTGATGGTCAGGGCAGAACTGGTGATGATCAAGGCAGATCTGCAAATGATGGATCAGAGAGTGAAGTCCCTGAAAACTCGTTCTAGGAAAAGGTCCTGAAATTCATGAAGGACATGAAAAGCAAAGTTGATACCAATGCAGAAAAGGCAGAAAAACCGCCCAGGAGTTCCGATTCCAGTTCAGTCAAATACCAGGGGCTCCTCCTGTGGTTGACGGTCCGAATGCAAAAAGTTATATTCAATTAGCATATAAGACAGAGGCCACGCCCGAATTGATCTCCAAAAGGTTTAAAATGCCTTTTGTGGCCAAGTATGATGGAACTATTGGCCCATATGAGTATATCATGGCCTGTACTATTGTCGTGAAAGAAAATAATCTAAGAGAACGCGAAATAGAATCGGTTCTGATAAGGAGGTTCGCTAAAACACTGGCTAAGAGAGCTCTAACATGGTATTCAAAACTCCCTGAGCATTCTATTGGTTCTTTTGCCCAGCTCACTGCCGTGTTAATAAAAACTCATGCGGGAGCTCGGAAGGTAAAAATACGCAAGGTGGATATCTTCCGCATTGCACAAGGATAAACAAAGCTTTTTAGAGATTTCGTTATTTAGTTCCAGAAGGAATGAGTGCTACTACCTGCAATCCCGGATAAATGGGTTGTAGAGGCCTTCATGAAGGGTTTGAATCCTTCAAGTTCAGATGTTTCACGAAAGCTCAAGGAAAATCTCTTGGAATTCTAGGCTACAACTTGGGAAGATATGCATAATCGGTATGAGTTCAAGATCATCATTGAGGACGATATGCTTGGAACTAAAGCCGGGAGTATCTTTGCAAATGAAGAAAAAGGGAATTCCTCAAAAATCGTTATCAACCTTATCTTCCCACCGGAAAGCAAAGAGGTGGACAAGATTTCTGCTCATTTGATAAATCAAATAGCATAGGAGGCTCCAGGTGAAATAATAAAAAATTAGCGAATTTCGAGAAAAGTAATTCATCTAAGGGTGCTTAGTATCCGAAATTATCCAAGTACAATTTCAATATCGATGAAGAACAGATGGTGGCGGTGTTAAGAACTCATCTGACATCTCGACCACCGAAACCACTACAGTCTAATCTAAGTAAAAGAGATTAGTATGTCTGGTGCGATTTTCATAGCACTCATGGGCATAAAACTGTGAATTGCAGACATCTATGAGAAGGGGTGGCAGGAATATTAAGCAGGAGCTATCTCCGGGAATATTTGATCGAGAGAGCTCAGAACAACTATGAGTGGGGACCACCCACAGAAGGTAAGCCTAATCCGGATGCTACATCCTATGTCATAAACATTATATATGGTGGATCAATAATTGCTGCCACGTCTTTCACGGCGACTAAAAAGACAAAAAATTATGTGACCCGAGAAAAGATGTTTTGGGTGATACCTGATTTATATACCATTACGTTCACTGAAGAAGATGTTGCCGGTGTAATCTTTCCCCATAATAATGCACTAGCGATCACAGTGCCTATTGCCTGCTTCCAGATGAAGAGAATTCTAATTGATCCTGGAAGCTCAGCTAACATAATTAGGCTAAAGGTTGTAGAAGAAATGAATATAGCGGACAAGATAGTTTCGACTGCCAGAACCCTTTCAGGTTTTAACATGTCAAGTAAAACCACAAAGGGGGAAGTGGAACTACCGGTGGACGCAATGAGGGTTATTAAGATGATAAAATTCTACATACTCGATGAGGATTGAGGTACAATGCAATATTAAGGAGACCATGGATACATGACATGAAGGTGGTCCCATCAACATTGCATCAGTTGGTGAAATTCCCTACATCGAAAGGGATTAAGCAAATTCAATGTGAACACCCCGCTGCCAGGGAGATGCACACCATAGATGAATCGGAGGTGGAAGCATACCTCAAATAACAATTACAAGAATCAAAGTCGGTATCAAAAGATGTTCACCAGGTTCCGCTAGTAGAATCAGTATTAGCCTATCCGGAGGAGGAGTTTTCAAATCGGTATCAAGTACCCAAATACTTTCAGGTACCGGATGAATTAGAGGCCACCAATTCCACTGTGGAGGAATTGGAGCAAGCCATACTATATCCGGGAACTCCCAATAGTAAGGTATACTTGGGCACCAGATTAACCTCAGGGCTCATGGATTTAATTCTTAAGTATCTTATATCTAACATTGATTACTTTGCATGGTCTCATGAAGATATGATAGACATTCCTTCAGAAGTCACAACTCACAAGTTGAGCCTAGATCTTAGTTTCCCTCCGATACGATAGAAAAAATGGATGATAGACGAACTCAGTAACAAGTTTGTTAAAGAAGAGGTAGTTGGACTACTCAATATAAGATCAATCCTGGAGGTAAAATACCAGGACTGGCTAGCAAACGTAGTTGTAGTACCTAAAAAGGGGAACAAATTTAGAATGTGCATTAATTATAAGGATTTAAATAAATCATGTCCTAAAGACTCATTCCCGCTACCGAACATAGATCAGATGATCGATGCTACGGCCGAGCATGAGATAATGAATTTTTTCGATGCATATTCCGGGTATAATCAAATAAGGATGCACCTAGAAGACCAAGAAAAAATATCTTTTTTAACTACTTTCAATATTTATTGTTATAACGTTATGCTTTTTGGACTAAAAAATGTCAGGGCCACATATCAAAGGTTAGTAAATAAATGTTTGAAAAACAAATAGATAAAACAATTGAAGTATATATAGACGATATGCTTGTTAAGAGTCTTCGTGTAGAAGACCATTTGCAGGAAACCTTTGAGGTACTGAGGAAATACAATATGAAGCTGAATCCTGAGAAGTCTGCCTTCAAGGTTGGCTCTGGTAATTCTTGGGTTTCTTGGTTTCCCAAAGGGGAATCGAGATAATTTCTGCTAAAATAAAGGTTATCAAAGACATACCGGACGTACTGGAAGATGTTAAAGCGGTGTAGCAGTTGACCAGTCGCGTGGCGGCCTAAAGCAGATTTATATTCCGGTCCTCGAAAAAATATCATAGGTTCTTCTCACTTTTAAAGAAGAACGACTTTGTATGGACACCGAGTGCTAGCAGTCCTGAAGGGACCTGAAGACGTACTTATCCAATCCTCTTCTCATGTCAAAGACAAAAGACAGAGAGCAACTACTTATATACTTGGCAGTCTCAAAGGTAGTGCGGGAGGAAAAAAGTACACACTTTTCTATTTATTACGTAAATAAAGTAATGTCAAGGGCGACACGGTACCCATTACTTAAAAGACTGGCTTTTGCCTTAGCAATGTTTCCGCGAAAGCTTCGACCTTATTTTTAATTCCACCCAATTGCCGCAGTAACAACTTTTCATCTAAAAAATGTGTTGCATAAGCTTGATCTATCCGGGCGCTTAGCTAAATGGGCAGTAGAATTAAGTGAATTTGATATTGAATACAGACCCCGGACTGTAATAAAGTCATAGGTCCTTGCAGACTTTGTGGTCGATTTCAGTCATGAAGTAACTCCACAGACAAAAAAGGAGGCTATTCTGATCTCGGGGACTACCCCCGGGATCTGGACATTTTCTATAGATGGTGCCTCTAACGTCAAGGGGACCGGTTTTGGTGTTGTATTGCGAACTCCCATCGTGAAGTCTTGAGACAAGCAATACATAGTATTCCATTGACTAACAATGAAGCAGAGTATGAGGCTTTGGTTACAGGTTTAGATAAGAGAATTAACAAGAAAAATAAATGAGTAAGCAAAATCTAGGATGAATAATGAATAATATTAGAACAAGAGCTGAGAGTAGTATATTTTCTTGAGAGAGATCTTTTGTTACAAGTGTTGTCTTAGAGAGAATAAATGTGTCTTCTCTCTTTTAAGTCTTATATATATAAGATAAAACTCAGACTATTATCTCTCCCCCCCTCAAGTTGTAACGACGTGAGCATCCTGACGTCACTATGCCCACGCGCGTTGCGACACTCTGATCTAGAAAGACTAACGTGACGGGAGTTGTTGGGAGTGGTAGACAACTGTAGAAATACTTTGGGACCGTTGAGGTTTCCGGAGATACCAAGCTTCTTGTGTACGCCAACGAGTCCGGAGGCGTTTGTATCCCATACAAGTATCACTTTTCTAATATGCTAAACATGAAATAAAAGCTGCTATTTTTGAGGAACTATAAGAGTTGTGCTATCCAAAGTGTTTGGCCCAGTGGCCAATACATTAGGGATCATTGGCGAGGTTCCGTGTTCGAGTCCTCCGATCGAGAGTGGAATCAGGTTCCCCCAAAAAATCCCTCCATACGCGTAGGGCCAAGCGGTGTATACTAATCCGTAGGGCCAGGCCGGAGGTGGGGTTTTTTGAGGTATGGGGCCGTAATGCGGTGGGACCAGTCACTTTAAAAAGTTTACCCTACCACAGTTTATCCCCCAGGGGCACATGCGAGTTGGTAAGTGGCAAGGTGATTGGGGTACAATCACTCCGACGTCGCGGGTTCGAATCCGTGTGGTGACAGTCTTTGCTGAAATATTGCAAGGGATGTTGCTGGGTTCGTGTCCGGTCCTCTCCCTTGCAGGGCTGTCACTAGCACATATCCTTCGATTTACATCCCACCTAGCCAAGGGGCTTCTGGTACAGGTGGGGGGTTTCGCCTTCGGGACCTTCCTCTTCACAAAGAGCTGTGCTAACTATGTTTGTAACTCTTAGAACTGTGACTAGCCGTGTAAATTTCTCATTTCGAGACACTGGCACCGTACTAATCTCTAGCCCAATCATAATGACTATAATTGGGCCTAATCAGCCCATCGACCCATCACAATGACGGCCCAAATTTACATGTCAGATTCTGAAGAGGCACTCACTCTGCCTTGAAGAAAAAGAAAAGGTAGCTCAAACCTTTACACACACTCAACTCCATTAAAGGAGAGAAAAAACACAAACACACAACCAAATCGCAAAACCTGTGATTCCATCTCCAATAAACGACATCGTTTTCGAATCCCTAACACTGGGTAAACACAATGTTTAGAAACCAGTACGATACCGACGTAACAACATGGTCCCCAGCGGGAAGACTATTTCAGGTAGAATACGCAATGGAAGCAGTAAAACAAGGTTCAGCAGCAATATGTCTTCGATCTAAAACGCACGTGATATTCGCGTGCTTAAACAAGGCTAATTCTGAACTTTCATCTTATCAAAAGAAGATCTTTAAAGTTGATGACCATATCGGTGTTGCAATTGCTGGATTAACTGCTGATGGCCGTGTACTTTCACGGTATATGAGGACTGAGTGTATTAATTATAGTTACTCTTATGAGTCGCCGTTACCTGTTGGTCGACTTGTTGTTCAGCTTGCTGATAAAGCTCAGGTATGAAAACCCTATTTTGTTTTTGTTTTTTTATTTTATGGTTTGTGTGGTTCAAGTTTATTATTTGTTGATTAAATGAATTTTTGTTGTGATTGGTGAAATTGAGGGGTTTGGGTTTTACTTTAGATTGATCAATTGGATTTGGATTTGTTAACACAAATGCTGGTCATCCTGCCATTAGTTTGTTACTCGTTTATAACTAATTACTTCCAAACAACAACAAACAGGCGAACTAATGGGTTGATTTCTTAGATGGTCACTCAGTTAATAGTTACTCTCTCCGTTCACTTCACTTTTACTTGTCCACTATACTAAAAATAGATTTTCACTTTTTCTCGTCACTTTTAGCATATCAAGGAAAAACAATTTCTGTTTTTCCGGTTTTACCCATAGTATAAATTACTCATTTCAAATCATTTTTCAAGTACTAACCACCAATTAATATGGGTATCATGCTAAATTATGTACCGCCACCAATTAATATGGGTATCATGCTAAATTATGTACCACCACCAATTAATATGGGTATCATGCTAAATTATGTACCACCACCAATTAATATGAGTATCATGGTAAATTATGTACCTCACTTATTATTTCTTAGGGGTGTGCAAAGTCAATAATGGACAAGTAAAAGTAAACGGATGGAGTATTATCTTAGAAAGTCATTTTCTTTGTTAAAGGGATTTGGAATCAAGAAGAAAGGTGACTTTCTGAGATACGAGTAATCAACTCGGCAACAAATCGAGGAAATATTGTTCTGTTAAAAAGTTATTCCTATTTTCCTTCATTTTGCCATTGACTCTTATGAGTCACAATTTCAATGTTGTTAACATTATGAAACTAAAATGGTTAAGCATGAAGCATGTTTTCTATTTTGATTTTTTCTGTTCCGCTTTTAGGTAAACTTGTCTACTGCTCTTTAGGTACATTTAGTGATGGAGTTGAAACTATAAAGGAGTCGTTTGGTTCAAATCCGATTATCCTTGGATTATAACTAGGATTATCTCTCCCACCTTCTATGCGGGATAGACAATCCCATGATTGCGGTGTAAAATTTATCCCGGTTTTAGGTAATACCCTCAACCAAAGACATGATAGATTTAAACGCAAGTTTATACCGAGATAACCCACTTAATCGCTCCTACCAAACGGCCCTAAGAAGATTACAATGTCTAAGTTTGACTTATCCTTCTGCTTGAGGTTTCCCTCTATCTGGTGTTCCCAAGAAAAAATTTTTAGAGCTCCGCTGCCTTAGTTTGCAAAATCAGCCGGTTGCCTATATGCAAGATCTTCACTTCTTCCACCTGAGGTTGCACTACCCTGGATTTATTCGAACTCCATAAAGAATTAGTTACTTTATATCACTGCTGAAATGGTGGATAAGATTTTCAGCAAATGACTATGGGAAAGCTGGGGAGTGGCTTGAATGCCACTATTGATCTATGGACTAGATTGGGAGTTTCTGTTGTAACTGCTCTTGTGCAGTCCTAGAAAAAGGACTGCTTGTTTTTCACTTGCCAAATATCGATAAGATCAGGTTGAAACTCGGCTTGAAAAAAAAGTTGCACACCGATTGTTGTATATTTAAGATTTACTAAGAAAAATTGCTGCACATTTGAAGCTTAATAGGTTCTAAGGCTTTTTCCTTGGGATATATTTGGAGCAAGTTATCATTCTATTTTTGTATCAGAGAACTTTCAGGTTTCAACAATGATTTTCTGCACTTCAAGTGCATGCAAATGCTGTAAACACTGTGCCTTTAACAATAAGCATTTATCATTTTCTGTAGAAAAATATGCATTATCTAATCATAATCAAATTGTGTCCAGGGTTGCCCAAATACCCCCCTCCCCCCTTCCACTTTACAAATGAGGTGCTTTAATCTGTTCCTGCATCTTGGTGATTTATTACTTCTTGAACATGCTTCGGGGTGCACCTTTAGAATTTTCAAGTTACATGCCCCTCTTATTTGGAGTAAAATTGGATATAAAGAGTTGGATTTTCATGTCAGATATCAATATATGGTGTTTAGGAAATTAGATACCATCTAAAAAAAGGAACATGGTAGTAAGTGAGGTGCTGCTATGTGTAGCTTAGTAGTAATACTTGACACTGTTTTGGAAGCTTTTAAGATAAGCCACCGCTCTAAATCTTCTCATAAAAGCATAGTGTAATTCACACTATTTGAATTAGGTGCCTTACATATGCTTCCTTACCGTTCTTATCACAAAGTATTGCACATATTAGAGCTAACCAGACAGCAAAATTATGCCTTTACTGTTATAGAAAATTAGACGAGGGATTTGCAGTGTAATGTTTGAACTACGCGGCCTTAAGTTATGATCACGTTAGCTACAGGATTTTAGGCACTCCTTGAAATCGTTTTTATCATTGCAGGCCTTAAGTAGGCTTTGCGGTGATTATATTTGACAGCAATTTCTTTTACTTCTGACTTCCAAGGATTCTGAAAATTGCACTTAGTTCTTAAATTGACATGCACCCAGTAAAGAAAAGCTAAGTTTATGGCCAAAGTAAAAGATACTACGCAAGTATTAAATAGTAATACTACTGCTTCGGATAAAGGAAGAGAGGAAACTAGCCCCCTCTCTTAGTTTTTTGGGGCATAAGATGTCTTCCAGTAACTACAAATCTTACCTTATTCAGAAAAGAAAAAGATGTGTTCCAGTAACTGTTAAAACTAGAGTGTCTTGACTTAGTCACTGTAGAAAAGCAATGGAAATTGAGGGACATTCTTTCATGTAAGTCATTGAGGACATGCCTTGATGTGTAGACCCACTATTGTCATGTTCTTTCTGCTTTAATGATTCGGATATAGTTACATCAACTTTACTCAATCTTAGGTCTTACTAGTATAATTTTTAGTTAGGTCAGCTTATGTCAAAAGATTTGAAAGTAGGACTCCTCTAGTTCTTCTCTAGAAAGCATATGGTTTATTTTGATAAGCAAGGTTGAACCTTTTACTTCTGCACAATTTGTTGGGTGTTTGTTGATAGGTTCACCAACTGTGTGGTGCCTGATATTGAACTTAACATAATTTGTCCCAAAATGTTTTTATGGAAGGAAAAGGTAGAGGTTGGCTCTTAGATGATCAGATGATGGTTGGTGGTATGCTTCATGTACAAACAGTTCTATTCCATGATAGAAATAGAAAAGCCAACAAAGTTGTTTTGGTTCTTCACTTATGGGATGAGTTTAACTGTGAACTGTGTACCTACAGATGACACATGTAGATCCTTAGGTCATAGGGAAAAGTAAAGAGAGAATAAAATTTGTTTGGGTCCGTTGTCGTGTCCTGGTGGATATTGAGCTAAATACATTGTTTACCTATCAAATAAACATTGTTTCCCTCTGTCTCAGGATGATCTGTTAATGCAACAAATGCTTATATTGGTGTATGATGCTAACCGTCTGGTTCAAAAAGTTGATGCCTATTTTGCGCTCTATATCATTTTAACATTCGCTTGTGTGGCAGGTTTGCACTCAAAGATCCTGGAAACGACCGTATGGTGTTGGCTTGCTTGTTGGTGGACTGGATGAGTCTGGTGCTCACCTTTACTACAATTGTCCTAGTGGTAACTACTTTGAGTATCAAGCTTTTGCCATTGGATCTCGATCACAAGCTGCAAAAACCTACTTGGAACGTAGGTTTGAGACTTTCATGGATTCTTCACGCGAAAGCCTGCTTAAGGACGCACTCTTTGCACTGAGAGAAACTTTGCAAGGAGAAAAACTAACAAGCTCCAATTGCACGGTCTCTGTGGTAGGAGTAGGAGAGGCTTTCCATACATTGGACAAGGAAACGATACAAGCCTTGATCAATGAATTTGAGATAGCTGGTGAAGAGGCTCCCGCTGAAGTCTCGGAGCAAGCTGCTAGTGATCAACCAGCAGCACCTGAAGAGGGTGCTGCCCCTGCTGATGAGGGAGCTGCTCCAATGGATATTTGATGATGTTATGCCTTCCTTTAGGCCTCGCTTATTTCATATTCAGAGATTTCTTCTTGGAATGTTGAGATTTTGTGTGGCACAATGGGTAATATTTTCTGCTTGGATGTTTTATTATGCAATCATGCTATACTTTGGTCCAAACAATTCAAAGCTCATGCTTCTGAAGTTGAACTATAGAGTTTAAATGACACTCCCCCTCCCCCTCCCTCCGTCCCTCCCTCCCTCCCTCCCTCCCTCTCTCTCTCCCTCCCTCTCTCTCTCCCTCCCTCTCTCTCTCTCTCTCTCTCTCTCTCTGTTACGCAGTCATTTTCTTCCCTCTGAAACTGTTGATGAAATGACAACATGACCATCCTGCTTTCACTATAGCTCCATACGGAGCTGATCAAGTCAACAGATTACTCTTTTTCTCACCCTAATTCGGGCAAGAATAGGGAGGACAGTTGCTTCTAGTAATGTTCGACTATATCTATTTTATATATGTATTAGTTATGCAGGGTTTAGTTATTCATATATTTGTTATTCTAAATACATGTATTAGTTATTGTTGGTTGGAATTTGGAGTCGTATCATTCTGCATGTGGACAGGGGCAGACCGCAGATGCAGTTATATCTATTAAGTTCAACTGAAACAAGTATTTTTTAAATCGAATATAAATATATATGTAAAAACATAATTAAAATTTCAATAAATATTAAGTGATGAATTCCCCATCCAGGAGCTAATTTATCATATTTCGAATTTAATGGTTTTAATAAATCTTCAACCGCAGTTCACATTCCTTTTTGATCATTTTGATGAAGAGGATGATGAAAGTGGACAAATGAAGACTCGCATTTGTCATCGGACAAATAAATACAGGAAAAGAATCATATTGAAAACGCTCTTTGGACTTTTCAAACTTAGCGAACTGAAACGTATTAGTAGCTAAAGAAAGGGAAATCAACCGAGACCCCGTTAGTAGCGGCGAGCGAGAGTATTCAGATGCACGTGCTTTCTGAAAATTTCATCTCCTGCACAAGACAAACTAAGCCTACATCTCACTCTATGTATTTTCTTGAGTCATAATTCAAAAGCATAATGTATTCCATGCTAAAATTGAGCTCAACAAATTTAAATTTTATATTCACTTGGACAAAATCCTATTTAAAATGAATGATGTGAGTTTGTCAAATGTTCGACAAGTTAGCTACATTAGCGGCTCATAAACTATGTTCATTAATAATTTTTTTTTTTAGTTATCGTAAGATTATTAATCTGATAAAATATCCTCAATTTTGCTCCACACCAAAGCATTTCATTTCGACGGATTGAAAAAGCCATCAATCACTATAATCTCTTTTCTTAGAAAAGTAATTGCGTCCATCCTTCCATATTTCCTACATACTTTTTATTAATCAACATTAGCGGCCTCAATAGAGAAAGTGAAACTCAAGTATGCGCCGAAGGGTAAAGAGAAAGATTCATGACCAAGATGACTCCATTTAAAACCAAACAATTCAACAGATTCCAATCACTCAAATAGAAATGACAATGATTGAAGTACAGACTCTTTTTGTCATTTTCGAGGAATGGCTCATCTTTTGGCTCTTCAGATCCCAATCAGCCAATCATCTTTAGCTTTCTAATATTCTAATATGGAAAAAAGATACAGTATACATCTTTATATTGAGATTTCTACACCAAATAACATGCCTTAGGTTTAGGTAATTGATTTTCCCACACGCACTATGCTACTTGGTCTTCGATCTCAATAATATATTGAGTAATAAACAACTAACAAGGTCATAGCATGGCCATTAGGAGGAATTTCAGACTGTAGAAGGGTTTGAAGAATATAAAAAAGATATTTGCTATCTAAATGATATTCTTTATCAGGATAACAGCATTAAAGTGGTTTGAGTTATAGGACTATTCTATCTGATTAGGAGAACTCAACAAGGACATACCCAACAGAAATGCTTCAATTTTGGGATGTGTTGTCAATGTTGTATGTTATTCCAAGTACAATTTAGCAATTTCATCTATGCAAACGATTTTTGAGTTACAACCTCCAAATGCATACGGCTTTTGAGCGTAAGTTCCTTTTCCAAGCCGAAGAAGTGCCTGGGAAACCAGGGGCAAAAGTCTTAAACTACAAGCACTGACATACGGATGCAACCCAACAAGTTTTGGTATTATTTTGGAAGGGAAACAACCAATATCCATGACTATCCAATACAGATGCTCACGGGGTAAAATAAATCTCTGGAAAGCAAAAAAGAGAGTTGCCTGGGCACAGATCTCATTGGACGGTACTCTTTGCAGCTTTTTCAGGGAGAATATTATCAGGAAGTACAAGCTCGGCAGGTGTTTCACGGACAACACCAATCATAGAATCATATTCCTCATCTTTTTTGGCATACTTCTTACGAAGCATCTTTTCAAATTCAATTTCATCAAAGGACTTGGAATTCTCAGCTGCATGAACGCGAGCAAGGTTACAGTAATTGGTTGCCGACTGAGCAATGAAGTCTATCTCTTCATCAGTTAGCTTCCTCAGAAACTTAGCTGGATTGCCTGCCCATACCTGTCATATAAAGACTCACGATTAAATGGTGAGAGCAGATGTAAGTCTCTTAAATCAGAACTATTTGCAGAAGAAGCCAATCATAATGTGGTTTTATGATGAATGTTGAATGCAGCTTATTACCATAAAGATTCAGAATGGAATTAAAACATTGGACAGTTAAACCTCCTCTGCACCCCAATCACAGTACATAGTTAAGACAGTGGGATAAGTAAAATTTTACAGGAAAATGTAGATAGTTAAGTAAGCCATAAGTTGGGCAATTGGCATACTGTTAAAGTTTCGATCGCATATTCACATTACTAGCGACTTTGCAACATATAAGCAACACTGTTGAATCTGGCCTATTCAGAACAGCATAGCAAGCAGATTTTGCAATAATACAGGCGATCAAACAATTTCTCAAGTGTAACCCACAAGAAGCCGCTTTCTTCACCCACTGTCTTTCTTTAGGGACAAAATAAACTTTACCTTGATGTACAGCAGCAGTATACTAGGAAATATGAAGTCCTAATTGCAATCAAGATCAGATAGACAAGGCAAGTTCATATATGATAATATAGCATTGCCAAATGCAGCATCTAATTACAGACAAGACCCAATCAGGTCTCCAATATATGTGCTTCTCACGTATCCAACATCGGTGGGACAGAGAGTGAATCCCACAAAAGAAAGAGAAACTATAAAAGTGTTTTAAAAGGTGAGGTGTTGTGTTATTGCTAGCAAGTAGCAGCAAACATAGGTGTATGCCTAAGGAGAGTAGAATACCTCAGTGGAATTTCACCCACCCGAGGCATTTTAGCAATGCCGTCTACCACATCTTTTAAACAGTGAAATTATTGTAAGGCAATCATTGGTGATGAGAGGACTACTGGACAGCCTACCTCTCCGGAGGGAATCCTTGTGTTCTGTCTCACAAGGGCTCCTGCAGCAACCATGGCATGTTTCTCTACATGGGCACCATCAAGCAGTGTGGCTCCCATACCAATAAAGGCATCATCCTCAATGGTGCAGCCATGTACAACAGCACTATGACCTGCAGATAGCTTAAGTCACTATCCATAAAACCAAGACAACTGATGTTAAGGTCGACTTGAATGCTTACCAACAGTGACATTGTTCCCTATAATGGTGGGAAGCACCTTTTGACTTATACTTGATTTGGCCACATGAACAAGGGAGTTGTCTTGTATATTGGTACCAGATCCAATACTGATGTTGTTAACATCACCTGTAAAAGAGAAGGCACATAAAATTGAAAATACTGAAAATATAGCATGCAAATATAGAAAATTTCTTGCCGACTTACAATCACTAAACACAAACAGATGCTGAAGTTGTTGGTGTTATCATTAATTATTGGAAATGATTAAGAAAGTACACCTCCACACTCCCCATAGACAATCATATTTGTGATACTTGAAAGGGAAAAGGGACGGAGAAGAGAGGAATAGACAAAAGAAGAAACAGCTAATTCGAAATAAAAGTTGAATTCTGCCTTAGAGATTAGTTGTGAAAGCTCAAATACGAGAAGGGGAAGCCCACACGTCGAAATGGGTCATGTATGACAGCATGAGAAATGAAAATTTTCCCCAAACAGGTTGGACGGGGACGTGAACACCCCTTCCACACCTCACATTTTCGCTGATTGTTTATGTGATTAGAAAATAGGTATATGTACCAACATGCTCAACATATACATGTGTGGGACAGGGCTTTACGGTCCTCACGTAAAATTTGATACAAAAGTATATAGTGGTAGTTCATGCATTTATTCAAAGTTCCTTTTACATACTTAAGTGTCTTGTAGCAATTGAAAAGAACAATATATCAGGGAGAAGGAAGAAGGAGAAGAGATTTGCTCCAGATATCATATATAAAAGAAGATTTCTCTAAAGGGTATTGTGCCAATTCTCCTAGCATGCTATGTTAGAATTGTCAGAACACCCTCAGCTTCCATTTTGTACCCGAGACAAACAAAAAGTAATACTCCTTCCATTTCATTTTATATGGCGATGTTTGAATGGGCGAAAAACCTTTGGCACATACTAAAAGTAGCCTTAAAACTTGTGGTCTGAATTATAGCATGACATTTCTATGGCTGTAAGAACATGAAAGCTAAGCAGTTTAAAGTTAAAGAATTTTCAAATCATTCTTTTGGAACATACCAATGAGCCGTCCATCGAACCGTTGCAATTAATGTCTGATCACAAAGAGAATGAAAAGATCTTCAGAAAGTGGGTTTTGTGATCCAAAACTAGTGACTCGGGCGTGAAATTGTTCAAATTCCAAGAAGCCCCCAAAATAACATTCATTCGATGATCAGTTTTCAAATAGGTTGTTTTAATTAAGAGCTACACTAATCATAAAGTACTGCACACAGGACAGCCCTTTAACAGTCATATGAGGAAAGAATATAGAAGGCGAGCGAGCAACAAAAGATTAACTCTTATTTGCTAATGGATAGCATGCACAATACCAACTTCAAATTTTTATGCACTAGAACGGGGGAGACACAATTACTTTATCCCCCCCCCCCCCCGCCCAACAACAAAAAAATTTCAGAAGGATGTTAGCTGTCATGTAGCACTTGAACACACCGTTCAACAATCAACAATGTTGTGATAAGATACCTACCTCTTAGCACACATCCATACCAAATAGATGAATTGCGTCCCACAGTGACATCTCCGATGACCGAGGCACCTGGAGCTACAAATACATCCTTATCCACCACTGGAGCTTTATCGAATATGTTCATAAGAGTCCGATGCCTAGACACTGAAACATAGAAGGTGTAACTAACCAAGCATGACCAAAATTTAACCCCTCAAAAGGAGTCTAATTACTGCTAAATAACATACATATTTTTTCTTTTCTTTTTTTAATGAGAGGGAGGGGGTTTGAGAAGGTATATGAGAATTGATGCATGAAAGATCAGTTTAGGCATAACTGGAGCAATTCATATGATAAATAAATAAATATGAAAATAATGCATCAATTATATTCAACTATGACCTACCACGAGTTCATACACACTAGCATCTGATACTGAACAGACACGAATACTGTAAGATCAAAGTACATAATACTTCCTATCATCAGCACTCAACAGATATCAATAATCTACGGGTTGATTTTTTCAGAACACCTGAAGAGCGTAAGTGTCAAGATACTTCTCCCGTATGCATATGATTGACGAGAGGCTGACCTTTTAGTCAACATTACGTGACTTTCAGATCGTCTATCTTCAATCTTCATGCATTTGTCAATTTAATGCAATCTTTTTTAGGTTACCTCGACATACAGAATCCAAATCTCATTTTCTGCTTCATTAGCCAATTGGTTTCTACATACTAAATATTATTATGTAGTTTTAGTTTTTGGTGTGACATACAGGACTATCATCAAATGTTTAACCAGATATCAAGAACTGCTTTGCTGTGGATTTTTGGAGATTCTTTTCATTTCCCTTGGAGGGGATGGGGGAGGAAACCAGATTGGGAGATCTCCTTTTTATTTTTCACTTTTATGGAAACCAGCTTGAGAGAGATATAGAATATGAAACACTATGTTTTTTTGGCCCCTTCAAATATAAACAGGTAAGAAAATAGGCTCTAAACTACGAGGAAAACTATAACAGAGAGAGGAGGTAGAGGCGCATTGGAAAGAATCCACACCAAAATTCTCACTTCAGGTCTTTGTAAAATCAACAACCAACGGATAAGATATGGACCTTGGACCTAACTCAACCCTAAAAGTTAGTAGACAAGGTGAGGATTCCCAAAATCATATAAGGAGACCAATTCCAAATCCCACAACCGATGTGGGACAACTTAACACCCCCACACACCTAGAGTTTGGACAACATAATATGGGGCCCAACATCGGGTAAACCAAAATCTAGGATGGGTAAGGCTGTGTTACCATGAAAAGAAATAGATCTTGGGCCTAACTCAACTTCAAAAGCTAGCACATGAGGCGAGAATTACCCAAGATCATATAAGGAGACCAATTCCGCATCCCACAACCGATGTGGGACAAATTAACACCAAGTTTGTGATCCTTCCTCCATTTCCGGGGACAAATATTTGAATCAGTAAAATTCTTGGTGGGCAAATGAACTGCCTAAAGTCTTTCCTGTAAGCACCAGTAGTCCTTGAAAATCTGCTTAAAATGCAGCTGGAATAGGGGAGTTAATGTTCTTACACAGACAGGTTCTAAAGAAAGTAGCTAATTCTACCCGCAATTGATAGGTTTTTGCATTGATAAAAGATAGCACCACTCTTATAAGCGTAAGTGATGGTGCTATCTTTTAAGATACCAAGCTTCAAGGCAATCACCTGCATTTCTGATGCTTTACAAAGACACTTCTTACATATTACATCTTTCATTCGCATAAACTTCCTAGTGTAATCCCACTAGTGGGGTCTGGGGAGGGCGGAGTGCACGCAGCCTTAACCCTACCTTGGGAAGGTAGAGAGGATGTTAACTATAGACTCTCGGCTAACTAAAACTACTTAAATATAGAATTCAAATAAGCATAAGAGTACAAATTCCCATTTGAACCCACTCCAAAATGCCTTTCCCACCCTTTTCTAATTCTTTTTCCTAAAGCATGACTCCATAGGCACTCTGAAACCCATCCCAAAGAGCAATTTTAGGAACTGCGATAAGGACCCGAAGAAAAAAAGGAGAACTGGGCATTCACAAGACTGCTTTTCAGTCTCAAGAAAAATACTACTCGCACTATTCAAGGAATCACACAAGTGTTTCTTCAACTAGATTCTTTTCATATAAAAGTTGGGATTTATAATCCCTTTTTTCATAACTGTGGTGTCCAGGCCATCTTGGACGCACCTCGACTAATTACATTGGGCACCTGCTACCTCCCACCAGCACAATTACCAGGTGGATTTATATATATATTTTTTTGGTTTGATACTTGAGAAATGTATAAATTTATCTATGTAATTTCTAACTATGCAAATTTTATTAAAATTAGGACCAATTTCTAAATGTCCTCACACTGAAAATCAGATGTTACTAACCTTTATACTCCAAACTCTTACCATATTTTCAATCAAAGAGTATTAACTACACCGCAACTGGATGAAATTCAATAACATAAACAAGCATAGATGCAGCAGACACAACATTATATTGAAACATCGATAAATAAGTGTATTAACTACCCGTAACTTCAAAATTAGGAGCAATTGCTATATCTCCTCACACTGAAAATCAGATGTTCTAACCTTTATACTCCAACCTCTACCATTTTTCTCAAACAAAAAGTATTAACCAAGCGCAACTGGATGAAATGCAACAACACAAACAAACATAGATGCAGCAGAGACACAATACAATATCGAAACATTTTATTAAAATTAGAAGCAATTTCTAAATGTCCTAACACTGAAAATGAAAATCAGATGTTTTAACCTTTGTACTCCAACCAAACTCTACCATTTTTTTTCAAACAAAAAGTGTATTAACTAACCGCAATGGAACAAATGCAATAACTTAAACAAGCATAGATGCAGCAGCGTCACAATATCCCGCAACTTCAAAGAAAAGGGCAGCCCTACAAAGCATCCAGTGTTAGCATGGTCCGGGGAAGGGCTGTATCCCAAGGGATGTGATGTAGACTACCCTAATGCAAGCACTAATGGCTGCTTCCATAGCTCGAACCTGTGACCTATAGATCACACACATGGAGACAACCTTACCGTTGCTCCAAGGCTCCCTTCATCCCGCAACTTTAAAATTAGGAGCAAATTCTAAATTTCCTAATACTGAAAATCAGATGTTTTAACCTTCGTACTCCAAATTCTACATTTTTTTCTCAAACAAAGAGTATTAACTAGGCGCAATGGAAGAAATGCAATAACAAAAACACAATCTCATCTTGAAACATGGGTGGGCAGATGAGATCTAGGGTTAAGAAGAAGGGAATTTTACGGTGTTCCTCTATGTGGGAGCTGCCTTGAAGGCTATTGCCAACGCGATCAATGGCTTGGCCGGTCTTACGAACGATGGCTCCAAGGGAATAAATTGCTTTGCCAAGGGTTCCCATTTTTTGACCTTCTTCCTTTAGTTGTCTTGTGGCTTACCAAAGAGAGACGATTGGGGGAGTTTCAGAGAGTAATGGCCTCCTAAGGGTAAATTTGGCATTTACTTTTTCTTCTATTTTTTTCTCTGTTTAATAGATAAATTGACTTTTTTTTCTTTTTTAAAAAAGGCTTATTTTAGCAATTTTTAAGGTATATCATTTCGTAACTAATTTTGGAATTGAATTAGGTTTAAGGTCCATTTATTAATATTTAATTTATTTTAAATTGCCTCGAATTAGAAAATTGACTCCACTGTCGGAAAATTTCCAACAAAATATCTTCAAATATTATATGAAAGATCAAACATGTAAATTGAATATAAGCACGCGTATCCTCGACTTTTGACTTTTTTTTGGAAGACAGCTAAGACGAGGTTGGCAATCGCATCTACGCCTCTGATTATTGAATGTCATACAAGAGCCGTCAAAGCACGCTTCTCTTCATTGCTGAGAATCATTCACTAATTAGAAGCTCTTTTTTCTTTTATTTTTTCAATTTTAATGTTTTGTTTAGAATATAAGTCACGACAATGTGAACTTTATAATAAAATTTCTCACATGGTATATACATAATGGCAAATTGATGGTGTGGCAATGACATGTTATTTTCAGGCGATAGAAATTTAATTTTTCAGTGAACCAACACGCAGCTTAGTGATTTTACGATTATAAAAATTAGTTTTATGACTTTAGTGTTATCAACAATTAGTTTAGTGACTTACTGTTATAAACTGTAGTTTTGTAACTTCAGTGTTACATAAAGTTAGTTTATTAGTGACTATCAGTGAAATTTACCCAATCATATTACATGTCAATTTTGAATTCCACCAATGTATTTGTTTCTAGCAGAAAGGTGCTTTGGCGCAACCGTAAGAGCTATGTTCGTGTGATTACACAATCATGAATTTATATCATGAAAATAGCCTCTTACAAAAATGTGATATAAAACTATATAAAATAGACCATGTGATGTAACTATCATTTGGACCTTGCTCATAACGGAAGTTTTGTTCACTGCATCACTTGGCTGCCTGTTCTATTTGCTCTTGCGCAGATTTGCTTCTTGGTGGTTCATATAAAAGCCCAATACACCCTGTGCTATCTTATCAAAGTTGTCTGTTCTATTCTCATTTAAGTCTCAACTAACATAACAATCTGTGCCTAATTTGAAATATATAGAAAAACAGAACCATGGGAAATTAATAGCTCTCTAAACATGAGTTTAGTGTTACCAGTGAATTTGATCGCGCTTCGCGCGGTATCTTAATAAATTTAGAAATAATTTTTTATAAATTATGTCGAGATAAATGAGATAGTTTTACTTAGACCGGAACTTCTTTTCCTTATTAACAAATTATATAATTATAAGATGCAACGCCATTGAAAACGATCAGAAAGAAAGATATACAGATAATGATCTTTTTGGGTTGGTTGTGCCATGTCAATAAGGAAAATACAACTTAATAAAAGAGGAGATAAAATAGTTGAAAGTGGTAACTCTCTTATATTTTTGAAATCTAAGTAGTATTTTCTTTAATTACATACAGATAAATGATATTAAGCTTAGTATTGACTATGTAATCAAAATTAGAACATTGAAGCACCTAAATAACTATATGCTACAACACATAATTTTATACTTATGATACAATATAGCTATTGTAAAAAATGACTTTTTTTAGCTGAACTTCTAAATTTGCAGAAATGAATAATGTATGGAACACATTTAAAAGTTGAGGAAGTTGATCTTTTTTCTTCATGTTTGTCAATTGTCATATAAAATCCAGTTTCAAACACTTTGTAGTTGTTGTTATGCAATTTTGTGTTCACCTTCTTCTCGTATAGAATTAAATATGAACGAACGACAAGAAGACAAAGACTTAGAAAATATGTAACATTTAATTTTTCTTTTTCACTTTGATTTTGAAAGTTATTGTGTGTAAACACCTTAAATAGGGAAAGAGGACCTTCTGATCATTCATTTTTCTAAACGTCTTTCTCATTTAACATTTGTTAAATATAGCGCAATTACTCATAATTAAGAGAGTTAAGCAATGACTTTTGAGTTTTTTTTAACATAGCACATATATAAATGGGAGGAAATAGAAAAATGAAGGAAAAAAATAATTGTTCTTGGCCAGAGAGGGAAAAATCTATTACCATTGCTATTTTTTGTAAATATTAAAAAAAGAAATTTTATAACTCAGTAATATGCTAGCAATTTCTAAATAAACTAAAGAGTCTTATAAAGAGCATGAAGGAGAACAAAAGTAGCAACATACCTTGTATCAAATATCATTTTCGATGAAGAAGCGGAGGTTTGGCGCAAGAGACGAATGTGACTTTTAAATTATATTTTGTGGAGCATCTAAATTGAGAATTTTGAAGGTAAATGTGTAAAATCTAAGGAGAAGAAAAAATCAAAATCCTGATCAATAAATTGTGCATGTCATCTTCCCAAAAAATCACTTATTCTTCTAAAAATAATTAGGACGTTCATGCCAACAATAAGATAAATAGAAAATATGGGGAAAATATAAAAAGGGAGGAAAAAGATAATTTTGTGTTTTTTGCCAAAGAAAAGTTTCATGTCATTCTCCTTTGCCTAGCTTTATAGGAGTAATATATATGGATATAGATGGTAGTAGATTTTGCTAGAATTATTTCGCTTGCCAAATAAAATTATCTAAGCAACAAAGTCTATATATTTTAATTTTCATGTGTTAAAGAGTATAAATATAAAAATTCTAGACTAAATTAAAAGGTATGATGATCCTTCTCAATAATTTTGTGTCATGAACAAACTGGAAAAAAAGATCAACAATAAAAGTTCTATAACATAATAAAAGGTGAAAAATTAAACATTCTAAAAGATATTCATATAATAAAAGTATCAAGACACTCACTCACTTGCTAAAATAAAAATTTGAGTACATGACATGAGAATAGTTCCTTCTCTATTAACATTTTCTTCATTTTGTGCTTTTGATCTCTTCCTCAGTTCTACAATTTTGTGTTTTTGATCTCCTCCTCATCTATTCTACAATACCCTCCATTTATTGGAATGAGAATATCATGTTCGTATTAGAATATTTTCTGAATATTTTTTCATTAATCGTATATCTCTTATTTTATGTTGAATTGTATTCCTATTGTAATTAGGTCTCTTATTTTAGGTACAATTATATTTCCTATTGTAATTAGGTTGATTAGATACCTAATTTAAATATTCTTATACTACTATATATATTGTACAATATTGATGAATACAATCAAGGAACGTATTCCTTTATGGTATCAGTAGCCTAAAAATACCTCCACCGCCGCTGATCATAGCTCTAGGCCGCCACCCCCCGGAACCCTAGTGTTTTTTTCCAGCCATTTTGTCTCCCTTCTCCTCTTAAATTTCATCTTTCATGGCTGACAAAACCAAAATCCATCATGCGCTTGCAGTAAACATAAAAAATTGCATCCTTATCACCCTTGAGATGGAAAAGATCAATACTCCTCGTGGGCGGAGCTTTTTAAAATCCATTATAGTGTTTATGAAGTTATTGACCACATCATCCCTCATACAGCGAAGTCTACAGACCTACCACCGGCTTCAACTTCTGATGATGCACTCTGGTCTAGTTTGGACGCAGACGTCCTCCAGTGGATATACGACCAACTCTCCAACGTCGGCGCACCAGTCACTAATCAGCGATTGGTCATACAAATTGTGTTTCCACCATCCTTCAGCAATGCACGCAGTTACCTCTATTTTATGAGGCCCGTTAGAACCTTATTCTTGAGGAAATTCGGAAAATCAAGCGCAACACCACTCAGATCAGCATTGTTGACGCCGCCCTCACCACCACCGTCGTGCCCTCCGCTGACGGCAGGGCCTCCAACTCCGGCAACCAGAATCGTCGGCCCGAGGACCCGCAGAAGCCCGCATCCACCCATAACAACTCCGGAGCAGGCAGTCCGAGCAGTGGCCGCGACGGAATTCCAAGAACAATGGCGGCAAGCGGGCGCCTCGCCAAGAGCGACCGCAGAGTGGCGATAAGAGCCTTCGTTGTGGGATGCCTACCAGCCGTGGGCCACGTGGGCCCCACCATCATGGGCCTCTCCTCCTAGCCCGTATCCGACATCCTCGTGGACTCCACCTCAGAATCGACATGCCTATCCTAGCATACTCGGCCTACGTCCCCAACAGGCCTATATAGCACAGGGGGCCCCGCCCTAAACTTATGCACCGACTGACATTGAGGCAGCTATGAACACAATGTCATTCAACGCTCCAAACGAAAATTGGTATATGGACACAGGCGCCACATCTCACATGACGTCATCACAATGTACTATCTCGTCTTATTCCAATTTGAGTAATTTAAATTAGAATATTATTGTTGGTAGTGGACAATGCATTCCCATTCACAATTTTGGTCATTCATCCTTATCCCCACCACATCCACCACTAATCTTAAAAAAATGTCCTCTATGCCCCTAAACTCATTAAGAATCTAATCTATGTGCGATGTTTCACAATTGATAATAATGTTTCCCTTGACTTTGATCTTTTTGGTTTTTCTGTGAAGGATTTTACGACAGGGAGATGAATAATGAGATGTGACAAAGACCTAAATCTCGACCACTATTTCAAATCTTTGTCACAATAATCCAAATTTCGATTCTATCAACCTTTGTTGCTTTTTCGTCTTCATTATGGCACTCTAAATTAGGACATCCAGGATATTTTATTTTACGCTCCCTTAGAAAAAATAATTTTATTAATTGTAATCGTATTTCTAGTACTCCTATACGTGAATCCTGCGTTTTTGGGAAACATATTAAATTACCATTTTCTGTATCCACAAATTATACTTTACTACCTTTTGAATTTTGATATCATAAATAGTGATTTGTGGACGTCTCCTATTTTAAGTACGGCTGGCTATCGATATTATGTGTTGTTTTTGGACAATTATTCTAACTTTTTATGGATTTTTCCAATTGGCAATAAATTCCAAGTCTACCCTAATTTTTTCTCATTTAGTGCTCTCGTAAAAACACAATTTGAGAAGAGCAATAAATGTTTTCAATGTGACAATGGCAGAGAATTCAATAATAATCAATTCAAACGTTTTTTCTCCAATAACGGTCTTACCTTTCGTTTTTCCTGCCCTCACACCTCTTCCTAAAATGGTAAGACCGAACAAAAAATCTAAACCATAAATAACCTAATTTGTGCCCTACTTGCTCACACATCAATTCCCCATCAATTCAGGCATTACACACTCTTCATAGCCACTTATCTCCTAAATATAATCCAAACAAGTCTCTAGCTCAACGGTCGCCCACTCAAGTTCTGTTTCATAGGAACCCCTCCTACCAACACTTGCATATCTTTGGATGTCTCTGTTATCCTCTCTATCCGACCACTCACAAACTCTAATCCCGGTCTTCCCCGTATGTGTTTCTGGGTTACTCCACCAATCATCATGGTTACTCGTACTATGAATTGTCAAGCCGTAAAATTATTATTTCACGTCATGTCCTATTTGATGAGTCTCAATTCCCCTTTGCCTCCCTAAACTCGTCACCTAGACATTCCTACGACTTCCAAGATGATGGCCTGAACCCTCTTCTAATTCATCATTTACATAGTCCGTCGTCCCATACCCTCGCACCCGCCCCTCTCGGACAGTCCGAGACACACTGTCCACCCGGTTCTGCTGACGGTGGCCAAAAACAGCCTGCCTTAGGGTAATTCCGCAGCCACCTCTCGACAAACCGAGCATCAGCCAGTCGATCCTGCCACCCCTACCCTGCCTCTTCTTCTCGGTAGTCCCGCGGCATACCCCCCTCCCATCTCGCATCCCGAGACACACTTTCGGACTATGGAAAACTATGACATGCACGGAATTCATAAACCTAAATGACTGTTTAACCTATCCATTTCAGTTGTCCCTTCTATTGTCCCTCGAAATTCGAAGGATGTCTTGTCCGACCCTAATTGGAAAGCTGCAATGATTGACGAATATGATGCTCTTGTTGATAATAAGATGTGGGACCTAGTACCCCGTCCACCTGATACTAACATTATTCATTCTATGTGAATTCTTAGACATAAAAAGAAATCTGATGGTTCTTTTGAGAGGTACAACGCTCGTCTTATAGGTGATGACATGTCTCAACATGTGGGAGTGGATTGTGATGAAACGTTCAGCCCAGTTGTAAAGCCCGCAACCATCGGGACCATCATCAACATTGCTCTATCCAAGTCTTGGCTCATTCATCAGCTTGATATCAAGAATGCCTTCTTACATGGGGATCTTCATGAAACGGTATATGTACATCAGCCTATGGGTTTCAGGGATCCTATTCATCTGAATTATGTGTGTCTGTTGCGGAAATCGCTCTATGGACTGAAATAGTCTCCTCGAGCATGGTACCAGCGGTTCGCCAATTATGTCTCCTCTATCAGTTTTTCACGCAGCAGATCCGACCATTCCCTGTTCATCTATAACAAGGGTAAAAACATGACTTACCTATTATTATTTGTTGATGACATCATCCTCACCACATCATGTGATGCTCTCCGCCAGTCCATTATGTTTCTCCTTTCCTCTAAGTTTTCTATGAAGGATCTGAGGGCCCTGAGTTATTTCTTGGACATCTTTGTCACTCAACATTCTGGCGGCCTATTTTTGTGTCAGAAAAAGTACGCTGAAGAGATCCTTGACCATGCAGGCATGACAACTTGCAAACCATCTCACACGCCAGTAGACACTAATTCCAAGCTCAGCGCTGATTTCGGCCCCCCATATTCAGACATGACTCACTATCGTAGCCTGGCTGGGGCCCTGCAGTACCTCATATTCACGAGACCTAACATATCTTATGTCGTGCAACAAATCTGCCTACACATGCACAATCCGACAAAAGCACATATGCATGCCCTCAAACGTATTTTACGATACATCAAAGGTACACTTCACTTCGGATTACATCTATACAAGTCCTCGCTCACTAGTCTCACTGCTTATTTTGATGCTGATTGGGGTGGATGTCCTGACACTCGATGCTCTACGTCTGGTTAATGCGTTTTTCTCGGAGATAACCTATTGTCTTGGTCTTCCAAAAGGCAACCTACACTATCCCAATCTAGTGCCGAAGAAGAGTACAGAGGTGTCGCCAATATTGTCTCTGAGTCTTGTTGGATCCGTAACCTTCTACTTGAGCTTCACTGCCCGATTCAAAAGGCAACACTGGTCTACTGCGATAATATTAATGCGATATATCTTTTTGGCAATCCCGTCCAACATCAGCGCACTAAACACATAGAGATGGATATTTGGTCGCTTCGCTCAGGCGGTCTTCCCTTATCTTCCCTAACGTGAAGACTAGTTATGGTTTGAGATGAGAAAGGAGCTGAAAGCCACTCGCCTTTACTATAAGGAAGGAGAGGAGCGGAAGGCCGAACGCAATGAATAAGAAATTGACAGCAGAGGGAATCAATGATTCTTATTCGACCGAGTTCTATCTAGAAAGATGTAGATTACACATCGGAGGTTGGTAAGAACATTCACGAAAAAGTGGCTCATGGTCAAGTTCGTGTCCTTCACGTTCCTTCCAGATATCAGATTACCGACATCTTCACCAAAGGACTTCCGCGCATACTATTTGATGATTTTCGAGCCAGTCTCAGTGTTCGTGAACCTCTCGCTTCGACTGCGGGGGGTGTAATAGAACATTTCCCGAATATTCTTTCATTAATTGTATATATCTTATTTTAGGTAGAATTATATTCCTATTGTAATTAGGTCTCATATTTTATGTAGAGTCATATTTCCTATTGTAATTAGGTTGATTACTTACCTAGTTTAAATATTTTTGTACTACTATATATATTGTACATTATTGATGAATACAATCAAGGAACATATTCCTTTAGTTGGTGTGATGATAATTAGGTATCATAATTTTTACATTAAATTAGAAATTATGAAATAATTACTAATACTAATTAAGATTAGAAGTTATGAAGATGAAGGGGTGAGTTATGGAGATGAATTTATGAAGATGAAGGGGTGTGAGTTATGGAGATGACTTTTTAACTTAAAATAAAATAATTAAAATGATATAAAAAGCCAAAAAAAACGAGAAAAAAGATAAATAAGATCTTGACATAGAGAGGTGCCACATGGTATTGTTTATTCCTAGCTTTATATATATATATATATAGATTTGAAAGTGAAAATTTCGAAGATATGGCATGTGAATACTTAGTCATAAATACCCAATTGATGTAACAACTTCATAACAACTGAACAATAACAATGTTATCATCATAAAGAGTATAACTAGTATCTGGCTTTTATTACAAATAGTAGGTTTTATTTATACATATCATACACGTCCTATTGGACATTATTTGTAATAGTTTGGAATACTTTAGTATCATCAATGTGATTAGTTCCTAAAACATGGCCAGCTAAGTAATCAAAGGTCTCCTTGCAGTACCTAACCACTACATAGCTACTACATAACATCCTTCTTTAATGTCTTTCTGAAAATTCTCCATCAAATGAGTGGGAGAACAATTATCTTGATTTTATTCTTTTGGGCTGTTCTTAGCATTGTTACCCCTGTCCTTGTCCGTTTATAAGCTACTGCAAAAGCCAATGGGGAGTTTTTTGTTATCAAACACACAAGTAAGGATATTGTTAAAATGTTTCATCACTTACTAGCCATATAGTCTTATCAAGTTTGAAGTTATTATACTCTCTTTTTGCAGGTGACCTTAAGGAGAAAACAAATGCTGGCAAAGTGATTGGGTTGTTGCCAAGGAGGGCGCTTGTCGCAGTGGCACCGCCATTAGCACCGGTGCCAGGGCCATCACCATGGCCAGCCGACACACGGACGACGAGGTTATGGGAGATGAAAATCACTACCAGAAAATTGCTAATTCCTGATGAATGTCCCATCGGTAAGGGTTTTCCGACAGAAAAGCCGTGGGAAACATTACTGACTAGCCAAATTCTGACGGATTCCATCAGGAAATCCCATAGGAAATTAACAATTTTCTCGTAGTGAATGTTGTTCAGCTATTACTCATAAGGTATGTTGCTCGGATCCTCCTAAATTATCATCATATCTTTGTCAGATCCTTTAAATGTAGTGCATGTTTGGAGGATCCGACACAAATGATGACATTTATGAAGAATTCGAGCAACATAGTTTATAAGGTGTACATGATGCCATTGAAGAGTGAGGACTGCATTTTGGTTCAAGAAATTGAGTCCCCTTTTCCAAGTTGTTAAGCCAGCCCCACTTGGGCACTGAGACAGGGTGGTCCTTACATTATTGTGGCAGGGGTTGGATGGACAGTATGATTTGTCAATATATCTACAGAATTCAGCAACAATTCCATTAATCAAAGTACAGAAGCAATTGGTTAATTCTTTTTCTTCTTTTGTTCAACTTCTTTTTCATTTGAACTTCCTTTTCCTTGTAATAATAATGGCAATGGGGATTGTGAAAGTATATTTATGTCCTAGAGACAATCTGTATTAGGACAAATGTATTTTATACACATTCGTATTATTAATGGAGATTAATATTTTGGCACTTGCAAATTATTGAATTATTATTTGATTGTTTGTAATTATTCGTTAATGTGCATCTCTAGAGGTTACGTTATTATTAATAGTGTGAGATATTAATATTATAATGTAACTCTTAAAATAGCCTCGACTAATGATCATCGAGAATGAGATATCGATGATATGTGATAAGTCGACATGTGATCTGCATCACATCCTTAGAGGATGTAGTATGTCTCACCTGCTACGAGTAATTGCTACTCGTGATGGACACATGGATACTTTGGAAGTATTGGTATACCCTGTTGATATACTGTTTGTTATACTTGTCTAAAGTATGATCAGCGTGTGAGAGATAGAAGTCCTTAGACTTGAGGTCAATACGCGCCTTGTCTACAAAGTAATGTACTTTGATCCCGTCCTAAGCTCAAATGCCTTATAGTTTGAGATACGGCTTGTATTGGATACATTACGATGTGGATTGAAGATGGTAGTTGAGCCAAGATTAGGATTCATTCCTCGGATGTATATTCGAGAGAACACTCGAATTCTCAGTGATATTAGGTTGACTAGGTCGTTGGCCAACACAATAGACATATTTAGAATATGGTCTAGTTGTCAACTAATATAGATGAGATACAATGATTAAGCCATTTGGATAGACACTTGATAAATCCTAAGCTTGATCGGGTGTGTCGTGAATGAAAGAATTTTATCTTACCACATAAAGGTTAAGTTTATTGGTTTCGTGTAAACGTACTTCACATATTGAGTTCGTCTTCCGGCGCCATCTAGGAGTTCCGTGTAGACCTTAATTTGATTAATGTCGATATGAGAAGGCCTGTAGGGTCACACTATGTCGATTGTCCGTTTCAATCTAAGGATATATTGAGAGAGTAATTAAAATGTTCGATTGGAATCGAGACATTTAAATGAATAATGATTATTTTAATTAAGTCAAAATTGGATTTTGGATTTAATTAAGAATGCCCGAAAAATAAAGTCGAAGGCCATGGCTCCATGCCCCAGTAGTCGTCTGCGGTAAGCATGCAGCAGCCATGGCGCCCATGCCCCAGTGTGGTGCGGTAAGCGCATGCCAAGCGCCGCGTCACCCATACCCTAGGGCCGCGGCGCCTCTGCCTCGATTTTTGGGCCAGGCCCAATGTCAAACCATAATCCGGTTTTGACCTATTTTTCAACTATAAATAGAGGCATTCACCTCATTATTCAACACACCATTTTCTGCAAAATATTCTAAGCCTTAGAGACTTAGAATCAAATACTCTCGAACCTCTGCCGGATTTTCTAGCTTTCCGAAGGAGAAATACATTGAAGCTTGGAGCTTGCAATTGGAAGGGCAATCGCGTGTGCACCTCACAGTTGATAAAGATTCCAGATTATTATAACTTGTAAGTAAATGTTTTATGTTACAAGTTTCATTGTTGTATAACCATACCAGACATTATTGTTGGAGTAAGTAAGAAACAAAACTTTTAAACTTTCGATGTGCCTTACTTATGTGTTTTGAACCCAACAAATTCCTACAGATTGATGACTTTGAGAATGAAGCATATTCTTCCTAACATAAGTTAGGTAACGATAGAGGGTTCACCTAACTAGTATGTAAAAAACAGAGGAGCTTCCTGGAGTACAACTAAAGCATGAAAGATAATGGTAGGGTAATAACTCGATCATTTAAAATCATCATACCAAATTGACAATATTTTCCAATCCCTATTTATCCGCTCATCAGGGATACTATTACATAGGTTCCTAGTGGAATAAATGACGGGGAAAGGTGGCAAGAGGAAGATCCAATCTTCCCTTGGTTCGAAGGGTTCTGAATGAAGGTAAAATATATTATAAATGTTGAATTCTATGAACTAGAGGGAATTGAAAGTTGAATGCGTTAGTTTGAATTCTTTAGATGTTAGGGCATTATGTTCCATACGCTATCTGAACTCAAACGAAAACTAGAAAAAGTTAAGTGAGCATGACACAGAAAGAAGGGAATACCATATTTTAAGTATCTCTATGAGAGTCCTCCTTGATTGATCCTTATTGGAAACAAGGCTCTTTCATCAGCTTAAAATCTGGCACAAGAAGGTAGAGAAATAATGCAAAAGTAAAAAGACACATTGTCTTCCATTTTCTGTAGTTTCATTATAGCACTCAGAATGGATGGTAAAAACAGACTTAAAACATACCATTCAACATGTCTCCGATGACACACTTAACAAGCACTCATAGTTCCAGACAAAATGTCTAACAACACTCATCATCTTACAATTTATTCGAGTGATTGGAGACATCAAACGTGTAAAAATTTAGACAAAATGACTAAGGTACTCCTCCACAGTGGTGTACTTGACATCTGGATAAAGTTCCGAGGCCTCAACCCCAAACGATGGCTCAATCTCAAAATTGGTCATATCGCCTTTCACAAATGTTGAGTGGTTGATCGCTAGTATGACATTGATTGGCATTGGAGATGCTGCAACAGTTTACAATATAAAATGTCAGGATTACCAATGCTAAAACGAAAGAAACAATCTTGAATAAGACGAATGATAAAGATTACTGACTTTTGATGTCCTTAAGAATTTGCTCCTCTGGAATGTAGGTTTTCTCCAGAGTTTTACCAATCAATTTCTCCCATTTAGCCACTAGCTCATTGAACGATAAGGTGTTCTTCGGAGGCTTGATGTAAAGGGTCTTGTTCAACGTTCTCGGGTCATCAACAGCCTTAATGGTGTATGTTCCAATGTCATGTTCTTCATTGAAAACAGCTGCAGACAAACATAACAAAGCAGAAAAAAGTATACAAAAATGAGACATTTTGTCATGAACTTGTTCTGTTCGGAGTCGCCACCTAACACTGGTGGGTAGGGGTAAGGAATTTTTCCATGTACCTTTTACGTTTCCATCTCCGGGAATGATGACTTTGTCTCTAGGTGGAGGTGGAGCAAATGCTCCTGGCTGAACCAAAGTTGGTAAGAAATAACCAGCAAAACAGTTGGATGAGACATAAGTATAAGGAATTCCTTCAGCCTCAATAGCTCTGCGGATTTGGGCTTTCACAGCAAACGTAGACTTTGCTGGCTGCACAGCATTGGACCTATCGACATCCAAACCAAACTCTGACGGGAAGAATCTCTGAAATTTTTTAAGTACAAGATTATTTAGCTCCGCGATAATGCACTAGGCCATGTTAAAAGTTAGTAATCTAACTCGTCTTATGTGTTAAATCACCGAGACTAGTACTCCCTTAATTTGAGTCTATGTTGGTGTTGGATCCTCCAAAAAAGCACTACTTTTGGAGGATCCGACACGCACCTATCAATATTATTGAAGAGTCCGAATAACATAGATTTGAAGTCCCTTTGATAGTCCATATTCTCTTATTCAAATGTTATCTATAAAATCAAGAATTTTATCAATAATTACTGTTAGTTATCAAGATTTCCATATTACTCCTTCTATGAGAATGATTTATGGCAGAATCTACTATTCCATTAACCCCCTCTGTCCTAAATTACTTCTTTTGTTATATTTGTTCAGCAACTATACAACAAAGTACTATCAATGAGAATTAACAGTAGTCTCAGGTTCAACCCTTTAGGAGCGCTTTCCCCTAAAACGAACCTTATGTGGCGCAAACCGGGCCCAAATGCGGGTACCAGACACATGATGGAAAACCAAAAATACTGATAGAAATGACAGAGTACTCATGCTAAATGGATAATGAAACAATGAAAAACAATAGGCAATTAACCTTAATATTGCCAGCTTCTTTGATAGCAGGAATGAGCTTAACTTGGTCAGCCAATTGCATCATACCCAATGTTGATATCACCACATCCACTTGTTTTAAAGCCTTCACCAAGCTCTCATGATCATACAAATCACTCTGTTCAAAACAAGAAATTAACATCTTGCATGTAATATTTATTTCAATCTTAATTTTCCCTTCTTTTAAAGAATGCACCATATATACATACATTAATAATAGTGACACCCAAATTCTTGAAATTCTCAACAATTTTACCCTTAACAGGGTCAGAAACTGTGGTCTCTCTAACTAAAGCAAAAGTGGGGTGTCCAGATTTTGCACTTGCTTCCACTACAAATTTTCCAATATAGCCGGTTCCTCCAATGATCAGAACTTTGCTCTTCTCAGCCATTTGATCAAAAGATAAAAGATATGAGTGGCTGCAGAAGTTGAAAGAGCCTTTCTCAAGAATTTGGTTGTCTTGGAGTATCAAGCATGCTGAAGCAACATCATTTTATGCACTAAGGTAGGAGCTGTAGTTACCAAAATGACCTCATTGTTCCAACTAACCGTTCTAACGTAATTGTCTAGATTCCTTTGAAAAGCAACTACCCACTAGATTAGGTAAAAGGTCATATATGGAATTGCCCATTTGGTAATGCATGACTAAACAGTAGTGTAACTTAGAAATGAATAAAGCCTGATATGAGGAATAATTCAGTGCAGGTTATGGCATTACCTGTAAAGTACTTTAATTTTTGGGTGTTATGTTGACATTGAGTGATGTTTTGAGAAATGGAAATTAATACGTGAATATTATCACATCTAGAGCAGTATTTAGAAACCCCACTAAACCATGATCTCGACTTTTTTTTTTATATCTAATTTCTCGACTTACGCCAGACTATTTCTGGAGATAGTAGTTCTGGTCCTTCAACACTACTACCAGTAAATCGCGGGATGTGCCTGAATAAACAGAGTTTGAGAATAGAGCAACTGAGTAGCTCGAGATGGAAATAGAATTTTGCATTTCATGGGGAAAAGAGTTTTAAATTTTACACCTTTGGTGTAAACAGATTTTACAACATCAGGTCATCTAAAGGATATTTACATCTAAGCCTCTTTAATATGAAATTTAAAGTCTTAATATATTACCTGCTACAATAGATAAAAATAACCTAATAGTGACATATTATTTACATCGACAGTATATATTACTTAAACTTGAAAAAAAAACAATGAGCTTTTACTCGATTGTCAATCTCAACCCTACCTTTATTGGAGTGTATCATTTGTCTTGAATTAAAATAATAGTCTTATCTTGAATTCAATTGTTGTAGCTTATCCTTCGTAACAAAAAATATTACTCTTCTTTAGAATAGGTATCATTAGAATAGGTATCAGATAAGGATATCACGTGAATTTCAAAATCTTGTATTTATCTTAAATTTGCACTGAATCTATATATACAAGAATAAGAATAGCATAAGCACATCTGCTCTTATTTTCTCAAACTCTTTCTCATTCTTAATCTTTATATGATATCAGAATTTCCCATCGATCCTATGACCACTTCTCAAAATTTCAGCAATTTGCCGTCACTTGCAAAACAGTCCAGCTCTCCCGCCACTATTCACCTACCAAACATCTCTCTCAGACTTGACCGAAACAATTATTGTCTTTGGAAAGAAAATACATTGGACATACTCAAAGCATTTTCTCTTGATTCTTTCGTTCTTAGTTATAATCCCCCTCAAAAAATAATTATTGTCACCTCTACTTCAATCACTAACGCTACAAATCCACCCTCTAATACAAATTCCTCTACCGCCCAAGCACAATGAGTTGTTACTTCTAACCTTGCTTACGAGGAATGGCGACACAACAATCTTCTTATTCTAGTTTGACTTTGTCAAATAATTTCTGGTCCTCTTCTTGGTCACCTGCTACTTAAGCCAATTCCCAACGACCAACATTGAGATCATTGTGTTAGTATTATAGCTGGCCAGTGGGCCGGGCTCGGGTTTGGCGGGGTCGGGGCCGGGGCGGGGTCGGGTCGTGTTTGGCGGGACTTGCTCCAGTCCCGTCCCGATCTCGATCCCGTCGGAATCGGGTCGGGGTCGGGGCGGGTTCCGGCGGGTTTTCCCTTTTTTTTTAATAACATATGTATAAAAAAAACTCAATAAACAAGACAGGATAGTGTAATAAAAAAATCTCAAGGCTGTTTTTGTGCCTCTTATATTATTTAATAGACATATGTTTTTTTTGTAATACAAATACAATTGTCTAAATTGCAACTTTGTGGTGTTGTCCAAAAGTTGCAAATTACATAATAAAATTACAATTAAAAAAATTACATTCTCAAAAAAACCTGTTCTAATTGCTTGATAATTTCTTGTGGTTCTTCGATTGGAATTGGTATTTGTTGGTCAAATTGATCCATGTCGCTTCCACTACCTTCGGATAAGATTTCGTTGTAGTTTTCGTCTTCTTCTTCGTTGATCTCCGGTTGACCGCAACTTCTCCGCTCCGCTCCTATCCAATCTCTGAATAATACTGCAATTTCCAAGTTATCTCCGGCTAATGAGTGTATGTGGTCTCCTATTTGATATCAGCCAGCAGAAAAAGCGCTTTCAGACGCAGTTGATGACACTTGAATGTTCAAAACATCTCGGGCCATCATTGAAAGTGTCGGAAAGGTCTTCTCATTTCCCCTCCAGTATTTCAGCAAATCTTCATGTCCATCTTCATTGATAACTTCTTGGTACGATACCGAACCCTGCAAAACAAAAATATCCAACTCGCTAATTTGGCTATTAGCGGTACGGCCACACATTCTATTTCTGAGGCTTTCAATACTAGCCGCAGAAACAACATGTCTTTTGTGAGGTTGTGTTGAAGATGAAGAAGATGGTATGGAAGCCGGTAAGTTACTAGCATTTTCTTGTTGGTAAAACCTATATATTTTTTTGCATTGGTCTTCTACGCTAGACAACACTTCTTCTTTAGTTTGTTCAATATGTGGTGGGTGATTTAGATTTTTGGGACTTGGAGGTGGTAGTACTTCTATACAATCGTAAATAGTTTCAATTAGTGATTTAGTACTGTCTATTTTAATAGTCGGATTTAATACAACACCAATAATATAAATAGTGGGAATATGAATAAAATATTTTTTTATTTTGATAAACATTTTTAATAGCTGCCATATAAGCTGGTTTTTCCATATATTCACTAAGTAATAAAAATATTAGAGTTATATAAAACAACATAGTTGAAATAGTAGGATAATATATACAAGAAAATTCTTTTGTTGCTTGAAAAAATTTCTCTAAAAATACAATAAGTTCGTAAATTTACCCAATCACTATCTACAATCATATAAGCTGGATTTTGATTATGAGAGTTAAAAAATAAAGTTATAGGTTTTCTATAGTCATAAACAACAAGTAGTTGCTCGTATAAAGAATTCCACCTAGTGGATACTTCTTCTGGAATTTTTCTATAAGGTAGTCCACAATCGTGACAAATTTTTTTTATATTCTTTTCTTCGTTGTACTCTATTACTTTTAAAAATAAAGTTTATAGCAAATTGTATTTTACTAAGAATGCCTTGAAAAAGTGATAGACCATCATTTATAATTAAGTTATATATATGGCACGCGCATTTTATATGAAAATGATCTGAAAAAGATGGAGTTAAACTATTTTTAAAATTGTAATAGCGTAATTGTTAGAAGAAGCATTATCTAATGTAATAGTCATAATTGTATCGGTTATTCCATAATAATGGCACACTTGATAAATATTATCTGCAATAAAAGTACCAGTGTGCTTATCATCTATATATCTATACGCTAAGATACATTTTTGCATAGACCATTTATAATCTATCCAATGACAAGTTACCGTTAAATAATCATGGCCGTTAGTACTACGACCTATATCAGACGTGATAGATACATTGCCATTAAAATGATATAATGAATAACGTAAATATTGTTGATATTCATGTGCGAATTTAAATACATCTCTCTTAACAGTTGATTTAGGAAAACCGTTAAAAGCAGGATTATATATATCTCTAATGTAATGAATAAAATCGGGAGATGAAGGAAATGAAAAAGGCAAACCCTCCACAACAACTAATTTTGATATTGCTTTCATATCTCTATGTTTATTGTATTTATGGCCTACAATTCCCCCTGTCGTGGGGTTAATTTGACTCTGTACTTGGTCCGGGACAGTATCAATATGTGAACTTTGTCCCAATGGAGCGGGCGTTTGCGCACCAAGTTTTGAAGCATGGTATTGGGCATACCTATCTGGATGAGCACTTACTACGTGTCTAATTAAACCCCCCGTCCCACCGTGACCTTTTCCAGTTTTAAATTTTAAACACATTTTTACAAATTTTACATCTAGCTACTTGATTCTCTACGTCCCTATAAAAAATATCCATGCATCTGATTTTAATGGTCGATTTGTTGGACCTCGTCTCATACTAGGGGGAATAGGAGACATTTCAGTTGAAGGTGCACTAGTGGGTGTGTTGTCATCAACATTAGTGGGTGTATCATCTAGATCATCGTCTAAATTAAAGTCTTCTTGAGTTCCAGAAAATAGCTCCTCGTCTAAATCTAATGGTATTGTAGGAAAATGTTGAGTATCAACAAAATCATCCTATGTAGGAATAAGATGACTAGAAGAAGCACCATTGCCTTGGTTGCCCCTACTAGAAGAAGCACCATTGCCCTGGTTGCCCCTACTAGAAGAAGCACCCTTACCCTTACCCTTAAACATATCTCTTAATCCTTTCATTTTAATTATGATAATAAATAATTAAAGATAATAAAATTAAGTGCGCTAAATAAAATAAACAGACAATAATAACTTAATGAATGAACGAATGTACCAAACGCCGACGTAACGTCGGCGATGTGTCGAAGGTTGAAAATTGAAACTTTGTTCGATGGAAGATCCTCAAGCTAGTTGCCAACTTCACTCCCAATTCCCAAATGAATAAATAAAATTGAATATTTAGTAAACAATGTAGACTTGTAGAGAGAGATATTGAGAGATTAGAGAGATTGTAGGAAGATTTGTGAGAAAGATGAATAGAAAATGAGTTATTTATAGTTGGAAAATTGGGTTAAAGTGTAAATATAATAACTTATGGGTTATAAATAAATATTAAGGGGTAGGGGGGTTGGGGGAGGGGGGAGGCCAAAAATGGTCGTTGCCCAACGACCAAAATCTAAAATGGCCGTTGGTGCAATGGTTATATTTGCAAATGGGAGACTACGGGCGGGACTACGGGCGGGATCGGGGCGGGCTCGGGAAGGGTCGGGACGAGACATTGTCCTGTCCCGATTCGAGTCCCGCTACCGATTTTTTTTTTAAATACTAATCGGGGTCGGGGCGGTATCGGGTCGGGCTCGGGACGGGGTCGGGCCGTCCCGGTCCACTGGCCAGCCTTAGTTAGTATCATTAAGTTTAAGGGGGTAGTGTGGACCTGAAATTGGTTGTCTTCACACCTATGATATTTAAAGGTAGAAATAATTAAATCTTGATTTATTTTCCATTTATTATATATGGATGGAGGCCCTTCTAGCTTGAATTTACAGCTTTTTATTTAAGCAAGATTAACCATTATGTCCTTTAAAATAAGTGATTTTAATGTGACAAAAAAATAGAAAAAATGATTTTATCGAAATAGTGTAAAAGAAGTTTTCGCTATTTGACTCGGGCCTGTTCTAAAACAGTCAAGGATTTCGGATTGTTTGTTGACACGGATCACAAAGTCAGGGAAAATCTCTGAAATTATTTTTATATTGAACCTTAGACATATAAGAGTTTCAAATAAAATCTCTTTAGAAAGAAGATCTTTTTGTTGGAAATATTAACAATATCAATCATTAAATTGATCAACTTATCGGATTAACGTTGCGCCGTGGAAAGCCATTGTTTTGAAAATAATTTTGGACCTACTTTGATGCAAATCGTTAAGGCCGGTCACTCCCCAAGGTTCCACGATACTCGCAAACATTTGCACTAGCGGCTAAAAATTTGAAGGTTGCACAAAACCAATTTCCCAGAAATTCACGAAGAATGAAAGTCAATGAAGGGGGGAGTTAATGGAGGAGAGAGTTAATAAAGAAGAGAGTATTTCTTTTTTGTGTACTTTTTCTCATAGATGAAAACGTCTAATTTATAGTCGTAGAAATAATGAGAGTTATGGTGAGGAATAAAGAGCCCATCAATTATGGATAACTCTTGTGAACACCAAAAGTTACATTCTGCATAATTAATTTGAAAGAATGAATTTGCATTCTCATCTCATCTGAATAATCAATTCGAGAGGGAATGAATGTGATAACTTTTTTACTTTGCATTTTCATTCATTAATGAATAATGCCTACAATCCCCCACGAATGGAAAGTCAAAAGAGTAGAAATAATTATTTCTAGGTAAAAGGAAGGAACATGTACTTAGCTATTACTATCTTTAGATTTGAATTGATACATAGTGAAATGAGGCAACAACAAATATCCACAAAGGAAGTACTTTTGAATTAAATGGACATAAGTTGAGACCCCAAAACACTTACATGTCCTTGATTTTGTGCAAACTCCGCAATACAACATAGTGCTTTTATGACCATGCACCAAACCTTGGGTCTCATGAATGCTCTAGAAAAATAGCTCAATTTTTTCATAAAAGATGGTAAAACCTTTGCATTCACGTGGATGAATCCATCAAGTGTATCTTCAACATAGACTACCATAAGGCTATGAAATCATTAAGAATATTTTAAGCTCAAACTTTTTCATATCAAGCGGTGAATCCATTAAGTGCTTATCAATAGCACCACCGGTTATGAAAACACTAAGAGTAAACTCAAGTAAATCCATCAAGTGCATTTCAAAAACACCACCACAATGAGCTATAGATTAAGAGTAAAACTCAATCTTATCAAACACTACCACACACCACAGGGATAGAATATGTAGTGCATATTGACGGCCTATATGTCTTCATTTGACCCCAAATGAGTATCCACCATATTACCTCAATCCATGGGCTTTAGCCTCATCCCTCTCGACATTTCAAGAATTATTTTCCTTGCTAAACCCTTGATTAAAGGATACGCCAAATTTCTTTTGGACCTTACATATTTTAAGAAAATAACACCATGTTTTAACAACTGTTTAACATCAAAACCAATTGCCCAGAAATTCATGAAGAAGGAAAGTCAATTAAGGGTGAAGTTAATGGAGGAGAGAGTTAATAAAGAAGAGAGTATTTCTTTTCTGTGTGTTTTTTCTCATAAAAGACGTCGTCCAATTTAAATTCGTAGAAATAATGAAAGTTATGGTGAGGAAATAAACAGTCCATCAATTACGGCTGAACTCTCATTAACACCAAAAATTACATTCTGCATAATTAATTTGAAGGAACGGAAAAGGGCATAAAATACCCTTAAATTATCAAAAATAGTACAAAAATACCACATATACCTTTGAGCCTCGAAATAACCTCACCGTTCACCTTTGGAGCCTAAAATGCCCTTATTTCTTCATTTATTACGTGATAAATTTTCATTGGCCAGCCATTTAATTAACTAAAGTTAATTATTATCTAACCCATATAACCGGTGTACCCAATTAACCCCTTTACTAAAAAAACACCCATTCGAATCCATACCCTTTTAAAGCTTCCATTCTTATTAGGGTTCTTAGAAAATTCTTCAATTCTTCTTAGTTTTCCTCTATCAATTGCTATTTCTTGCATTATCTATGTTAAAATATCGGTATTCTTTTCAGTTTCTTCTCCTCAACAAATTCAGTCCCGTACTTATAAGTGCGGTTTGATTGCAAGAATTTTTACCGCTACGACCCTTGAGCATGGTGGACGTCGATTCTATAAATGTCGTCTTCCTGGGTCGAACTCTTGTGGTTATTGGGATTGGATCAATGATAAACTTTCACCTCATGTGTCAACGATGATCCATAATAAAAAAAAGTTGAATTGAATTCGGAAAGAAAGAAATCATTTGAAGAAAATCGTGGAGGGTACGAGTGGTATTGAAAGTCAAGAAATCAACAAAGTATCCAACGTCGATGCAGAGCTGAAGGATATGACTGCTACTGAATTTTCAGATTTGAAGAAAATTTCTACTTTGGAGGATAAAATGTCAATCTTGGAGTTAAAGAATGGTATTGAAGGTTCAAATTTGAAGAAAATGAAAACTTTGGAGTTTAAAGTACACCAATTGATAAGCTTGCTTCTAATGTCTTGGGCTGTTATTGTTGATTTTGTAGTTGCCAAAATCAGTGGCGGATTTCCCCCAAAAAATATTAAGGGGTGTTAACTACTAACAAAAATATTATAATTGAAATTTATAAGAATAAAGTGTGAGTTGTTCCAAAGCTTCACACAATTCAGACATAATTGATAAGTTATTCAATTTCGGATGGCTAACAGTCTCAAGAATGAAGTGTTAGAAGTTGAAATTTCAAATTTGTTTTCTCTTGCTCACTACAATCCACCGGATATAATTTTTCTACAAGAGCACATATATCATCCATATTAAATGCTTCGTAAATACCTTTAGGAATCAAACTATTGCTTAGGCTCAAAAGCTCCATTGTTTGAACATTAAACCTGTGATTAAATTCCTGCAATTGTTGATCACTAGTAACACAAAAGCTTAAGGGGCTTAGGGCTTTCTGTGATTTGGGGCCAAACAGAGAATTTTGAGATATATAAAAAAAATTAATCTTTTTGAGGGGGGGCTGTCCCCCCCCCCCCAGCTCCATCTAAAATCCGCCACTGGCCAAAATGATGTAGTGTAATTGTTGGTTGTGGTAGCTGCCAACAAAATGAAGAATTGTAGTGTAATTTTCGTTGTTTGTTTGTGTTAATGTTGGTTAGGTTAGTTTTTGTGAGTTGTTGATGTCAACTAAACTTGTGAGTTGGTTAGGTTAGTTTTTGTACAAGAAGTGTAATGTAATGTTGGTTGTTTTGGTTACTAATGTGAATTCTGCATTTTGCTTTGTTATTGTAGCCTAAAAATCTGCATTTTAGCTCTTGTAAATTCTGCAATTTGCTTTGCTATTGCAGCCCTAAAATTCTGCATTTTTTGTCATGTAAATTATGCATTTTGTAGCCTAAAAATTATGCATATCTGCAGGATTCAATTCTTTATTATTTCTGCATATCTGCATGGTGCATTTCAGCATTGTTTCTGCAAATCAGCATTTCTGCATTCTGCATTTTTGCGCTTGCATTTCATCATTTCTGCATTTTTCACCTGCATTTCTGCATTTTAACATTCTGCATTTCACACAAGTACATCAACATTTGTAATGTAAATCAATCACATAACAAGACAACATGAATAACTAGCAATTGCATTTTCATATATTGGTAAAATGTTCAACCACAAGACCACTTCATTGCCATTCACATATATGACAACCCACAAAAATTAAGCACCCAAAAACTTTTTGGAGTGAATCAATACAGCCACTTCCAAAATCAATGTTTCTGACAGACCTCTTTAAAGGTGCAGTTGGTTTGTCCTTTGCTTTTCTCTTTGATTTTGAAGGTCCAACAGCTTCTGAAATTTGTTGGCTTGATTGTTGGGTGGTCTGTTGACTGGAAGAGGCATTAAAGCCAGGGTTGGGCATGAAAACAAATCCAGAATCTTGATTAGGTTGGAGTGTTGTAGCTGGCACATTTTCAACTGTTTGTGCCCCTCTTTGAAGCTACAAAAATTATCAAAATAGTTAGACATTGAAATAGAATAGTGTAAACATTGAATAACTTAAGAAAATTTACTTTACCATATGACATCTTCTTTTGTTGTGGCCTGTTGCACCACATTGTCCACATGTCATCTTCAGACCTTTTCTTGAATTAATCCACAACCCCTCCCTCTTCCTTGCCTCATTTTTTTCCCTTGTTCTTCTTAACCTTTGGTCTACCAACCATTTTATGTATTTCTGGAAGTTCCATAGCATGAGAAGGATCAACCTTCAGAATTTCTCACCTCTAACCGGTTGTATCTTATGCATGTACACCAATATATAAGCCTCTTTTGAATACCACCAATGCATCTCATTCAATGGTTCTTGTTTGTCATGAAGTAAAGATTTAATGGTACGAGGACATGGAATTCCTGTCAAGTTCCTACATGTATACTTCTTCCTAAGTAAATCCACAACATGTTTATCTCCACTCTCAACCACCTCATACCCTAAGTCTCCATTACTTTTAACTTGACAACCTTGTGCAATGATTCTGAAATCATTATACAAGTCCAGAGCATATGAGCTGAAATCTTCAGTCCAATTTTTGGCCTCATGTTCAAGATCTTTCAACCTAGTCATTACCTATTCATAACATACAGAATATATGACAAACAATGAGCAACAGTGAGATATGTATGAAAACACATGGAGTTGTATATGAAAAAAAGAAGAAGCTGTACATGCAAAAAATAGTGACAGATCTTACCTTGATTCTAATATCTTTCAACATCTTGATTATTGATTTTGTTCTTGCTTCTAGAATTCATTAGTTGAATGACTCACTAAAATTATTTTCAACTGAGAAGTTCTTGCAGACTCTGTCAAAATAGGCCCTGCATCAATATTGTGTTGGATACCACACTAAATCTTTGACAGCTTGTTCAGACACAACACTCATGGAACTCAATTGGTCATGAAATTCTTCCTCATATGTGCTTCAAGCAGACCACCACAACAACTTCTTCATCTCTACACCCTTCCAATTCTTGCTCCAATTGGCTTCAATGTGCCTTACATACCATTTGTGGTGTGCTTTGGGGAGCACATGACTGACAACATCAATCAGTCCCTGTAAGAATCATTTGCATAACTAGTTAAGGTATCAAACAAATAATACAATACAAAGTTAAAGTGTAGAACAAAAATTCAGAAACTAATACCTTTTGCATATCATATATAAGTGTCAATCCTTCACCATCTGCCAGCTCAAAAAAAAATTCAGCAACTCAATGAACCATTTTCTATAAAGAATGGATTTTGGGCATAACTCAACCCCGGAAGCTAGCTTGTAGGGTGAGGATTGTCCAAGTCTATATAAGGAGTCCATGTTCCCATTCCATATCCGATGTGAGACTCTTAACACTCCCCCGCACGTCCAGGCCTTGTTAATTGGAGCGTGGATAATATAATTTGGGGGCCCAACATCGGTGAACAAAGAATTGAAATTGGGCTGACTCTGATACCATGTAAAAAATGGATCATGAGCCTAACTCAACCCCAAAAGCTAGCTTCCGGAGTTAAGTTAGGCCCAAGATCCAGATGTTTCTCTATCCACTACTGTTCAAGCTAGAGAATAAAAATGCTTTTCTGAATCTTGTCCAAGGGTCAGAGTTAATTTAAGTTGGGGCGGGTCAGAGTTAATTGGGTAGACCGGTTATATGAGTTAGATTATAATTAATTTTAGTTAATTAAATGACTGATCAATGAAAATTTGCCACGTAATAAATGAATTATGTCCGTTAGAAATAAGGGCATATTAGGCCCCAAAGGTGAATGGTGAGGTCATTTTGAGGCTCAAAGATGGATGGCAGTATTTTTGTACCATTTCTAATAGTTTAAGGGTATTTTAGTCCCTTTTCCGTAGAAAGAATGAATTTGCATTCTCATCTCATCTGAACAATCAATTCGAGAGGGAATGAATGTGATAACTTTTGCTTTTGCATTTTCATTCATTAATGAATAATGCCTACACTTTTGCATGATGATAGCCTGATTCAGGCCCCTTGCGAAACTTTTGTTATTGGGTTGTCTCATGATAACCTGCTCCAAACTCCCTACGAAACTTTCGTTATTGAGTTAGCGATACACTTCACATTTTTCTAACAATTCACGTGGCGTCATCAAATGATACAAGTTTTGAATAAAAATCTATGACACACTAGAACACCCTTATTGACGAACCTTTATTCCGACAACATCTAGGTTCCTCCAATGTGATATTTCACATCGGGTTAAGGATAAATTTAAAATTGACTGACCACCGATAAAATTTATTACTCAAACACACCACACGACTGTGAACGATTTAATTAGCTTTGTGTCTTAGTGCGGAAGATATCACTTAATACAGTCTCCGTTAACACAGCTGACTGACACTCATAGTTCCTGACAAAATGTTCGACAACATTCTTCATTTAACAGTTTATCTTAGTGATCGGAGACATCAAACGTGTGCATTTTATACAAATTGACAAAGGTAACGAGCACAATTTGAAATCCTCCGTCTTTAGTTTATTTCTCATGTGGTATTTTGGACTCTGTATCTAGTCGAAAAATAACTGATCTCTTACAATCACTTACAATTTGTTAATAAAAAAGAGATCAGGTGTCATTTTCCACTAATCTTCTGTGAAAATGTCATATAACTAAAATATTTTTTTCTCCTGGTAGAAAGCGATCATACTTCAATAAAACTTTGTTGTACGTATAGCACGAGAAAATATGTTACAGAGACATAATATGTCTCAAAATTACAAGCTCTAAAACCTTAATACCAACTCCAAATAACTATATACATAAACACACAGTCACAGACTTTCACAAGCTATAACAACAAAATTAAAAGTAGCTTGTCATCAGAAATTAAAATTAAAAAAAAAATAGTAGGGGCCGGTCTAAGCCAAACGGATCAAGAGTTGATTCCGGTTGGACAGGGTTTACTGTTGGATCCAGTAGCCATGTTGGCTACGTGGAACTGCGACACGTACTTGTAAGCTGCACCTTCTGGTTCTTTCACTGGTGGCTCATTCAAATGTGCCCAATTGCTACTTATCCACCTGCAATTCCATAATTTAAACATCAGATACCTTTTTTTTTTTTTAGATATTGTAATATTTTTAATCAGGCGGCTAAAATAATTTCATCCGTCTACCTGTAATTGACCAGTATATATTCAATAATCCCTCCGTCCGAAATAATTTTCATATTATTTTTAAAAAAAATTGACTAATTTTTGAAGCTGTAATTATTTTACCAGTATATATTCAATACTCCCTCCGTCCAATTTAATTATTATATGGAAGGGCCGGACCACAAGAGTTTGTTTTGCACAACCTTACCTTGCATTTCTGCCAGAGGTTGTTTCCACGACTTGAACTCATAGCCTTCAGATTACATCACATCAACTTTACCAGTTGATTAATGCGATTAAAATATATTTTAAAATGCTAATCAAAATTCACATAATTTGACTATTTGATATAGGACGAAGAGTGTATAATTTTTTTAAAAAAAATATGTGTACATGCTAATTATACAGTGATTACACTGCTAAAATTACTAAGAAAACTAAAGATTAGAATTATGTTGCTGGAGATTTGTTGGGCTAGTACGTAGTGTAAAAATTTAATGAAATTTGAACTCTGATAATCTTTTTTCAAGTCAAAAGAAAGCTTATTTCGATTTAAACGTATTACTTATTTTCTTTAATTGTGATCGTTGTTCACTAATAAAGATCATCAACAAGCAACAACATTAAATACGTTTGTTTACCATCCATTTTTCTTGATTAGTTGATCCAAACTCTCCTCACTTTTCAGATCAGAAAGCTCTAATCTTTGTTGCTCTGTTTTAGCTGCCTCCTCAAATACAATGTTTGCCTGTCTCCAATTAAAACAGTCATAATTAGTATAATATACACTAAGTTTTGTTAATTAAAGAGAATATGATATTAGTATAATACCTGTTTTTGGCTTTGAGGGGATAGCATAGAGATATATCTCTGATGTTCTTCTACTATATGTTTCTTGGATCTCCAATATGCTTCTATCTCTTCCTTTGTTAGTGATTTATTATATTTCACTATAAAAATCCAACAGAAAAGAAGATAATTAATCTATAAACTTAATAAAAGGAAAGAAAAGAGCTAACTAATTTGTTAGCAGTTAAAGAAATAAAGGAGCTTACTATCTCGGGGATCAGAAACAGGAGAGTCCCAACCTGCCATTAGAGAACCCATAATCTGTTTTCTTGCTAATTAACTTCTTAATTTCACTCAACTTGTATGTTGAACATACTGAAACTCTTCAGTCTCTTTTATAGAGCTAGAAGAAAATAGTCGACCATATCTTCGAATTATTTATGTCAATTTTTAGTGTGGGGCCTGCCTTAAATTGCTAATCTTATTTCTAATAACAAGACATTATTTTAGTATTAAATTATGTTAAACCAGGGACTTCGGCCTATGGTTTCTTTATTTAACTGTTATTAGTGCATGCAAGGTGACAATATCTTATTGATGAAAGATAAATAAAATATAAACTTAATGGAAAGCCATCCTAAATATCTTCATCCATTAAGGTATAGTTGTCACGTCAGATAATTCATATCTATTCTTATCCTAGAGGGCCCCGTTAGATTCTTTTTCCCCGAAAAATACCGATTAAATCAAAACATGAATTTGAAAATACTTCTAAAAACATAAAATTTTAACTACTTTTTTCCAAAATTAAACGAAAACCAAAATCAAGCACTAAGTGAATATCTTCATGAGCAAAGTCAAAGGGTCAATCTTATCCAAGTTTCCGTGGCATTGAATTATTGGAATATAATCAATTTTCTTGCTTTGTGTTTGAACCAACCATTCTCCATCTCAGTAAACTTGGAATTGCAACATGTAAAAAGGCTCTTGGGTTTTAGAACAATATATCATACGTTTCATTTTTTTAAATTTCCTCTTTTATATTTATTTTTCACCCAGTATCTATCTATTAACTCTATTGATATCTGATTAATTCGAATTTGCGTAAAACCAATTTAAGAAGGGGAGGGGTCACATCTGCAATCCTTGGTTTTTTTTTTATCTAATGTTTTTGGCTTATGAAAGGCTAGTTAGAAATAATTAACAGAATACGTAGTAGGGATGGCAGGTGGGTATAATTTTGCGGATTCTGCACCGCATCCGCCCCAGTTGAGGCGGGTATGGGTATAACTTTGGCGGGTAGTAGGCGGGTATGAGTATTGAAAATGTACCCGTCACGGGTAGGCGGATAGGTGGTGAATTTGCAGTTATACCCGCCCGCCTCATACCCGCGCCAATCCTAAAATATTAGCAGCCCATAAGTCGTGCCTGCAGCCCATAAGTCACGACAAGTCTCTCATTCTCCAACAAAACTCAAAACCCTACGCTTCTTCACGCCTTCACGCCTTCACGCCTCCCTCTCTCTTGTTCCCCTTCACGCCGTCTCTCCTCCCTCTCTCATTCTCGAAGTCTCTGCCTTTTTCTTTAAAGGAGATGCTGATCGGGAAATATTGGAAAATATTGTTGTCTTTGCTTTGTGCTTTGGGGTTGTCTTAGTGAGGTCAATTTTTGTATTTGTTTAGTTTTACCTATTGAGTTTGTGGAGTTCAATTGAAAAAATTGAAAAACTTTAGCTTATATAGCTGAAATAATATTTGTGTTTTGTCTACATTTGTAATATATAGCTATTTGGGTGGATAATTTTTGAATTTTCTTGGAAATTTTGTTTTCTTGATTCTTTGTTGTGCAAGGGGGAAGTGGTGAAAAAAATGGGAAATTCTGATGGTGAAAAAATCTGGAATTCTCCTCCCTCTCTCCCAAAGAAAATGAGACCGTGACAGTATTGATTCTTGACTCAAAATTTTGGGATAATTTTTGGAATTTGAATTTTTGGGATCATGTTGATCACTAATTGATCACAAATGAATTGATTACAAAATATGGCAGTCGGGTACAGGCGGGTGACGGATATTCACTTGGGTGGTGAAGCGGGTGTGGATTTAGGAATATATCCGCTAGGCGGGTATGAATGTTGAAAATTGTACTCGCCACGAATGGCGGGTAGGTGACAGGTATAAAAATTTCTGACGGGTACGTGTGCGGGGAGGGGTATCCGCACCCGCCCCGCCCAATTTTCATCCCTAATATGTAGGGCAACCCTAAATATTTGGTTATTGGAGTTTAACGAAAACTCAATTCCAAATTAAATATTTTAAAAACAACATTATCAACATCAAATAAATTTTGTTTTTACTTTCAGATGTCAATTCTTATCTCCAGCACAACTGGCATCCACTTCTCCCAAGTCCCAATTATGTCAAAATTAAATACTCCAATAGCATGTCTTCATGCATGTAGTGAATTTGTCTACTTTGTTGTGCCAATTCTCTACTTACACCTTCGTTTGTTATCCATTTATATGAAATATTTTTCTTTTTAGTTGGTCTTAAAAAATAATAATACGTTTTTTATTTGATAATAATTTAATCTTATTTTATCTTTTAAGCATAACGAGATAATCTGTAATACACAAATATCTTTAATTTTTTAGATTACAAAATTCATTTTTTTTTAAAAAAATTCTTATCCAGTCAAACTATATCATATAAACTGAGATGGAGAGAGTACTTCGTATGAGTACAAGACTTTGCTTACATTTTCTTGTAAAGTGGAAAGGTAATACTACTAAAAGTGCAGTCTCTCTACAAGCATAATAAATCCAAGATCTTTTGTGTCTTCACTGAAACATCGATCATATTTGTAGAGGGTTCAAATAATCTTAGACTAATTAAACTAATTTAAGAAAAAGCAAACACATAGTAGTAGTACAACATGATGCATGAGTCTTAACCAGAAAATCCTAGTAAGCAATTTAAGTTTCATGGGCTGCTTCTCTGTTTCTGGAAACTGGTGGAGATGCTAGCTTTGGACAATGGTGTCAAATATGTGGGCTTGGACCTAACCCAACTTTTTGGGCCCATGATGCTATTCTTCAAGTAGGGGACATCTTCTTCACTAGACAAAGTCCGTAACCAGCTAACCCTCTTATCAGAACTTGCACCTGGCCCATAACACTTGTACTCAGCGAAATATGATGTCCTGTTATCAAGAATTAACATACCAAAGTCAACCTATAATGAGTTTAATTTTTATAAATTGACATTATAAAAGAATCTTATTCTATTTTGTCACTTAATCTATAGTTGTATGTGATCGAACCTGCTATAACAAGTTAAAATATAATGATAAAGGAGACGTACCTTTGCCTAGAGGGGTCATTCCAATCTTCCCAACCATTAGGAAGTATGACACTTGACATGTAAGTTTGGGCAAATACTACCCTGGCATAGGCACCCCATGATCTCCCTAGAATTGCACTCTTTATTCCCGTGATCTTGCATCCCACGAAGGTGAAACCTGTATTCTCTTGAGCTGATTGCCTATGTTGTGCTGTTATAGCCCCATTTGCTTGTGAAAGAGAATGTAAATGACATTTCTGTCAAACCAGGAAAAAGAAAAAAATATCTCAATTCTGAATGACTTGAAATTCACCCGAGACAAAACTACATGGCTTATAGAGATTCAATTAAATACCCTTTCGCAAATTAAAAATTACTTGTGCATATAAATAATGAAAGTTTTCCTATCTAGGAGTATATAGTATATACATTATTAGGTCCGCTTTCTACTATATAGTGATTAAAGTGGCTAAAAAATGACTTTAGTTTGTTCATCGGTTAGAATCCTCCTTATGCACGATCTTATAATTGTTTTTCTTTGAATCTCTTGTTAAAATTTTTTATTCCACCACTAGGGTCAGGGTCGGTTATTCACCACATACAATAAGTAAATAAATGAATGATGAAGTTCGATATATGACAGGAAAAAAATTATTTACGCTCGATATTCACATCAAATTTAACGATTTTATTTTAGCAGTTAAAATTGAAAGAAATATTATTTAACTATGATTAAGTGATAAATAATAGACACATCACATGAATCTATTAATTTGATGTAAACATCGAGTAAGAATAAATTTTTAGGCAAGGTTACCTCAAAGAGGGAAGCGGCATTTCCACATATGAAATCAGTGTCCCCTTCAATATAACAGTTTTTGTAGTAATGCCTCCCAACGTCATCAAGTAATGTGTCCTGATGAGACTTAATTCTACAACCCAAGAAGGCTGCTCTATCACCTTCTACCCTCAATGCCACTGCTTTAGCTCCACTTCCGTACGTGTTCTGTAGTTAACATCAACAAAATAATAAATCCACTTAATATATATAAATAATTTTTCAAATAAACCTAAGTAAATTACCTTTTCTAGAATTAGCAATTTAAGAATGTTGCTTATTACACAAGAGCAACATTAGTGAAATGTAATAATATGATCACTTCAAGTGTTCTATATATATGTAGACGGCGCCTTGAACAAGATTTATATATATAATAATAATTTTTGGAAACAAAAAATTAATATTGCTGGATTGTCTCTATATCCATGGGGAGAAAAAAGGGAGGATAATTTATATGCTAGCTTGACATGGGAAAGCCTATGTTGAGCTTCTAATTGCACCTCATCTCTTAGGGGTCGTTTGGTAATTACTAATAGGGGATAAATTATCTCATGATTAAAAATAGTACGGGGATAAGTAATTCTGGCAGAAGGTGGAATAACTACGATTAGTTATCCCGGGATAAAATAATGAAAATGACAAAAATAACCATAAGGTCCCACAAACCCTTTTTCTACTAAATAGGGTGGAGGGTATTTTTGTAAACAAATAATTTTCTTTAAGATTTTTTGCAATGCATGTTACTTTAAATACAACAAATCAAAGAATCAATAAGAAAATAATACCAAGATAATTAACTCCAACATAACTAATTTCAGTATAACTAATATAACCTAACTAATCCCAACATAACTTATTTTCAAACCAAATGAGCCCTTACATTTGAATATTTGTCAATTTTGGCATGTAAAGACGTCTTTATATATTTACATAAATGTACAGTGAAGTTATAGCAATAAGCTAAAAAGGTAAGGGCTAAACATGTGGTTAACCTGAGTGTGTGAAAAAATATACAATACTCTTTTTGTAGACCTAACAGTGGGAAGATTTTTGTTGTTGCCTTTTATTAGTATATTTTAACCTGTGGTAGGAGGCTAGTTACTATCTTTATCGGATTGCAAATTAATATTTATCAAGAAATATACCTATAATAACTTAATAAGTAAATTTAATGTAACATATATTTTTTACCATCAATATATATTTTTTTTAATCCTTAAACTAATGAGATGTATCCATTGTTCTTTAGATTCCGATTTGGCCTTCCATTGATCAAGGATCTTTTGTAGTAGTAATTGATAAATTTATAAAAGTGAATGTATGAACTAATTTTCTTTACTGTATTCCTTTAATTGTTTTTTTTACTCTACAAGTTGGGAACAATGTGCTGCAAAATTGCACGAAATAAGCTAATTGGATTTGGGATGTAAGTAGTGTGGGTCCCATAGCAACAGGACAACCTGTCCCTTGCATCATTTTTTTTAATGACCTTAAACTTGGCCATATTTACTAAAAGGTGTACGGTTAAGTAATGCAATAAATTGAAAAAAGAAGGGCATAAAGTAGCCGAAATAGGAGCCTAGGGGATGCATTTGGAATAAAATGAAAATGCAGTTGGCTTTAGCGTCGTCAATCCATGAGGCAGTACATATTTCATTTCAGGATGTGCATTACTACAAGCACAGCTTTTCAAAATTACCTTCGTGGTCGGCAAGCATGTTCGACCATGAGGTGTGTGTATATATATATATATATATATATATATATATATATATATATATATATATATATATATAAACGTAATTGGTGATATATTTATATTATAAGAGATAAAAAATTTATTCACCCCTAGTGTTTACAATAAATCATATCAATATATCATGCATGGTTAAGTGATTTATTTAGGTAAAATGTATACTAATTAATCATGATAAAATAAGAGCTATAAATGTATGTGCTAACACGTGTTATGCATCTATTTATATGATGTAAGCATGCCATAAAATAAATTTTTATCTATATTATAATGAGTAACTACACTAATCATGTTAAAAATATTGACACTTAATGCATATAACTCTAATCCATCATCTAGTAACATGTTAAAATGAAATGTCCAAATAAAGAACATGAATGAATAATAAAAACATCCCAAAAGTAAAAGGATATTGGAAACAAAAATATAGAAAATATTTATGCAACATATATACCTGAATTGTAAGGTAGCGAGCCACAAAATCAGAAGCAAAAACGGTGAAAGTAGGAGATTTAAATATATCTCCATAATCATTCCCTGTAATTATGGTATTGCTCACAGCTGGTTTTCTCCCACTGATTGTTATAAATGGTTTGTCAGCAGGAACAACAATTTTCTCTTTATACATACCAGGCTTAACCAAAATAAATACACGTTGAGAATTCTTTGAAGGCACTGCATCAATTGCGTCTTGTATTTTCATGTAATCTCCTTTACCAGATTGATCCACTTTTATCAAAATTGCAGTTGATAATTGACTTGATGATGACGACTCAGCTTCAGAACAAACCAATAAATAACTCGTAGCTAACATAATAACAACCACCATTGTAGTGTACCCGTGAAATTCCATATCTATAACCAACCGCGAAGTTAGAAGTTTTAATTAACACACCTGCGATACAAAGCGGAAATGAATAAAGTAAAGTTCGTGAATTTTTTGTAAAAAAATATGCAGTAATTACATATAAGTGAAATTTCTTGTCGCATAAGTAGCGACCTGCCCAATAAATGCCCCAATGCCTACGACGATGCAATTTGTTAGAAGAGAAGATAGATGTTCTATCAGTATTCGAAGATAATTTTTGCATTACCTTTGCTGCTACACTAGAAAATGCAACAATATGTGCACAAAAGAATTTATCTTTTCTCTATTTGCACAATATAATTTTCTGATCGAACCCGTTAAGTCCACCTAGCTCTGCCAAGAAGCTAAACATTATGACAAACTTAGTCTTTTAGAACTTTGAGAAATGCAGCTTGAGACAATTGAATAATTACCTTCCTTATATATAGAAGAGGACTTCAATTTTCAACCAACTTTCTTGAGAATAAAGTACTTCAAACTTCAAAATGCTGATATTTCTCCATTAACTTGAATATTCAGGTCATCCTCCATAGTCAAAGAAAGAAAATACCAAATGAATCACCTCAAATCAGTTTGAAGTAGCTACTATATTCTAGCTTCAAATTTCAATTCAAAATTAGGAAGAGAAAATAAAAAGAGAAATGTATAGCAGTTTAATTAAGGTGGGGAAGTTGACAATTAGGAGAAGGCGGCGGGAAAAAGGGAGTGTATAGTATCAGATAATTTGCACGTCTAAAATTTAGTGCCGTTTATGGTTAAGAATTTGAATAGCCTAAGTTATTGGCAGTTTTTGAACTATACGTGCTGCACAACTTCTATTTATATAGTGGAAAATTACCTTTTCTTTCCTTTTTTGGTCGTTAATTTAGAAAAAAAAGGTTGGACTGTTCAAGGTTTGAACGACTTATAAAAATGTCAAATTTTGAATGCATCAAAAGTTAATTATTATAGTCCGCAAAACTTTTAAAATCGGCTTATTTTAAAAAATATTTTTCAAAAAAAAATACTATTAAGGAATAGCAATTTGTCTTAGACTAATCAATTTGAAAATGTTTCTGGCAATATTAGAACAAGAGTTTGTGCTTGGTCAAGAATCAAAAAAAGGTTATTCAACTTTGAAAAACACGTAAAAATACAAGCTTGATCAAATACTTTAACTTCCTAAAATAAGCTCTCTTTTTTTCAAAAAAAAAAATGATAAGTGAACTTTTACTTTTCAGATACTGGACCAAACAAATTATTAGTCTCATATGAGATAATCCAGTGATCGTGAGGTCACAATTACCTTTTATTCTTAAACTCTAAATACCTTTACATAAATTGAAATATTATTTAGCTATGTTTTTCCTTTAATCTCTTGTTAGCTATATAAAATAACTACTTTATCATTCCAGATAAGTAAGTTTGAATCGGCTATGAAAATTACATTATACGTACGTCCATATTTTGTTCGGACCCTTGCCAACTATGTGTGAGAAAATGCAGAAAAGGATTGAATTAATTAAATTCAAGTTGTTAATATACACATCGGCATCAGTAGTTGGTTATATCATGGTTGTATCAGATTCTATTATTTAAAAGTTGTAATTAACGAAATATTAATAAAATACTTTGTTTGCGTTTGGTAACCAATGACGCTCGATCTATGACCTATTTTCAGTTCCGTGGATATTAAATAAAATTCATATATTTTCTAAAATTATATTTGGCCAACGTCATTAGTAGATAAGTGGATAACCCTTCGTCACCTGCTCAAGCTCTACAGACATAATATTTCTATAATTTTCAAAAAGAAAAAAGAAAAAGCAGGAAAAGGGTAGGTCATAGGTGCACCAAATTAAACTGGGTTAACATTTTAATAATGGTTTGAAAAACTTCAGCGGAACATTACCATTTCTTCAGTTAAATTTATCTCAAACCAACAAAAGGTTAACTCATACGTTATTATTTTTCCACTTTTGTAGCTATGAATTAAACATAGAAGATTATATTTCATTTTCAAACTTCAACAATTTTACTAAAGTTTTGCAATTCAGTTGCATATATAGACTATAGTATATGTGTTTGATTTGTTTAATGCCTTTTAATCCTTTTTCATACGAAAAAGTTTAAAATTTGGTCATCAACCATTTAATTATATATCTTCATTCGTTTGTTATACTATCTAAGAAACAATTTCCGTTGTGCCACCAGAATTTGCTATCAAGAGCATATGATATTTGTCAAAAAAAAAAAAAACATAGGATACGCACTATTATAAAACTCATACAGTATACATTCAGTTCTATAGTAGGAAATTAAAGAAAATGACATCAAATCCATGTACGAGACAATAGGTCATCTAACTTCAACTGTTTAACTATATTATTAAATGTTATTATATTGATTAGTCACGATCACGAATCAAGGCCTTTCTTATTTTTTCAACTAACAAGAAACTACATTCGGTAGTAATTGATTAATATTCTAAAAAAATGTTTAGAGATAGCAACATCATATATATCAAGGCATCAAGCAGTTAAATGCTTCTTGCATATTTAGTAAACATATTACTTGTTATATTTTAATTTATGTGTCTTACTTTTCTTTTTAATTTTTCTTAAAAAATATTACTTTCTATATTTTATAACTTTTTGATTCCAACATCTCATATGACATATTGAAAATCACAAGATTTAAAAAATATTATGATATATTACACACATTTTTACTTTTACAAGATTCAAAAGTATTCTTACTTTTTAAAACTATGTATAACGTTTTTTACTCAACTTTATTAATCATCAAAAATTTAAGAATACATCATAATACACGCAAGGGCGAGTTATCTTTGCCCAAAAGGAATCAAATTAATTAACATCCATTCTATCGGAATACATTGTGTTTATAGGATAAAAAAAATATGTTATATTTTGAATCCCTACTGTAAAAGTTTACTGAAATATTAGCGAAAAAGTGAAAGAAAATAAAAAAGATGCAGAAATTATTATATTACGCTGCTACTCTTTCTTCAATTAGGTCGGACGCGCAAAGCGCTTCACCTGAGTTAACTCTGTTATTTCATGACATCTGCCAAAATAGCGTGGAGTTATATATCTAATTCTTCCTCCCACAAAAGAAAATGTGGGAGAGAAAAAAACCCTCTGAACATCCGGAACTAGGGGTGTTCACGGGTTGGTTAAAAATTGATTCAAACCGCAAATCGAATCAAATCGATAGTTGATTGAATTTAGTTTGGTTTAGTTTTGAATTTGAGGAAACCGATAATATTTAGTTTGGTTTTGATTTTATTAAAAATAATTCGAAGAAAAATTGAACCAAACCGACAAAATAATATACACAATTTTTATAATTATATATATATATATATATATATATATATATATATATATTAATTTTTATAAATAATTTAAATACTTTATTTACTTTTTCATCAAAATTTTCTTTATCTCTACTAGGCTAATAAACTTTACACCTTAAACCCATTTCGTAAAAAAAATCTATGAATTAAAAAAAACAATTTATTCAAAGAAATTACTATGAGATTTACCTAAAAAGAGTTGTATTTCTTATAAACTTTATTCACTTGATTCAACCTTATATATCTTAAGACATTTTCTCCATAATCTAAAAGAAATTATAGTTCCCACAAATAACATATTATAAGTTAGAAAAGGAGGGAAAATATTTTCTAAACGTAGGGAAAAAAATGAAAGAGAGAAATACCATTAAAGTTTTTAAAAACCGAACCAAACCTAACTAAACCAACAATAACCAAACCGATGGATATTATTATATTTGGTTTGTGTTCCCGTCCGAAATGTTTGTCGTTTTATCGGATGACAAATTGATCCCTTAACTAAGCGATTTGGGCTGGAAGCGGAACTCTAACTTCCAGCAATGGGTTCCACAACTACTCCAGAAAGCGTTAGGATGGTGATTAAGTAAACTAAGTGGTAAGAAACATAAATACAGCTAGAGTGCAATAAAGGCGATAAAGATAGAATGAAGATATGAAAAAATCAGTTTTTTGATTGATTCCTGTGTCTTTTTTCTGTACAGATGATCCTATATTATACTACAAGAAATAAAATGTGATCCCCCTATGTTAGCCACTAAATCCATTAGCCAACTAGGAGGAGGTGGTGCCGATTTTTGCTCCTTGATTCCCTCTTGCACGATTAATGGCACTTCCTTCTAGCTGTTGCTGGTTGTTACCGTTTCTTTGGGTCTAGAATGCTCTTTGACTTGGTCTTCGAGGCGTCCAAATGTGTGTGGGTCTTAATCGTTCCTCAGAATTGTGACTCGGCTTGGCTACTGTAATAGTCAATGAAGTTTTTTGAGCCGAAGGCTAGGACTAGTAGATTCGGCTACGAGTCAATTTGGTTATCGACTTAGCATTTTGTCGCCGGCTCATTTTGATGTTTCCACCTTCGGCTACCACTTGATTCGGCTACAAACTTAAAGGTATTTTTTGAGTGTTAACAATTGCCCCATACATTAACTCGAGTGCAGCTATTGAGTTGATGTATTAAAAAACAACCGTCATTTCGTGTGGCTGCCGCATGTGTCATTTCAATCACTTTTGCTCTAAATGTATGCAATGATGATTTTCTCTGAAACGTTTCCTCCTTTTAACCTAGACGTATGGGCTTTCTACTGAGTTTCATCCGCACATTTTAAAGAAAGGAGTCCCAATGCGTGTCAGCCACATCTTCCAAAAAGAAAGGGGATATTTAAGGAGAGACGTCCCCCAGAGATTTCTCACTTAGTCATCAGCCATTCCCAAATTCTCCAAAAAAAACCCTATTTTCTTAATCAGGGAACTATGTCTTCATCTTTCTCTCTATCTCAGGGATCAGATAACGCCGATTTGGCTGCTTATGGTACATCTGAACAGGGCGACCTCCTTCTTTCTCGGTATCTTAGCCCGGCAAACTATCACCTTCCTATTACCTGTGATTGGTTCACCGGTGACTATTGTCCAGCTAGCCTGCGTACCTGGTCAGCCAAGATTACCAACTATTCTGGTTGGTTGGAACGAGTGAAGTCGGCCAAAGAGGTTGAATGGAGAAGCATGAGTCTCTATGACATCATTGCGTTGTCGGAGTTTGACCTCCCCTGTAACATTGGTCTTATATACGCCTTCCTTGGTTATTAGTCGACTACTGCCAACACATTTGTTTTCCCTTGGGGGATGATGACCCCCACACTGTACGACGTGATGGCGATACTTGGCCTTCCGATACTGAAAGCCGAATCGCCTGTTTTAGGCGATATAGATGTTGCCGACTTGGGCATCAAGGTCCCAAAGACTTCTTTCGGCTATGGCCACTTCATGGCCAACAACAGCCGAGTATCGCCTCTCCCAGTCAATGATGTCGAGTATCATGCTTTCCTGCTTTTTTAGTTCAGCCGATATTTTGTCTGCACAGGATCTTGTGCAGTCGTGAAGGAACTGGAAATTTATGCGGCGTTAGCCATTTCGGAAGAAGATGTCAGCTGGGTATCTCTCTTCCTGACTTATCTTTATATGGCTCTTGGCGATGCCCAGGCAAGGTTAAGGGACTCCAGAAATCTGGATACCTTAACCGGTCCCTTGTGGTTTCTTCAGCTGTGGATTACCCTATATTTCCCGGAGTTTATTCCTGATGATTTTGATGATCGTCATTTTCCATTAAACCCGCCAGTGCTAGCCGATACTCTTCGAAAAACACCATTCGTTCCCCATGACGCCTTCACTGCAGTCTCCACCCTGTATGGTCTGTCTCGAAACTATTACACAGAATGGCAACCGATCCTCGAGAGACGGGCGACCCCCGATTGGGTCCGTCAAGTAGACGATGACAACCTTACATTTTCTCAGTGGAGAACTATGGCCCTCATATGGGGGCACATTCTGACGGCAAGGGATCTATTGGGTCGCTTGAAGCCCACCTCTAGGAACAATAAGTTGACCACGGAGCCCTATCCGCTAAACTTTGTGGCACGACAATTCGGTCTAACTCAGCACGTACCATGGCCTCACTGCAATATTGTTTGTTCAACCCAACGATGTATTCTTGATGCAAAACATGCAAGGAAAATAGACGATCGCAATCTTGACAGGCTCGCCCTATTTGACTGGCAGTCGTTTCCTCCGAGAGCAAATACCACTATTTCTTGATGACTGGTAGAACACGACCAAGGAGAAATTCTTCCAGTCTCCTATAGATATCTACTGTGATCGGCTGGTCCTGTCAAAGAAGAAAACGACCCAAGAAACCCCTAAACCGCGGATGAAAGAGGCCCCTCTGAAAGCTTCTCTCCTTAGATCGGCTAGACCTGCTGCCTCAAGATCTTCCGTCAGATTGTGGCAGACGAAGAGAAAAGGTAAATTATTTTCTACATATGTGTTGACCAAATTATTCTTGTGAATTTCCGGCTAACATCTTTTATGCGTCTTTCAGCAACTCAATTCCCCCAGCATTTATCGATTTGGAGACCACTTCCAACAACGAATCTCCGTCACCCAGGAAATCTGTTCCCAAGCAACCCAGACGAAGCGGATGGGTTGTCATCCGAGATCATAGTGAGAAAGAACCCCATAGAATCAGAGTTCCTGTTTCTGCCGAGGAAGAGGAGGAAATTGAGGTATATCCCTTGTCTAGCTTAAATACCTTCGCATCGGTTATCTTTCAATATTCATGTTTTTTGTTTGCCCTTTCGGTGACCACAACTCATAAGACGCAGACGGTCGCAGACAGCGTTTGATGCCCCTCTTCATATTGGATCGTCCTCTTCGGCTCATGCTTCCACGCATTCGCAGGATCCGTTATCGGCTGTCCTCAAGGCTAAAATTTCTCCTGTCGAGGCAGCCGAAGATTTTTATATTGATGCAGTCGTAGAGGTATATCCTTTCTCTTATGCTTGGCCCTTCACTATTTCCAAACCCTTGCCTCTATTCTGAACCTATCCTTTTTCTGTATAGGAGATGGCTGGAGATAATCCCCCAACTGAAATTACCCCAATTAAGGTTTTATGTGCATCCCTTAACGAGATATTTAATAGGCTTAATCACAAAATATTTGTCTAAATAATTCATTCTCTCAATTAAACATTTTAGTTAATTAATACTCCACAAATTAAAGCAGTAAGTGAATTTTGGAAAGTAATAAATACTAGTACTTATCCTTTCAAAACATAAAATATGTTGGAACAATTCAGTGTGCCGAAACGATTAATATTATTTTCACGCTTGGAGGGGGTGCTACAACTTTCCCTCTCCTCACACGTCCTATACCCTGCACGAAAAAGAAAAAAGAAAACCAATACTAATATAATCTACATGTCCAATTGAACTATGAACTAGAGTCTCTTTTCGTTTGTGATATGGCTGCCGGTACTCCTTGTTCATTTCTACTTGCACCCAATATTATAATGAAACTAGTATACTTGCCCGAGCGAAGCGCGCGGTCATGTAAAATATCAAATATAGTTAAATAGTATTGTTTTTTTTTAAAAAGCAAATCAATGATCACAAATCTAACATCTTGTCACGATTCTCTTAACGTCTTATAAAATATTCTTTGACAAAACAAAGTGTGAAAAACATGCTAGATCAAATATGAAGCAGCCCGATTCATTTGTGTATGTGAACATGATAAAGTAAAAGAAAAAAATTAATCAGCTGGAAATGCGTAAGATACAAAGAGCCTTGTATAGATATTATACTTGATGAAGCTCCCTTCCTATTCACATTGGTGCCAAGATCTTCAATTTCATCAAGCCGGGATTCAATTTAAAACACATTCCTGCAATCAGTAAGCTATTTTCCATTTTAAACATCTAGAAAAGAATGATCAACCTGCCACAATGGTAGAAAAAATCACCTTATGAAGAAATCAATTGAACAGATTTGAGCAAACACTTTATTTAGTAACATGTATATTAAAAGGATAAACATCAAGAGATAAATTTGGCCCTACTAAGCAAATCTCTTAAAAAAATTGTGAGGTAAATAGATCGGCTAAACAAACAAAAAAAGGAAGCCCGGTGCACTACGCTCCCGCTATGCGCGGGGTCTGGGAAAGGGCCGGACCGCAAGAGTCTATTGTACGCAATCTTACCTCACATTTCTGCAAGAGGTTGTTTCCACGACTTGAACCTATGACCTAAATTCTTTAAAAAATGGCTAACATGTGTCTCACTCCCTCGAATGAAAATTAGCAACCAGTCATACTTTTATCTAAAGATGTGTAAATGTTTAAGAGGGAAATGTTAATGGACCTATCTAGGGAAAAAAGGAAAAGAATAATTGAAAGAAGGACAAACAGAAACTTCAGTCGGATGGAATAGAACAATACGAACCACAATAAAACAGCGAAAAGTCAAATTAAATAAAACCTCTCCTGGTATAGTAGGAAGCAAGCTTATTTGCTGCATAAAAAGGAAACATTCAGGTAACCATAGAAAACCCGAGTAGCATTATGTAGATATCAAAAAAGAAAGAGAAAGGGGAGGGAGGAGAGGAAATCTGGGAAATAACTCTAGCAGGGACAAAGCATATTAGGAAAATCATCAGTTGTAATACCTGGGAAGAGTCAAATCTCACTTTTGATGGAGGAATGTGGCCCCGAAAGTTACCCAATGAGGGCAAAGGTTGGAGTGGAAAGTTATAAAACTGGCTTCTACCCTGGAACAACAACTAAAAGATCACAATCTTTTTTCTGTTTTGGTTGCCTTGTATTTACACTATAAAGAGTTTGGAGTTGCATACTGGTTATGCTATTCACTATTATCCATGAAATGATTTAGTATATTGTTTACCTGACTCAAAAAGCATTAAGAATTTTAACAGTTCGTTTTCGGGAAGATGATTATAAAAGTGTACATAACACAATACGTACTAAGTACAACATAGAATTCATCTAAGGTGGTTCACCCCTAAGAAACTCAAACATCTGAACCTAAACATGCTATTAAGTTTCAAGAATTTGAGGAAACTAAAGACTTAACGGTGGTAATTAAACTCAAAATTCTTTATCTGCAAAACAATTTAGGATGCACTCATAATCAAGTTGTCCATTTAAAATATGAGTTCAATTCATGATTAAAATTGAGCTTATTCGAGTTGAAAACTGCTTGAACACAATTAAGTCACTCTTTTTCATTAGCACTAAATGTAAGACCCTAATCAGATAAATTAAGTTCTTTTTTTTCTTATCAACCGATCAATTATGTCTGGACTAAATATAATTGCTGACACTATTTTTTCAATTCTTGAAGAGGAGTCTCGGCGTAACTGGTAAACTTGTTGCCATGTGACCAAAAGGTCACGGGTTCGAGCCATGAAAACAGCATCTTGCACAAATGTAGGGTAATGTCGCGTACAATAGACCCTTGTGATTCATCCCTTCTCCAGACACCGCACATAGCGGGAGCTTAGAACACCGGGCTGCCCTTATGCTATTTCTCAATCCTTCTCAGATGCAAGTGATCGGGAAATAATTGCAATTAAAGCAAAGATAATCTATTTTCTATATACTAGAGACGATTCACTTTCAACATATATATTCTTCGATAATTTATTAGTACATATCAATAACTATCCACAACTCGGTCTACATAGTATTTCTTTTGAAACCAGAATACACAAATTTGCAAATTATAGGTCAACCAACTCAACCGGCACCCAATAAATTAGGAAGTAAAAAGAGCGCATTCAAACAAAATTGAAGCCAATTATATTTGGCAGGTTGCAATAATAAGTGTCGGTGGGCATATATCGGTTTTGTATTCGAAAAATATGAACGAACAAAAATCGGTTTTTTAAAAAAAATCAAATACAACTTTTAAAAAAAAAAAACGATATGTTCGGTTTATATCGCCGAACGTACCGGATTATATCGGTTTTTTCTACGGGGATTTTTTTATTTTTTGAAAAATTTGAATTTCCAAAACTGAAATTGACATTCACACCTACACTATCATGAAGTTTCGACGTTGAAATCTAAAGAAAAAGGAAAATTAGAAATCGATTTGGGGAAAACACAAATTGATTGGGAAAACGGACGTTTTTCTAAAAATTGGTTGCGCCAAAGTGCCTTATAGCAGTTTGACCGCCCCCTTTCGAAAAAATATGCAAAATCAAAAAACAATCGGGTAAAACGGACATTCGAGCGCAAAGTTATGACCATTTAAAGTTTTACCAATTTACAACTACTTTCTCTCCCTACATTTTATGTCAATACTTTCGTGATATGTTAATCAAGTTCATGCCGCATGCGACTTCCATAAAAGCTTCATAGATTGGCTTCAATGATTATGATTCAAAAGATAGTAGTAGCCTAAAATAAAAAATAAAAAAATTATATATTTAATTCGATTTTTCGGTTCGGTTCGTATCCAAAATTTAATCCTGATTCGGTTCGGTTTTTCAAAAAATCGATTTTAAAAAAAAAAACGAAAAAAAACCGAACCGAATTTCAATTCAGTTCGGTTTTTTCGGTTCTCCAAATTTTTTGTCCACCCCTAATAATAAGTTTTTATGGTACCTTATGCTCACCAATGATAAGTTATCCTCAACCTCAGTAACCTCCCTCATTTTCATCCAATATGAAATAGAGTAACACAACCATGAATCACCTGTAAATTGTAATCACGAATCACTTCAAACGTATAAGTATAAGCACGAGACACGCAAGAGCAGTCGGGAAAACAAATACTCCAACAATTATCAATGCTACGATGACGTTCATGAAGCAAAGTCTAGAAAATTGGAGTACCAAAAAGAAAAGACATGCAAATGGGACTATTCATGATCTGATATTTTAGTAAACGGAACTTTGAGCTCTCTCCGCGCATGTTAGCTTAACGTGCGCATCCATGGGAAGAGAACTCGAAATCCATCACATAAAGCAATAATGGCAATGAAAGCAAGAGCACAAAACCAGGTACAACAAACGAAAAAGACAACAAATTACACAACTCAATTCGGATAAGGAGGAAACCCCAAAAGAGAGAAACTGGATCGGTGACAAGGGGGTGGACCAGCGAGGTCGGACCCTAGAAATTCGAAGTGAATCGGCTAAATCATTTCAACAAGGTGGGGAAACAAACAATGAGGAAGATGAGGATGACAATATAGAAGCAGACAGAGAAGAAGATAACACAAGGAAAACGAAAACCCTTGAAGAATGGGAAGATGGGATGAAGGCATCTGGGAGTTTGAGTAAAATGTCATGGGCAGATGAAACAGAAGGAAAACCGGAGGAGGTGAAGAAAACATCGGTATGGGACAATTTTGATATCGCAAAAATAGCTAATGCTGGCTTTAAATTAGATTATGTGTCTCCTGATATACATGGTGAAACACCTATATGCGAGATTGAACATGATGATATAAACACATAATTAATGAATTGGAAGAATGCAATTGTTTGCTATGTTCTAGGAGCATACCCCTTTTATCAATGCTGAATGGATACATCCCAAAGAATGTGGGAAAAACTAGGGATAAATAAGATATCCATGTTAAAGAATAGGGTGGTACTGGTGAGGTTTGAATCGAGTATGGGGAAGAATGAGCAAGGAGGAATTTATCACTTTGATAATAAACCATTCATTGTGAAGGCTTGAAACTCATAAATGGAATTTACTAAAGATGAATTGCATATTGTCACAATATGGGTCAAACTACCTGGATTGGAATTCAAGTATTGGAGTCAAAAAGGATTAAGCAAAATAGAAAGTTTGATTGGTAAACATTTAATGGTGGACAATCATGCAGAAAAGAAGCTAGCACTTAACTTTGCTAGGTTATTAATTGGTGTGGCTATGAATGCTAAGTTACCTGATAAGGTATACTTTAGAAATGAAAAGGGTAACCTAGTGGAGCAAAAGATCCAATATGATTGGAAACCTACATTATGTAATCACTGCCAGAAGTATGGACATGGTGAGGAAGAATGTAGGAAAAAGAAAGAAGTTGTGTCAACTAGGAAAACAAGGAAGGATAAGGAGAAGAAGACTAATGAAGAGAGTATAACAGTAGCACCACAGAAGGAGTTAAGGTAAGATAAGGGGAAGAATAAAGTTGGTGAACAAACAACAAATCAACAACCTGCAGAGGAAACACAAGCAGGCTGGATTACACCATTTAATCCTAGAAGGAATAGAATAAAACAAGCTCAAGCAGCCAAAGTAGGCAAGATAGGTCAAAGATGCAAGGGGAGGGTCAAAATCAGAATTTCCAGTTAGTGGAAGAAGAATTCCCTGTCATACAGATGGAGAAAAGTGTGACAAAGAATGGGGAGGATCAAATATCCCTCAGGATGGTCATGGATAATATGATGTGCTGGAATGTTAGGGGCTTGAATGCTCCTAACAAACAAAATGAGGTAAAACTCCTCCGCAATAAAGAGTCCATTGGATTAATGGGCATAGTGAAAAATAAAATTAAGGAGAAAAAGATAGAAATGATGGCAGGAAAGATATTTGGAGGATGACAGTATATTACAAACTTGGATCAACATTATAATGGCAGAATATGGGTGACTTGGAAATCTGAAATATTCCAAGTCTACTAAATTAGCAACAATGCACAGGCAATCACATGCCAGGTGATAAATAATATTTTCCAGAAGACATTCCTGATGACAATAATATATGCCTTTAATACAAGGGAAGAAAGGAAGAATCTATGGTAATATTTGGAGATGGTAAGTACAAGTATAAATCAACCATGGATACTTATGGGAGATTTTAACTCTGTACTGAACTTAGATGGTAGAATAGGGGGCAATATAGTGAGTTTGGCTGAGATTTTGGATTTTCAGAACAGTATGGAAAACGTGAGCTGATAGAAATGCCATCTCATGGAAGTAGATACACACATGGAGTGATAAACAGGGGGGAAAATAGTATACTCAAAAATAGATTGGGTATTTGTGAATAATGAATGGCTTAATAACATGTCAGTATTCAGTGCACACTACCTACCAGAAGGGATAAGTAAGCATACCACTGTGAAAATAGCTCAAATAGATGGAAAAAAAAAATGCTAGACAATCTTTCAAATATTGTAATGTATGGTCAAGTCACCCTAAATTCCTGAATAAGGTGGAGGGAGTATGGAAGGAAATCATAAAAGGGCATATGATGATGCAAGTAGTAAAAAGGCTGAAATGGCTGAAGAAGGAACTGAGGAAACTAAATGGTGAACACTTCAGAAACATTATTGTAGAGGCTGAGGAGGATATGATAGCAATGGAGAACTGCAACTATGCCCATTAAACACAGAGTTGCAACAAATTGAAAAAGAGAAATACATCAAATTTAAAAGATCATCTTACCTTGCTTCTTGCAACAAAGAAGTAAAGCTAACTGGATAAAATTAGGGGATGACTGCACCAAACATTTTTTCTCAGTCATAAAATACTGGAAAATGCAGCAACTAGTAATACAATTAAAGGATGCACAGGGTGAAATAAAAACTGACCGTGAGAGTATAGCAACTATTTTTGTGGATTACTATAAACGGATGTTGGGCATGAAAACAGAAGGAAGAATCACAGCATGTGAGATGTTGTTAAGGAATTAACACACTTTGACAGCAAATGAACAACTTGAACTAATCAGACCCTATACTTCAAAAGAAGTGAAGGAAGCAGTATTCAGCATTGACAGGAATAAAAGTCCAAGACCATATGGATATGGGAGTGGTTTTTTCCAAGATGCATGGGAAGTGATAGGGGAGGATATCACAAAAGCTATCCTGAAATTCTTGGAAAAAGGGAAGTTATTGAAGCAAATTAACTCTATCATCATCACTTTATACCTAAGGTGAAGGTACCACAGAATGCAAGTCAATTCATGCCAATATCCAGCTGCAATGTAGTATATAAATGCATTTCTAAAATGATATGTGTAAGATTGAGGAAGATACTAAAGGCACTAATAGCAGAAAATCAAGCAGCATTTGTGGAAGGAAGATCCATGATACATAATGTATTGATATGCCATGATGTACTGAGACATTATAATATAAAGACTTCCCCTAGATGTTTGATGAAAATTGATCTAAAAAAAGCATATGATATGGTTAGTTGGGAATTCATTGAGGAGGCTATGAGGGGATTTGGATTTCCAGAACCATTCACAAAGTTGGTCATGACATGTGTTGCATCTACAACATTCACGGTGAAAGTAAATGGAGTGGGACATGGATACTTTGCAGGAAAAGGTTGACTAAGACAAGGAGACTCAATGTCACCATTGTTGTTTGTAATTGTCATGGAGTATCTGTCAAGGACATTAAAGAAGATGAGAGAACTACCAGATTTTAGATTCCGCCCAATGTGTAATAAAACTAAGCTAACACACTTGGTGTTTGCAGATGACCCCGTGGTATTCTGTAAAGGCAATGTGGAATCAGTAACTAGAATTATGGAAGCATTGGACCACTTTAGCAAAGTCACAGGATTGAAAGCAAACTGTGATAAGTCAAATATATTTTTGGCTGGGATGAGTGAGGAAATTCAGAAGAGTATATTAGTAAGGATTGAATTTACAATAGGTACCCTACCAATTAGATATTTAAAATTGCCTCTATCATCAAAGAAGTGGAGTAAAATGGAATGTCATCAATTGGTTAATAAGATCACAAGTAGAATAAATAATGGCTATTGTAAACAGTTGTCCTATGCAGAAAGACTACAAATCATAAATGTTGTGTTGTTTTCTATTTATAATTTTTGGGCTGTTGTGTTCATCTTACCACAATGTGTAATGAAAACAGTGGATAGGAAATGCCAAGAATACATATGGGGCAGAAAAGGAGAGAAGAGGAAAGTGTCATTAGTGGCTTGGGAAACAATATGTATACCTAAGAAATATGGAGGACTGGATATAAAGAGTTGCAGATTATATTGCATCAGTTGGAAAGTTGATTTGGCAGGTTGCTAATAAAAACGACGTGTTATGAGTAAAATGGATACATGAAGTATATATGAAGAACTGTGATAATATCTGGAGCACAAACCACCTCAAGATAGTAGCTGGTATTGGAGGAAATTGAATTCCATAAAGGAGCAGATGAAAAGCTGGTATTTTAATAGACAATACACACTCACAAATACGGGTAAATACTCTGTTACTAATGTTGGGCACAATGATAAAACTGAAGGAGGCTGATCTAATATGGAACTCTATCATGCTACCAAGGCAGAGATTTATATTGTGGGTTACATACAAGAACAGACAATTGACAAAAATGAGATTACATAAGTTGAACATATCAGTAGATAACACAGATTGCTGATTATGTAATGCAGGGATTGAAGAAACTCAATTGCATTTGTTTGGTACCTGTGCATGGACTACAAAGCTAAGCAATGATCTCTCACAATGGTTGGACATAACCATAAGACAATGTGAAATTAAAGAAGAAATGCAATGGATCAAGAGAAGACATTGGAGGCAGTTCAAAAAGAAAATAGTAGCAGCAGTTTGGGGGGCAATGGTATACCATACATGGCAAGCAAGGAATAGGAAAATGTTTAAGAAAGTAGATATAGATACTGATTTTGTTAGAAACCAAATACAGCAGGAAATCAGAGCAAGAATAGGAATAGTAAGAAGATCAAAAAAGGCACTTAGATGCCAAAATTGAATATGAACAATATGTAATTAGAATAGGAGATAGCTGGTAATTTACTGAGGTCTAGAGGATCAATATACCCTTCCTGATCTCTAGATGCTCCTTCAAATGTAAATAATTTGATAGTAATGGTAATTTTCACAGTTGATTACCAAAAAAATAAATGGGATTATTCTAAAAAGAGTAAAATCAGCAATTTTTGTATTTCAGGAAAAAGGACTGAATTAGACGTGAAAATTAAAGAAAACGAAGGATCAATAAAATGAGCAATGACATAAATTTTTTTAAAGAAACCTACAATTTCATCATTACGAAGACCTAACCCAATCAGGGATAGGAGGGTTGGTTCAAACAACCTGTCGAAGATAGATTTCTTTTATTTTCATAAAATAGGATCTTCGTATTCCAACTACACATCCATCCTCGGTCCTCACTCGACATTAGTTGAAAAAAATGTAGTAACTGATTTTGCAGCTTTAAAATGTTCTAAATGCATCATTGACACAATGCTCACAGAAAATTGAACCATTGGCAATGAAAGAAAGAATGTTTGAATCAATTCAACAAAAAGAAAAAGCAGGAGAAGAATAATAACAAAATTGGGGACTTGCCTGAAACTTGAAAGAGCGATTTGATAAGTTACAGAATCGGAAGTTGTGACTGTAGGAGTTTTAAGCAGAATTGATTTGACTTGAATGTAAAAATAAAGAGAAAATATTGCAAAAATTAGAATGTAAAAGGAAGTAGGTAGTAGGCTTACCAAATAGTAAGTCTCCCTCCCATATTCCCATATTAAGTGTAATTTCATTTTTGATATGTTTTTTTTGTACTTGACAATTCAAATTTATAATCACATAAACATCTTTAATTTAAGATTACAAGATTTAAAAGTCTTTCTTTATTTCATAAATTTCATATGTAGTCAAACTAAGATACTTAAATTGGAACGGGATTAGTATTATTTAGGAACATGATCTTCAACTAAACAATAAAACAAACATGCCTAATTATAAGCTTATATTCAAACAGAAACTATCAACTAATAACACAAGTTAAAAAAGAAATTGATAATCAAACTTTGAAGTACTAATAATTGTTGAACTGTAGCAAAGAGGAACCATGATCTGGTGGTTGATTCGTAAAATGTTGCTACAAAAGCCAATTTGATTTTCGGCATTCGCAACAGGGTTAGGGTTGAAATTAACATATTCGCAGGAGTGTAACACTTGCTAACCCGACCCAAATTATGAATATCCAACAAACCTAAAAGAACTTCTTTAAGAACAATAGTAAATGAATATTTTGGTGTTATATATGAGAAGAAAGAGTTTATCTACCTAAGATCACTCAGGTTTTTCACTTAATAATTGTCCTGCCACATCAGTTACAAGTTTACAACATTGATCATGGATTTTTCCTAATATTGTTTCTTTTGCAGCCAACATTAAGATATTTCCTTTAGATTGAAAAGGTTCATTTCCCCAACAGGGTTAGTTAACATTAATTTGTACTTCTCTTCTCTACTTGCTTGTTGAATTGAATGTCATTGTTAACATATATTAATATGCTTAGTTGGGTGGGTGACTGACATGTGAATATTTAGGGCAGGCAACTAGGGGAGAACGCTCAGATGGTCGTAAATCAAGAATGCAGGCCATGCTTTTCTTTATGAGAAACCCAGAGACCTCCATAAGCCTTTGAAATCCTTTCTCTTGGGTTCCACAAAATGTCCTCCTAAGAATGCTAAGAACCAGCCCCCAGGGGCACAGGCGAGTTGTTAAGTGGCAAGGTGATTGGGTACAACCATTCCGACGTCGCGGATTCGAATTCGTGTGGTGACAGTCTTTGCTGAAATATTGCAAGGGTTGTTGCTGGGTTCGTGTCCCGTTGGTCCTCTCCCTTGCAGGGCTGCCACTCGCGCATATCCCTCGATTTATATCTCACCTGGCCAAAGGGCCTCTGGTACAGGTGGGGGGTTTCGCCTTCGGGACTTTCCCCTTCACAAAGAATGCTCAGAACCAAACATGATTAACTTGCTGCTTGTAACTTTAAAAAAAAAAAGTTTATTTACCGGTGAAAAACCACAATGTATCATCTCAATTTTTGCTGTGGTATTCTTGTATGCTCATTGAGAGCAACCATCGTATGAAGATTTTAACTTACTATATATTCAGCCCAAATATATAGCTCTCTAAAAGAATTTGTCCAAAGGTTTTCAAGCACACAGCTTTCATCCTAGCTGTAATTTCACTTTTGAAGAAACACTGTCGTGTAAAGTCACAAATCTAATGATATGTACTAAGTACTATACTGCTTGAAGTACATAAATGTAGCTGGAAGAGGCTAGATCAACCATTTTAGCAAACCGTACAAGTTTATACTGATTAAATTATAAACCATTTGTTGACTAGACCCAACTTAGTGAACCGACCCATCAACCTATTGGTTTTTTTCAAGTAGCAAAAGTCCACCATGGTGGCTTATGGGGTTAAGGCATTGACCCCAACCTGTTTATTATCAAAAAGAGTAAGTACATGGAGGACATAGACCATAGCCTCCAGAACAAGATGAAAGAAGTAGGATGCTATCCTAGTATGCATTTTGAGCAAAAAAATCAGCCCAGCTTTGGAAGGCATCTCCTTCTCAGATGAAGATTGATAGAAAGACCAAAAGGATGATATACACTTAGTTAGCATAATTAGCAAATATTTACTAAGCATCATTAATAACAAAGTGGTTTTTCCTTGGCTTGAACCTCATATTTGGTATGCCTAGCTTCTCCAGATTCAACAAGGCTTTAGATAGGTTGGGTCAAATAATATAACCTAAGTAATAATTTAAGAAAACTTATTTTGACTAGTACATGCGCATCAGGAAGAAGGAAGAGAAAAGGCTGCAATTTTTTAACTGAAATGAAAAGTACTCTGGGAATGTTTATGTATGGAGGATGAAAATACAAGCCAATAGGCATAAATCCCTGAACATTATATGAAAAACAAAGACTTTCCACAATCTAACATGTCTCCAAGGAGCCACCAGCACAAAGATTCGCCTCGCTATAGAACTTCAGTTAGTTCTGCAAAGACCAAAAAAATGTGATTAATGTGACATGCCAGGCTTCAACTGTCCATGCTACGTAATGGTATGTAGAGTATGTTAGCAAGAAATAAAAAAAGGTATAAATCTTTCATGAAGATCACATTGTTAAAGACTAAAGAATCTACATATTTTCCAGACTAATGAATTGGTCAGTTTGTTCTGCCTTATGCTTGATGCCTGAACGCCTATGCAGAATTACAGCCAGAAAATATACAAACTGTACAGCACAAGTAAGAAACCACGCTTCACCATTTTGACATCGGAACCTCACTCGGCTGAGAATTCTACTACTTGGAGTTGTTCCCATGACCAATAGTTGGTACACAAATAGTAGACATCTCCACATGGAAAAGCTTCAAAAAACAGATATAAAAGAGATAATAAGTGAAATGTTAGAAATCATACCTCCCCTTGACGCTCATCGGCCTTAGAATGTTCACCTGCCAAAATAATCATAGCTCAACATCTTTTTTCAATCAGTAAATCTTTTACATCTATAAGTTTAATTTGTTCTGGAAAAGGACGAGTCAATAAATCCTATTTGTTGATGGAGAATCAAAAGCACTCGTATTTGTTCCGTCATTATATATTCCTTAAGTCATATCAATATATAGCATTCTAAAAATTAATCCACGGATCCAACCAGCATAAGAGATGCTAATTTTAATTGCCAAAAGAAACAGGTTCTCCCCTATTTTCCAAATGCGACACACACTTAAACCTAGACATAATCATCAGTGAACCATAATGAAGGGAATTTAACTTGGAAAATATTGACGCATCCCATAAGACATACCTCCCTCTTCAAGATCTGATGTCCACAAAGTGAGATTATCCCTTAGAAGCTGCATGATAAGGGTGCTGTCCTTGTAGGATTCTTCACTTAGGCTATCAAGTTCCGCAATAGCTTCATCAAATGCTTGCTTGGCCAGGTGGCATGCCCTGCAAAAGAGGAAAACAAACTAAGTAACGAGAAGTATCCACAATAAAGCAGATCACAAGTTAAATCACCTTGCCAAGGCAGGATCACATGTGCAAAGAAAAAGAATAAAGGTCAAATACTCAGAGAATCCCAAAATTATCCGTTGATACTCTTTACACTAGATTAACTCCTAATTGCTCTAAAACTCTATCTATACTTTCATTTGAAAAGGCAAGAGCTCGATATCATCAAATGATTTACAATTTCACAGTTTAACGAGAAGACAATTTTCAAAAGCTTTACAGTTACTATCTCCAAACTAGCTTCATCATGAAACGAGGAACAAGAAACAAAGTAAGTTAACAGCTTCTGTCTAGTCATAACACTTTATAGCTTCTATTCATAGGATAGTTCTCTAACCTCTCAGGTGAATTCAGAATCTCATAGTAGAAAACTGAGAAGTTCAATGCAAGTCCAAGTCTGATTGGGTGAGTAGGAGCAAGATCTGAACTAGCGGAGGCAGTAGCAGCCTACAAAAATAGAGCAATAAGCATAATTAAGAATAAGACATACACCAAATCAAATACAAAAATAATGTGCAATTGTAAGCATCAAATATAGAAAACAAATGCTGCAGATCTTATATTTAGACATAGAAGAAGATTGAGCAAAATCTGATAGCGTGGAACAAAAGAAACCTCATAAGCTTTAAGTGACTGATCAGCTGCCTCTTTACGATCATCACCTGATTTGAACTCTGCTAAATAGCGATAGTAATCTCCCTTCCTGGAGGTGAAGTAAAACGAGGTACACTTATAAGTTCAGTAACCAATTTCTGGGGACAAAAGGGAAGAAAGACAGCTAACTTAAATAAATTAAAATGTGAGCACATGTAAAGCAAATATGTATTCATCTCCATCACAAAAGAATAAGCCACGCCAAAACAGAAGAAAAAGAAGGGAAAAAAGGGAAGGGAGAAAATATTAGAAAAGAAAGCAAGTGAAAAATTTAGCAACTCACATCTTGTAGTAGAAGACAGTAGATTCTCCAGTAGTGGAAGAAGGAACAAGGTGCTCATCGATCACTGACAAAATGTCACCGCATATTTTTGTAAGCTCATCTTCAACTGTCTGTCTGTAAGTCTTTATTCTCTTAACATTCTGCTCATGACCCTTACTCTCCTCTTTTTGTTCAATTGAAGACAATATCCGCCATGAAGCCCTTCTTGCTCCAATTACATTCTTATAACCAACTGACACCAAATTCCTCTCCTCAACAGTCAGTTCGACATCCATCTTAGCAATTGCCTTCATTGCTTCAACCATTTCTGGACAAAAAGAAGAGAATATGAATCGGTAAGCTTCACATAAAGGAACTGAATATAAGTAGTAAATAAAAGATTGCACAAGCTGATTATGAATCGGAAAGCTTCAATCTCTTCTCATTTTATTGTTTGCTGTAAGCACAACAGCTATTTTTTATGAATTTGAAAGTTCCAAGCCTTATCTCGTTCACACTCTTTGCCTCTAAGAAAAATAGTTCTTTCTCCTTACCTCTTTCTCCTCTATAAAAAAAGATTAAATAAGATAGACTAAGACTGATGTGATCAAGACAAACTACCCTTTTTATCCTCAAATGGTGCTTCATCCACTCTTCACTTTACATTAGAATATTCATCCTAAAGCCTAATCAGAAAGGATTTCATATCTCAACATGACATCATGTGTCTTTTTTTTATGAAGTAATGTGTTTCATTAACAAAAAGCATCAAGAAGATGCAACTTACACATCAGGTATCTTAAAACCTTGTTTACTTTAATATTGCCATATATCAATCATAAGATGTGTTTCTAAATCATGTAATATTACCCGGCAAAACGATGGTGATTAAAACATTGTAATCCAGACCTCAATCTGCATTCTCCACAACCACTAGAATCTTTGGATGCCCTTAACTTGATCATGAACCAGGGTGCAATGCTTTGTTAAGGAAAAAAAGAGCCAGCATAATGCAAGTACTTAGGTATTTCCATTTAATATATATGAGATATGCATTCACAAAGCTCCCATGGTATTTTACACTGTAAGTAGCACCGTGGAATTAGTCGAGGTGAGCACAAGCTGGCGAACACCAATAAAAAATAGAAGGCAAACGTTTTTTTCTCCAAGTTCATTTTAGTTAACATCAGCGCTCATAGATCATCTCAAACAAAAGGCAAATATTCACAAATAGGTTTCCTGTTTAACTACACCTTGGTAAAAGCTCTCTCAATTGATCTCAAGAAGTAACCAATACTTTAGAGAAAATAATTCTGGTTGAAAAGGGCATGTTAATTCAGTCTTCATGAAAAATAAAACCCATCTATATAGCATCAAGAACAGTTCAAGCCAACTTCCAGTCTAATTTGTTAAATAAAAGGTGAAATTAACAAAAACAACAGGAATCAACAAGACAAAACAAACTACCATTACAATCTGCAACTACATGCTAAAGGGGAACCCTAAAAGAGAAAAAGAAATCAAATGAGCAATAAAGTTCACAACTTTATGGAAACTCAAAAAAACAAAAACAAGAAAACACCCAAAACTTCTCTCAAAATTTTTTGCAACTAAAAATTAATTAAACCCTCAAAAACTTTTTAGAAAAACTCAAAATAACAAAATCTAGCAACAAAACCAAAGAGCACACATTATTTCTCTCAAGATTTTGCAACCAAAAAACAAAAAAATCACCCTTTGAACATCAAAGAACAAGTAAGAACTGATACTAAATATCTACTCACATACACAAATAAACACACAACTACATCAAATCAAAATAAAACAACTATAATTAAAATGAATACCATCATATCTCTCAGCTTGTTCAGCCAGCCTAGCCAAGTAAACGTGTTTCTCTCTTTCCTTCTCCATTTTTTGATCTATTTCTCTCTTTGGAGATGTTCTTGAATTTATCTATGATTCTATATGTGAAGACTTTTACCTTTTCTTAGGACTCTTTTCTTTTTCCTTTTTATTTGTCTACCAAGAAAATGACAAAAATGGACCCTTATGTTTTGAGAGTAGGTGCAAAATAGCCCCTTAAATATGCACTAAACGGTTTTGGTCATTTAAATTTACAAAACGTTAACATTTTTAGTATTAGTCAAATATTTATCGAACGTTGTCTGCTAAACAGGCCTAAGTTGGACTTTCTTTTTCTGCTACTTGTCATTCCGAAGTTTAGGATTGAGTTTCGAACTAATGTGAATTTTCGAATGGTAATGAAACTTGTCATTCTGTTTATTTGGCCGAATCCGACTCTGGGCCTGCCCTTTTGCTAGCTTTTTCATTATGATGGTTCAACTACTGCTTATGCTTGAAGAAGCGTCCGCGAGCGCTTTCCAGATTATGAGCTACTTTTACCACAATGCTAGCAGATGGCGGGCCTCCGTTTTTCTTTTCATTAATATTTGATAATAACTATGACAAAAAAGAAAATTAGTAAGAACTTATATTTAGAGACACAGTTTTTGTAGTTTTCGCTATTTTTTATTTATTTCTAGAGTAGTATGATGCAACTTTTTGAAACATGAATTCTGCTATTGTTATTTTTTTTTATGTTTGTGCAAATTTTTTGAGTTGCATATTTTAGAATTTGATGAAACTTTGTTGGTATTTATGATTTAGTCTTTTCTTCTATTATTTTTTCGGCAATTCTAACAAATAGAGTTTGGTAAATATTTGACGGAGACTAGAAATATTAACTTTTGACAAACTTAAAAAATTAAAATTGTTAATGCATACTTAAGGGACTATTTTAAACCTACCCTCAAATATAAGGAGCCATTTTTGTCATTTCTAAAAAGACTAAATTAAGGTGCCTTTTTTCTTTTTTTCTTTATTTATTTACCCCTTCGTCCCATATTAGTTAACCAACAACAACATACACAATGAAATCCCACAATATGGGGTCTGGGGAGGATAGAATATACACAGACTTTACCTCTACTTTGGTAGGTAGAGAGGCTATTTTCGAGAGACCATCGGCTCAAGACAAAGCACAAGTCCAAGCAAAGTAAGACACACAAAGTACGTAAGTCATGACAGCGCATTCTGAAAAAGAAAGAAAAAAAAAGCAATAGCTAATGCAAAAAAATAAGACAAACAAAATACACATGACAGCATAAATCAAACGACAAGGGACTATAAGACAATATGTTTATTTTAAGCTCAGGAATACGTTTATTTGCTAATATGATGGCCGATCATAGTTCAATAAAGATTTTAAGTGGGTTTGCTTGGACTATGTTATGTATGAATGATCTTTTATATTTCATAGGAGATCTTGGTCCTTTATTTATAGTTCTTGCAATAACCGGTCTGAAATTAGGTGTAGCTATATCACACGCGAATTCGTTTTCAATTATCCTAAGCCGACCGCCTTCTTCTCATAAAAAATTGGATGTGCACATAGGCTCGATGGAATTGAGTCTTTCAACAGCATTTTCGAAAGGAAGTCTTCTTCATTCAACGGCATTAGCTGCAAATGTGCATTCCCCTTTTTTCTTGACAGAATAACCCCCTCCCCCTGTCTTTTTCTTTTGATATCTCTGGACTGAATGAGACAATTCAAGGATGTAAAATATCACAGTGTGATAAAAAACTCAATTAAAAAAATTCAATTTCTTTTTTTATTGAATTGAACGTGTTCATTCATTTTGACTATTTTAGCATATTTTCTCATACTAATTTCTACTCTACCTTCCCGGAGTTCATTCTTTGGGAAACTTCGTAATTGTTGAAGCCGTTTTGTTGTTAGAATCCTTTTTTTTAAGAAGTTGATCACTTTCTAAAAATAAGATATAATTAATTACTGTTTTCCTACTTTATTCTTATTTAAAATAATTAATATTGATTAGAGTATAATTAATTAGAAAATAAAATAAAATAATATAATAAAAATATTTTTTTCATTTATAATTTCTTTAAAAGCGTGTAAAAGTCATATTAATAATATGGGAAGGGGCGGAGTATTTTTTTTAACATATACGGCATTTGGTAACTGCTATCAAAGGGGATGCATTGATCCTGGTTTAGTGGGAACAATGGGCGGTTAAATCTGCCTTGGATTCCGCGAATAGCGGGTCGTTAAATCTGGACCTTACGTGTTGAGGCTGCAGATAATGTTAGCCGTTGGATTAAGCATGCAGAGGATGATGTTAACAGGAGCTGTCGGTCACATGGGTGTCGGATTTGACTAAGATTTTACTGTAACTGCTTTGAACATTGTCGGACTAAAATATTTAAGGCCCCAATTTTTCAGGAAAAAAAAAACTGTAGATGAAATCTTTTTTTTTTTTTTTTTTGGAAAAATCATTTATACTTCTCCAATTTAACTAAAATACTTTATACTATAAACTAACAGCAATCTTAAATAGATTTTCAGAAAACTAATGCAAGTGTTCTACTATTATTGCCTTTAACCCAAAAGTAAAACAAATCCAAAGATATGGAATCCTAAAACTTATCCAGAAACTAAGACAATAGTATTAGATATTTGGCCCAAAAAAAAATTGTCAATAACGAAAACTAAAGTTGTTTAACATAAATAAATAAATTCCCAAGAATCAAATTAAAATATTTTTCATAACCAAAAAATAAGCTGAGGTGAAGATAAAAATCACGTTACTTTGTTAAAGTCAACAAAGCAAACGTAATTTAAACCTTTCTGGACCATTTTGAAATTAAATTCCACTTTTTTGGATTTTTAATAATTATTTCTTTTTCTGGAAAAAAAATTGTCCTCTTGTTCTTTTCTTTTTCTTTTCTAGAGGGAAATAATAGATATCACAACTCTAACGAAACGATGCCAACTACATGAATTACAAAGTTACCTTATTATACGGAAATATGTACTAAAAGACCTATATCATTGAGTATTTGTATCCTAATGAAACATTTGTGTACTATACGGATATTATCTTGAAATTAACCTCTCTTTTATTTGATCTCCTTTTTTTTCTGTTTCTATTTTGATAAAGTTCTTTCTTTTTTCTTTCAAGTCAAAGGAATTTAAGAAATAGAGGTGTTGAGAGTGGCTTGCATGATTAGCAAGCATTGGCAAGTTGACCTTTAAAGTCTCATAATAATTATCTATCCAAAAACATCATAGCTAGGAAAAAAAACTAAAATTTCATGTCGTCCCATCTATCAATTGTCTGTTGAAAAATAATCATATATCTCAAAAAATAAGTTTGATATTCTCTATTCTTTATTAGCCATTATTCTAATATAATTCTAGCATTACATGCCATTCCAGCGGATCATTATTTGCTCCCTCATTGCAGTTATTTTGTGGTTTAGTAACATATCCTTCATTTGGTTTGTAACACACCATTTGCTCTTTATTGCCATTACTCCTCTTTATTGGGTCTTTGCTCATTATTAACATTAACCTTCTTTCTAATGGTAGCTTTGGCTATGATATTCCATGGTGATGAGTTCACTTGTTCACCAATACATATTCTTGTAGTTCTCTTATTGATGGTATGATTAAGAGATATTCTTACCTTCTGCGTTTTTTTTTAAAAATAAATATTTATTAGATTCTTACTTCTAGTTTTATACTAGAAGAACGTGTTGAATCCCGTGATACACCCATACCGGGTGAAATATCCTTAAGACAGCGCCATTGGCATACCTCAAGCTTTCAGGAATTTTTTACCGTGTTCGTGATCAAGTATTTTTCGTAAGATTTTCAACATTGTCATCTCATTCAGAGGAATCAGGATAATCACGATAAACAGACTTGCTCCAATATTTAACATTTAATTTGATACAGCTAAAATAAAGATTAGAGAGCTAATTCAAACAAATATGATTTGTGTAATACAAGTCATTCTAGTACTAGTGCAACTAAACTACTTGTTCATAAAGCTTATCTATCACGTTACTGCCAATGGTATATCATCAATGTTCATAGGTGAATTACAATCATGAATTCAGAAGGCCGAATGTACATGTGCAATCTATTACTATATGTCACTTTCAAATTATTATTTTGCACATGTCTATAGGGTTCGAGTTTGTCGAGCAATAAGTAACTAGTTCAGTTAAATCTGTCTAATTCACTCTATATTTATCTCTGATTAAACTAATTGACAATGAAAGGATAACCATCTCAAGTTCCCTTTTGATAATTTAACCCATCACGGTCTCTTTTGTTTGTTGATATTTAGAGTTTTGTATTGTTTAGAAATTGTACTACTGTGTAGTTGTAACTCATTCATTATCATAAATGGAATTGGCAACTCCTAAAGAGGGCAGGCAATGAGAGATTTACAATCTTAAACCAATTCTTGGGCAATTACTATCGAAAACAAGAAGCAATATGTTTCATAAGTCTTGAGGTTATAGCTACCAATATACTCGTTTGATTGCTTCAATCGTTCATTATTTAGTATTTATATCCAATTAAGTTAATCATAAGCTCCAAGACGATTTTGTTTTTTAGTCTAGTCAAAAGACTTTATTCTTTCTCTCTACATCATTTCAGTAATGAATTCAAAATTTAAAATCGATGAATTCTACTTTTTATATATGTGTATTTGATCATATCTAAGTTCTAACCCGCTATATCTAGTCTAGATATATCACTGCTTGTAGATTCGAAAGGCAAAATCAGGAAGAAAAAAAGCAACTTGAACGCCAGAAATTGAATAATGAGGAACAAGTTGATTGAATTAAGCATGATGGTCCCAACTACCAATCAATGATGGGATTGATCATTTCTCTCAAATTAGCTAAGACCAACGTGGAAGGTGGGGCCAGTCAAGTCATCGATGAGTATTTGTTTGGTGCCACCAATAAGTCCTTTTGCCTTTGCAAGACCTCAAAAAAACCAATGCCTGCTTTGTCAACGTCAACTTTTCCTTGAGATCTTTCAATTCTTCAATTAAGTCTTTTGAGTCCTTCTGGACTTTAAAGGCTGCATTTCTTTTGATAATTTGGTGCAAAAACAGAAAATAATATGTTGAATTACCTTAATCGTTTCATCCAAAAGTTTTAGTCGCTAGAGATTAAATATTCTTAATTATTTATTTAAAGTTTGCAACTTTTTCCTTACTGTAAAGCTTTATTCTCACTATATAAAAAGCTTGTTAACTAGTATGGGAATGCAGATTACCAAATCACGCTCCTATTGCTGCAACTGTAGATACAAGAATTTTAAGAATACACCTTAACGACCCACAATTAACGAGGGCTCTAATGAGTGCTTTTTCTAGAATAGGCAATAATGAAATCATTGTTTTGGTAAATGATACGGAGAAGGGTAATAATATTGATTAATTGTTCTAGAGACTACGCGGAGAAGGATAATGATATTAATTCACAAGAAGCTCAACAAGTTCTTAAAATAGCGGGGGAAGCTAATTTGAAAAAGGTTGAAGGAGACAAAAAGTTTGAGGCAAATCTAGCTCTCCAACTAGCTAGAACACAGGATTGTGTTATATAAACTGCTAAACAATATAGGTCAGATTACCTCATTAAGCTGTTAAAATTTTACTTACTCAGCTGATTACGGTTTTTAGTGAAAAATTCTTTGATATTTGGTAAGGGTCCTAATCATTGTTTTTGAGTGGATAAATTTTCATTTTCTCAACTATTAGTAAATTATTTCCATAGGTGGAAATTTCATGCCCGAACCTTCTTTCCTACTCCCTCAATTTCAGAAAAATAGGCCAAGTTTTGACAAATTTATTCATTTGATAGAGAAGTTTTTAAAATAATAATTTGAAATGTGAGGAATTGGAGTTGGTTAGATATCAAATCAAGAAAAATGTGAGGAATTGGAGTTGGTTAGATATTAAATCAAGTAGTATTCAATAATACAAAATGGTGTTATTATACATTAACAGATTAACTTGAATATTGAGGAGAATTTTCTACTTGAGAGAAAAGTCAACCTTCTAGAAGACCAAATGAGAAGTGGATCAGTTTTAGTGTTTTATTAATTGATGAAGAGAGTACTTATTCTAACACACTATGACTTTCTTTCTCCATTGATAAATCTTAGTAGAATTAGTTTTTTTACAAATTTCAAGAAATAAAATTTGTTAGAATAGTCAAATTTAAACTGTGATCCAATTTTTCCATCAGTATCCAACCTTGGGAACGACGACTTCATCAATTCGATAGTATTTCAGTCCTTGCAAGTGCCTAATAATACTCACTCATTAGTATGTCCCAAATTACTTGGCCACTTAATAAAATAAAATAAAATAAATTAATTTTTTTCTACTTTGTCCTTGACATTAATTATTTTTTAAAATAACCAATATAAATTAAAATGTAATTAATTGAAGAGAGATAAGTATAATGTAATAAAAATAATCTTCTTATTTATAATTTCTTAAAGGACGTGTAAAAAACAAAGTGGCCAAGTAATATGTGGGGGAGGGAGTACCTTGAAAGTTGATTTCAAACGTTACTTTAGAAGGACTAATCAACATTCAAAGTAAAATTCGAATACCCAAGTACACAGAGAACGTAAAGTACAAGTTAAACTTATATTTTGAATACGTGATCAACATAATATCACATCAAACCATAAGAAATGATTTTGTTCAACTGTTTACTGGCAAACAACATGCCTTGTTGATATCTTTCTCGTTTGACTTGACGAAGCTTCCCTCCCAGAGAGAATGCAACTTATGCACGTGTTATGTGAAATTTGATAGAACTTGAAATACTTCATATATCAAAACGTCATCATATAACAAATAAAATGAGAAGATATTTGACACTCAACCAGTAAAAAGTGACAATTTGGGGTATAAAGAACTGTTATATGAACTTCATCTCAAAACAACCATATGTATTTATACCCTTCCAAAGTTCCAACTGCATTTTGCCCGTGGATTTAAAAATAGACAAAGTTTCCATCAAAAGCTAACTAGATCAGATGCATACTATTGGATCCTTTTTGCCAGCGTACGCATATCTCAACTACTGCTAGGATGAGTAGTACTGGATTCTAAGCCACTAAGAAACTAAAGTTGGCTATCACAGTACAGAATTAAGCGAGCATCACAAACACTCGGCTTCTTACAAGATTCTTGACTACCAACTTACCCAATGTGATCAGAATGTGAGCAAAGAGGATCACTACGAGTAACAACTAGCAGTGAATATAACTACGCATTAGTTCCAAACAAATTGGGATCGGCTACATGACTCTTCACTGCTTCATTTAAGCTTCAACTCGTGTCACCATTATAGTGATAGTTTTAAATCGGACATACCTCACCTCTTCAAGTTCATCTGAGTTCATGACAACGAGGGGTTGGATACAGAGAATGTCAGAATGGTGAACAATGACTTTGCTTCAGAAAGAGGGGAAAGGGGGGGGGGGGGGGTTCACACTTTGGACACTAGTATCAGTTTTTTTTTGTCTCAATCAATTGATTAATGTCAAATCAAAGATAAGACAACCTTAACCTAAACCCACAAATCAAACAAGTGCAAAAGTTCTCTCTTATTCATGATTAAGATGCATGCACTCCTTTTCATAATTTCTTTGATAAGGACCTCATTTTTCTCATTTTATTCTAATACTATGGTGCAAAGACGGAATAGTACGAATACCTAATTCAAAAGTGTATAGTTGATGTGTCAACAATTCAAAAGTGACACGGTAAAGCAACAACCAAAGGGCAGTACCTTATGATAAACAATTTACCACTTGCTAGTTACCAACCACTTTGAATGCCCAAAAAATAGGAAAGGGGGAAGGTCTATTTATGTTTTATGCCTAATGAAATGACCTCTAGTTATTTTAACTAATACAACTTGTAATATAACTTTCTTATCCTTGAGAGTAAAAGTGATACTAATTGAAGAGGTAAATCATGGGGCCTAGATCATATCACACACAAAAGCTTCAACACTCATGTATAATAGGAAACGAGAATCATTGTAAAAAATATAAATAAACTGAAATAAAATAGCAAATAGGAATTTCCTCTAGTATGACGCAGACCTCAGAACTTCCTCTAATTCAACAACTTATAAAGTTTAAGCATTTCAAGCTCACCATTTCTTAGGACCAACCAAATTTTATTCTTCCTGGATTGAGTATTGTTTGAAGCAAGTTCTTCAAAATATATTTTCTCGCTTCTGTACTCTCTGATCAGTGTCTCTGCGTGTAGAATGCTTAGAAATAGAAGGGAAAAACATGTGTTCTGAGTTTAAATGTGTTACCTGAATTTTGTTCGCAAAGGATCTAATTCAAGTCAAAATTAGCATACAGATGGAACTAGACAGTGTCTCGACTAAATAAACACAGATCTGAATTCAAAAGTTCTGCCTATTAGTTGAAGCTATATACAATGTGGATACATTATTTGTGTGACGGTGAGAAAAAAATTCTAATCTACACTACATCAAATTGAAGCAGACCGTTTCAAAAGCTTGATATTGCATAACGCCGTCCAATCAGATAACGCCAAACCCAATGACGGTGGCTAAAATAATTCTAAAAGAGCATTATGATTTTAGATATTGGCCATCAAAGCAATTAGTCAAGTTGAACTTACTGGTACCGTTCGGCTAGTGCTCGACTCTCCAAATGAAACAGAAGCTAAAGACTTGGAAGCCCATGCCTTGGCGTTCATAGCTCCTTCCTGCAAATTGCTTCTCTTGCATGGCTCCTTCAGTGAATTGCATAATTGTACAGCTCGGTTCAGATATAGCAGAGGAAGCTCCCACAAGCTTCTTATTCTTATATGTAAAACGCAACCTTCCCAGCCAATTTGGGCAATCTTACGTAAAGCTGGAAATATCTTGTATAGCACTTTCATTAGCACAAACAAAGTGGCAAAGGCCAAATAAGTTTCCTGCTGAAGAAGGTTTTCAGGAGATCTGGCCCAGGAGAATGGACAGTTTTCCTGCTCACTTCCATGCAGTTTCAAATGATTTGAGGAGCATCCCGTTTTGCCAAGAGAAGTGGTATCCACTGAAACACTCTGAAAACCTGTTTCATATTTAAAAGAGGGCTTAAGATAAAGAGGACAACTTGAGCTGGATGTCACACAAGAAACAATTTTGGATTACTATTATAGCAGTAGAAAAGTCAATAACGGGGAGAAGAAGATCTGAAAGATGGCTGCACATAGTAAGCTGCATTTCCAAAAAAGTGGACACTATACTTTACAATTCCGATGTAACATGCATTAGCTCGAAACCTATTTGGAGCTAGAAAATATAGTTAATTGCATACGTGCATGTCTACCAAATAGATTAGACAGGCAATTTATGACTCTTCAACAATTTTGAATGGAAGTTCTGAGAAGAAAACGTGAGCCATATAAATTGTCAAACTGCATGTGCAAGATGCAAAATCACCTTAGCAAAAGCGAAAATGTCACCAACAAGTTCAATTCATTCTTATTTTTGAAACTCTCGGGATCCATCGGACAATTCTCTCTTTTTGGAGTATTTTTTTTGGGGGGGGGGGGGGTGAGTCGGTAAGGTTACTTATACAGATTTCATCTTTAGGGGCACTTAAGTTAAAACACCATAATACAGTTTACCAGACACGCTTACCAGTAGAGACACCATAGAATTCAATCACTGAATCAAGAGAGCGAGAGCCATGATATCGCATGCGCATTGTTGAGTTTAAAAGGAAGAGAGTAGGAAACCCGTGAACTCCATACTTTGAGAGAGTGCTGAAAATACATTCTTAGTTGTCAGCATAATTTAGAGAAAGCAATACGATGTAAAACATTAGTTTTACACTAACCTTGGCTTAACAGCTGACTCTTCAATTGCGAAATGGGGAATTGAAGGAAACAAAGAAGACATGATAGAAAATTTTGGCTTGAAACTTCTAGAGAAAGGACACCAGGAAGCATAGAAAAGCAAAGCAACATAATCATGTGTATTCCGGTGGATCATATTTAGCGCCCTCTGCAATGACAGCTCATTTCCCTTCAAAATAAAAAACGCAGAACCATTAGAACTCATCAAGAAAATAAAATGAAAAAGAATCAATTTTCAGTGGGTGAGGGCAAGGGTGGGTGTTTGAACAAACTTATATATGTTGTTGTCCTCACACGTCATAAGAAGAAAGAGGAACAATTTAATGAGATGGAGGAAGCAGCAATTCCACCATAGGAAAGAATACTGATTTAAACATATGACACAGTGTGTACCCACTGGTAATGCACATTCAACAGCCAAAGTGATTCAACTTGGTTGCTAACTTTCCCTACATGTAGAATTTGATAATTGCAAGTCATCGACCTTATAATGTCTTATCTTTTTTGTTCCTTCTCTTGATTCACTAGTACAAATTGTGTTTATTCCTTTCCATTCAGGCACCCTAAGGAAGATGCATGGTGATCCAATGGTGTGGGAACCTCCTGCAGTGAATGAATGAAGACCTAAACCCCACCACATGTCATGTATCTTACACTTGGTATGGATCCTCTGGAAAAAATTAATGACCTAGACTAGCTCTTATGTATCATTGGTTCTTATCTCTAAGCAAACGCCTATGAGACATTAACATTGCAGATGCTCGGTTGAGTAGAACCTTGTAAAAAAAAGAGCATAAAACTCTACAAAAATATACAACAACATATCCAGGGAAATACCACAACGTGGGGTCTGGGGAGGGTAGAGTGTACGTAGACCTTACCTCTACCTTGGTAGGTAGAGCGGTTGTTTCCGAGAGACCCTCGGCTCAAGACAAAGCATAAGCACAAGCAAAGCAAGAGAAACGGTCATACCCGGACAAAGAGAAAAATATGAAGCATAATAACCACATCCACCACCAATACTAGCTAAAACCAACTTAAAATCAGGTGACAGCTGACACCAATCAACATGACTATACGAAATAATCTTCAATGCATTTTGTTTTAGCTAGCCCAAGATGCCATGAGACTGAAACATGTCCACAGACTCTGCAATGCATATATTTTGCTTCTCTAAGCAGTAGGGTTATTTAATAAAGCTAGTATATTCATTCTACACCGAATAAGATTTAAGTACACAAACCAACTCAAGTTAGACTAGCAACAACTGTTGGCCTGAATACCTAAATATGAAGCAAGGAGGATGCACTATGTATCATCTAAGAGCTCAAACTCATCAGGACAAATATGGGATAGGCATTCTCTCATACAATTGCCTCTTCATATGCTTCCTCCACATGGTCCAGTTAGTCCAAATTCCCTACTCTAAGGAGAACTTAAAAAGTACAATGTAAAGCAGCGCAACTCACATCATGATTCTCACTTTAGAATCAAGCCTAAAAATATGCAACAAAGTCACAAATGTTTCAAAATTAGACTAGTTATCTCCAAGACAATTTGCACTCTCTACAACAACCTACCCAGTATAATCCCACAAGTGGGGTCTGGCGAGGGTGGGTGTACACAGACCTTACAGTGGCGAATTTAAGTTAAAAAATTAGGTCACGTGAACCCATGATCACCCGACCAAAATTAAAATATGTCTAATATTATCTTAAGGAACCCATGGTCAAAAGAGACTGAGAGGGTGTTTGGATTGTCTTATTTTAAGTGCTTATTGGCTTTTAAGCACTTTTCTAGTTTTTGTGGTGTTTGTCAATGAAAAGAAGTGCTTAAAAGCACTTACTTTTAGGCATGAAAAGTACAAAAATAAGTCAAAAGCCAAAAAAAAGTTGGGTATTAACAACTTATGGCTTTTAGCTTATGCTACTTTTTAAAAGCCAATCCAAACGCCCCCTAAGTGGTGCACTGGTTAGGGCGCTGAACTTAATTCTTGAAGATAGAGGGATCAAACCCAACTTGTTACACTATAACTTATTTTTATCTTAAAAGCAATAGTGCATCCATTCTCTTGAAATCATGGATTTGCCTCTGAGACCATACCCCTACCTTTACGTAGTAGAGAGGTTGATTCCGATAGACCCTCGGCACAATTTTCAATCTCTAAAACCAGGTAAATCATCCAAAAATAATGTCACAAAAAAAAACTTACTCTTTACCATAATTCAACTCAAAAAGACAAGAATAACCACCACTTCTTAACTATACATCCAAATAACAAAAACATAACTGCAAGTCTATATCTTCCAATTTATACCCACAAGTTAATTTTCATTAACAACAAAAAACTTACCTTTACACCTAGCTAACAAGGTAAACCACCCAAAATGTAACAGATTCGTACAAAAAAAAGCTGAAAAAATTGTACAACATACAATACAAGACAAATTTATATATACCTGAATAACACCACCCACATAAGAAGATTGGATCCCATCTAATGAACAAGTCAAATCTTGAAACCCCAAAAGAAACGAATCTTTAGCAGATTTCAAAGGGCAAACTGAACCAAACGACACATTAACAGCCAACCCATCAAAGAACATCAAGAAAACTACAAACCCAGCTGCCCAGACCCTTAAAACACCCATTTTTTAAGAATTAAAGATTATTTATTATTCTTATAAAATTGAATCAAGAAAAAAAAAACCTAGATCGACGTGGCGGTGGTTGTGGTGGAGGATAGAGCCCAGCGCATGTTAGCGTTAAGGCTCCAGATTTTTGTTTGAGAGGAGAATATAATATAGTAGAGATAGATAGAATTATTTTATTTTTATTTTTATTTTTAAAAACAGTTTTTTTTTTGGGTGTGTGTTGGATTGGATTGTTGGAACATCAAGATAAGATTAGAGATGGCAGTGGATCCTGGATTCGGTGGATCTAGATCCGTTTTATAGGATATGGATTTTTAAAATTTGGACCAGACGAATCCGGATCAGATCGGATTCGTTTCTGACGGATCGGATCTAGATTTGGATTTTGTGTTTGAGATCCATATCCGGTCCAGATGCGATCCGTGGATCCGTTTTTTATTAAATATATGCATAACATAGAATGTAATTTTATAAGTATTTTCTTTTAAGAAATCATAATTTATGTATTTTACATTCAGTTTTGAGTAATGGATATTGGAAATTTTAGGAAGAATTGACTGGAACAACAATTTTATTACTCCACTAATCACCCTCAGCTTCCACTCTCACACCTCTTAGTTTTCTTGAATAAATAATTAACAGACCTCTTAATTTATTCTATGGATATAAATTAGTGTTGTAATATATTTACTTTCCATGTTTGCTTCAATATGACTTTAATGCCTTTCTACTCCAAAATGGTTAAATGAAACAGCTTTTTTAAATACCATGCATTCTTTAACATACTCAAATTATCTCTTGTTTACTTATTTAATTTTCTATCTATCATACAGAAAAATGCATTTTGTTACAAGTATATGTACATGTTTCTCATATTTAAGTAGGTCTTTTATCATTTTATGAGGCTTCCTGGTTTTATTTTTTTTGTTATAGAATCAAGGAGACATTCATTTGTCTACAGCAATATAGGGAGGCCAAAGATGTCATCATCAAATTCTTCATGTGCAGCATGCAAATTATTGCGTTGAAAATGCACTCAAGAATGTGGATCCATATCCGATCCGTGGATCCGGTAGGTCCGATGGATCCGGATTTGAATCTGATTTTTATGGACTCGATGGATTCGGATTCGGATCTGGATCCAGATATGAAAAACGGATCTGGATCTGGATCTAGTAGGATCCGGTCCAGATCCGATCCGTTGTCATCCCTGGGATAAGATCAACTCTGTATATGGGCCCGTGTGTGTTTGTGCGGGTTGTACTTTTTGTTGATTTTGATATACTTTACTAGATTATTTTTTTGGTAGAGATAAATGTGACTCCTTGTCTTTGACCTTGTGAAGTCCTATTAGAATTTGGGGAACCTTTTACCACAGTGCACATGTGTTTTATCAATGTAGAGTCAATACATGAAAATACAATTTTTTTTTCATTATTATAAAATATAATAAGAAGTCCTTTACCTTTATGAAATTCTAAATATTTAGAGATAATTTGATAGACCCTTCAAGTTTCTTTTGTAATACTGACCTCCCTTATGGTCAAGGCCGGACTAGAAATTGGCGTATGGATTCGGCCGAATCTCAGTAAATTTAGTTTAAATTTTGTATTTCTATTAAGAAATTCACTAATATATCAAAATTAAACCCATAACCAAATTAATAACGCCTAATATCGCTATCTTAAAATTTAGAATTCATAAAGTGTAAATTCTGACTTGGTTCCTGCTTATGGTTTACAATATTATGCTTACATTTCTTATTTTTTTATAACAATTCTTTTAATGTGTATTATTGTGAATGAAAATAATTATTATGTACAAATATTCCCTTTTATATCAAAGATAAATTGCCATCCCACATGAAGCATTACGTAGTTTTCTTTGCCCAACTTTTAGGTTCAGGTAGGCAACCACATTAGATAGGTTATGAGTGATAAATCATAAACCTGTTCAGAAGATAGTATCAAAGAACACAATTTTGTTTTGATAAATTGGAGACAAACATTAAGGATAATACATGCAGAAGTCTGAGATATTTTCCTTTCGGTTATTTCTGATTTTGTCCTCCAGAAGATAGTATCAAAGAACACAATTTTTTTTGATAAATTGTATGTGTAGAATTGTATTAATCTCCCTTGGAGTCTTTTTCATTAATACAAATATATGTATAGTGTGTACAATGTCTAATCCTCATACAATAGGGATCCTATATCTACCATAATTATATAACACTAAATATGGCTAAATATATAGACATGTTATACACGTTAATACACCCCCTCAGTCGGAGCGGGAGGAGGTCGGACGCTCAGGCTGGATCTGAAGTCGAAGAATAGTTGTCTAGGAAGACCTTTCGTGAAGATATCTGCATATTGATACGAAGAAGACACATGCAACACCTTAACATGACCGAGAGCAACATTCTCATGAACAAAGTGTATATCCATCTCAATGTGCTTGGTTCGCTGATGCTGAACCGGATTATGAGATAAATAGATGTCAGATATGTTATCACAGTAAACCAACGACGCCTTACGCAAGGGACGCTGGTGCTCCAAAAAAAGGTTTCAGAGCCAACAAATCTCAGCAACAACATTTGCAACGCCTCTATACTCTGCTTCTGCACTCGAGCGGGATAAGGTGGCTTGCCTCATGGCAGACCAATAAATCAGATTATCCCCTAAGAACACACAGTAGCCGGAGATGGAGCGTCGCGTGTCCGGACAGCCAGCCCAATCAACATCCGTATATGATAACAACCTGGTCGGTGTTGAGGCGTATAGATGTAATCCATAGTCAAGTGTGCCCTTAACATATCGAATGATACACTTAAGGGCAGTAACATGAGGCTCCATGGGGCATGCATGAATAAGAATACATGCTGAACAACATAAGCAATGTCATGCCTAGTAAAAGTAAGATATTGAAGTGCACCTGCAAGACTCCTATAAAGAGTGGGGTTGGACACTGGATCACCATCAACAACACTAAGCTTTGATTTAGAGTCAACCGGAGTGGACATGATCTTGTAGTTCGCCATTTTAGCCCTGTACACTATCTCATCTGCATACTTGCGCTGACACAAAAATATAGTATCTGCAGATCTAGTCACTGATATCCCCAAAAAGTAACTCAACTTCCCCAAGTCAGTCATAGCAAATTCGGTTTTAAGCAATGCAATAATCTCACTTTTCAACAAATCAGAGGAGGCAGTAAGCATAATGTCATCCACATATAAGAACAAATAAGCAACGCTACTACCTCTAAAAATAAATAGAGAATTATAACACTTGTTGTATACAAACCCAATCCGCATAATGTACTGTGCAAAGCAATCATACCATGCTCTGGGAGCCTGTTTCAAACCATAAAGTAACTTACGAAGACGTCATACGTACTGAGGGGCTGCTGGATGGATAAAACCAGGTGGTTGATGCATGTAAACAGGGTCCTTCAAAGCAATAATCTCTCTTGAGGAGCCTTTCTCATTAATACAAATATATATATATATATATATATATAGTGTGTACAATGTTGAATCCTCATACAATATGAATCATATATCTACCATAATTATACAACGCTAAATATGGCTAAATATATAGACACATTATACACGTTAATAGTATGAACTGTCTCATTAAAAAATATAAATTGTTATAAGAGACGCCTTTATTTGATATTTATGTATGTATTCATATTTCATACCTTTCGTCAGATATTAAAATTAGAATGGCCAAAAGGACATACACATATAATGTATATAGTGTGTATACATGGTAACAAAAATAATAACCAAGATTTATGTCATATTACAAAACGTGGCATATAAAAGCAGATGATTGAGGATGAACACCCTTACTTGTTTGTAATTAATGTGTAAATTATGTATTCTATTCCATCATCATAGATGACATGTTTTTATTTACTCATATCTTTAACACGCTTCACTTAGACATTTGTTTTGATACCATATTTGGGTTGTTTAACGTTTATCTAAAAACCTAAACTACTCCTTAAAGATGACACTTTTATTACTTAATTATGCATTAATCAACATGAAAAACATTGCTGTTCCACTTTTACATCTAGGGCATGCAACAAGAAATCCCTAAAATGCAATTCGGACTTGAGCTAGCTTAGAGGAACCTAGTGGTATATAGTGGGGGAAACGTAGCTTTGCATTAAAGGTAATGTTGTTGGGTAGTTTTGCTCTATGGTACTTTATAAAGCAGTACGGGAAGTATATAACTATTACAAGTATTCGAAAGGATAAACAAAGATTCAATAATTCAACTAGTAATCTGAAAATTACAATATAATCCCAAAACTGAAATTACAATTTTGTTGAAGACGGAAAAATGGAAACTGGTTTTGCTGAGTCGAGTGTGGCACTCTGTCCTTAAGACAATATTGCCTCGTATGTATCCTTTATACGTCCTGGATAATTTGTCTCCCAAGATAAAACAGCAATGGAACACTTGAGCAAAGGAAACTCAAGAGCTACCGTGAAGAATATTGAGTAACGAAATGATGCCTTGGAAGTTGTAGGAAGAAGAAAAGTTTCTGCTTGTGTAAGCTTCTGAATTTCGTGTATATTATATGTGTGTTCTTAGTGCTCAACAATGGTGTAAGGGGGTGTTTATATAGGTGATGGAGGGGCTGAAAAACTGCCTCCATAATAGCCAAATAATGGCCATTATGGAGGTAGTAAAGTCACCAACATAAATGGTGAAAATTGCCAATGGATTGGCCATTATTGGAGGTGTAATTCAGCCAAAATAAATGGCTGAATTGAGTGCTGGACGTTTCTGTTCTGGACCGTCGAAATTCTGACTTTCTGAAAACTTCAGGGACCAAACTGTACATCTTGAAACTTCAGGGATCAAACTGCACATCTGAAAGAATTCTGGTCCAAACTGTACTTCTGAAACTTCTGGGATCAAACTGTACTTCTGGCAAAGTTTTCTGGCCCAAAAAGATAATATCCCACGGCCCGGAACCGGACCGGACGGGCGGGCGGCGGCGGCGCGCGCGCGGTCTTTCCTCGAACCGAAGCACATCTAGGTCCTCCCTCCTTTAAACACATGGGATACCCCTTGGGGTCCCAAACCCCAAACACATTTCGAGTCTTATATACACAACAATTCTTTCTTCCTCTACCGATGAGGGAGAATTGAACACAACACCACACTTTCCATGCTTCAAACACCTCACTTCGTGAATCAATATTTCTTTCATTTCTCAATGAAATTTGACGATTCTTGGCCCTACGGTTATCTACGTACTTCGTACATCATGCATGTGTGAAGAACCGGATTCTCCAACATACGTAACACTAGTGTTTAAGCCGTTAAAGTTGGTCGGTCGCAACTCCCGCCAAAGGCAAATTTCCAACAAATGTTTGGGGAACCAAAAAACGTTTCTCCAAATATGAAGATGGTTCAAGTGTAAATTAAAGATTTACTTAATAGTAACATAAAACAATATCATTATGGAGTACTAATTAGACTTATATATAGTTATTATAGGATAAAATTGGCTATTTCTAGACAGTAATGTTATTGTAGTGTCTTCTACCACCTGCTATTTCAGATCTCCTCGAGAGTGAATATTGGACAGAATAGATTTTACTATTTTCTTAAGGTATGTAATTTGGTTCGTCGTCAATTAATTTCCATAGTACCATTCGAGTCATCATCGATATAAATTCTAACTTATCGAGGTATAATTTATATATTTAATTAAGTTATATATATTGACATGATAAAATACTTTTTATATTATCATGTCATCCAAAAGATATCTATAGGTAAACCTTCTTAACATGTGAATTTTGTAATCTTAAAAGAAATTAGACATGTGACCTGATACAACAGGTAAAGATGATATATTTTAAAAAACTGATTGTGTATATAACAAATTTATAATTTATTTAATAACCAAAAAGAGAGAATAATAATATCAAGTTATAATATATCCAATCCTACCACCAATCACACGTTCTAAATTCCATGAATCTTTTTGCGAAAAAACAAAAGGAAGCATATTACAATGGATCTTGGGCTTAACTCAACCCCAAAAGCTAGTTTGTAGGGTGAGGATTGTCCAAGTCCATATAAGAATCCATGTTCTCATTTCATATCCGATGTGAGACTCTGGCTCTGATATCATGTAAAGAATGGATCTTTGGTCTAACTCAATCTCAAAAGCTAGCTTGTAGGGTGAAGATTGTCCAAATCCATATAACAAATCCATGTTTCCATTCCACATCCGATGTAAGACTCTTAACACTGTTCAATCATGATCCGATCATACAAATAAAATCAGAATGAAGATATAATTTAAAACTCAAAATCTCAAATAAGAAGTGTTGCACAATTAGCAACAACATATTATTCACAGCTAATCTATTGGCCTACGACTATGATTGGTAGTTGATATCAATGATGAGCACAGCAAGTTGCTTGAGCCACGGTCGGCTAACTCCGAACTACATGTTATAAACATTTGATATTATTAATAATTTGTTGATAACTTGGCGATCCAAAAACGCATTCAATATTTAAATTATTAGGTCTAAAATAAGTATAATTTCATTATATATTAAAAAAATAATCTCTTGATTATTTTCATTAATGAAAAGTATATATACAATTTATAATTTTCATAATAGGAAAATCCTATTCCTATTCTACTCCTAAAACCTTATTCTACTTGTACAATAATTATACAATTATGGTAAGTGTACAACTCTAATTTAATTACAACAAATCATAACCTAAAATAGACTACTAAATCGTGATATACACGGGATGCATATACCGTGTATATCACGTAATTTAACAGCCCATTATGCAGCAATCTGCCCGTGATATACACAACATATATACCGTGTATATCACAGGTATTTATCACACACTCGCAGTCATAGTGGGCGATCTTCGTACACTGAGACTGTTCCTAAAATCTTCAAATAGGATCGAGGGAAGACCCTTAGTGAAGATGTCTGCAATTTGATACCTGGAAGGAACATGTAGGACGCGTACTTGTCCACGAGCTACCTTTTCGCGAACAAAATGGACATCCATCTCAATATGTTTAGTGCGCTGGTGTTGAACCAGATTTTTAGAAAGATAAACGACACTAATATTATCACAATATACCAAAGTAGCTTTTTGAATGGGAAAGTGAAGCTCCGAGAGAAGATTATGTAACCAACATGATTCAGAAACCACATTGGCTACCCCTCGATACTCGGCCTTGGCACTGGAGCGTGATAAGGTAGTTTGTCGTTTGGCAGACCACGAGACCAAGTTATCACCAAGAAACATGTAATAATAGGACGTGGAGCGTCTGGTATCTGGACAACCACCCCAATCAACATCGGTATACGAGACAAGTGTAGAGGTCGAAGATGGATATAGATGCAAGTCATAGTCAAATGTCCCCTAGATGTATATGATAATGCGTTTGAGCGCATTCATTTGCTCCACACTAGGATTATGCATAAACAAACACATCTGATGTACGGCATATGTAATATCCGATCTCGTGAAAGTAATATATTGTAGAGCCCCAACAAGACTGCGATAGTGAGTGGGATCCTCATAAGGAGAGCCAATCGCAACACCCAGCTTGGGTTTAGTATCAACTGGAGTGGAAGTAGACTTGCACGAGGACATACCAGCTCGCTCAATGATCTCAACTGCATACTTCATTGTGATAAGAATAACCCACCGGCATGACGAATGACAATAATCCCAAAAAAATAACTCAAGGGCCCCAAGTCTTTCATAGCAAACTAAGAACTGAGCATTGTCATGATAGACTTGCGCAAAGCATCAGAAGAGGCAGTCAAGATAATATCATCTACATATAATAGAATATAAGCCAGAGAAGTACCACGACGATATATGAACAATGAATTATCAGACCTGCTGTGAGTGATATACACTACCTTGTGTATACCGTGTATATCACGGGAATACAAGGCAAAACAGTGGGTGATATACATGCCAAGTATATCACGGTTTGGAGTATATTTGGTAACATATTATTTGTAATTAATTAAGCATTGTACACTTACCATAATATTATGGATAATATATGGGGAGACATCATCATCTAAAAAATTATACGAACTAGGCCCGGGACTACTTACTTTAGCAAACGGAAATTGGGATTCATCAAAATTAACGTGGCGACTAATTATGATTTTATTAGACGATAAAAATCAAAATATTTATAACCACGATGATTGGCTGGATAACTCAAAACACATAAGGGGTAGAACGGGCTTGAAGTTTGTTAATTGTAGTTGACGGAAATAACGGATAACATAAGCACCCAAAGACCCTAAGATGTGAATACGAAGGAGTCTTATTATATAGACAATGAAGGGGGATGAATATGTCAATCCTTTGGTAGGAAGTATGTTAAGAAGATATGTAGCCATTTGTAGAGCATGATGTCAAAATGAAGGGGGTACGGAAGCATGGACCAATAAGGTTCAGACAATATTATTAATGGTACGAATTTTTCGTTCGGCTTTCCCATTTTGAGAGGACGTATGGGGACAAGAGAAACGAAAAACTATGCCATTATTTTTACAAAATTTCCAAAACAACCCATTATCATATTCTTTGCCATTATCACATTGAATATTCTTGATTTCCCGATCGAATTGGGTACGGATGAATGCTCGAAATTTTAAGAAAGTGGAAAAAACTTGAGATTTTTCGCTAATGGAAAGGTCCACAAAAAATTAGAATAATCATAAAAAAATAGAACATAAAAACGATGGCCCACAGAACTTAAAACGGAAGATGTCCATAAACCGTTATGAATAATATCAAATGGCATTAAAGTATGTGAAGTAGAGACTACAAATGGTAATCTAACATGTTCCTAGAGGACATGATTGACAAATTGGAGTACTACGCATACCCTTACAAGAAATAAAATTGTTTTTATGTAAGGAAGAAACAATAGACGACCCAGGGTGACCCAAACGTGCATGTCATAAGGAAGGAGCTAGAGTTGCAAAAGTAGATGACAAGGCTTGACTCGAGAGACCGGATGCGGACGTGAGAGGATAAAGATCTCTCCTACTATCACATCTCATGAGAGGAATTCCCGTCTTGAAAGCCTTCATAGAAAACCCAAAAGGATCAAAATCAACAGAAACTCAATTATCAGTGGTGAATTTACGGACATACACCAAATTTTTAATTAAGTTAGGGGCATGAAGGACATTTTTCAAGACAAGAGGTAAATGGGGGGGGACACCGTTTTATGATCGTAACCACGAATTGGAATCGAGTTGGCATTACCAACAATTATGTCACTATTGTTGCTCAAATTGGAATAAGACGAGAGAGTACCTTGGTCGGACGTCATGTGAGAAGTGGCACCGGTGTCCATGTATCAATTTTCATCCGGAGGATTCAATCCAAGTGTATGCATGGCGGCTTCAATATCCGTAGGTGTAGGAATTGGAGTGGGGCCCGCAGCATGATGGGCTTATGGGGGTCGAGGCCTAAGCACACCTGCTTGCTACCCCAGCCCAGCGGAGTTGCGGAAGCCACTGTTCCTAGTTGAATTGGGCCTGAGAATTAGCGGAGGACGCCATCATGACCGCGGGACTAGCGCCGGTAGCAACCTTTTTGGCAAACCCGACTTCTTCTAATGTGAGCATCGAACGGGCTTGATAAAAAGGTGAAAGCGGATTACTTTGACGGATGAGAGTCCCCACACCATTATAGGTCTCAGATAGGCCTGCAACCATTTGTAGAACAAGACGATTATTGGTAACGGGCGCTCCAACATTATGGAGTTGGTCTGCCAATTCGTTAAACTGTTTACAATAAGCGGAAACATTCGGGAAATCTTCCATGTGGACTTGGAAAAATTCATGCTCAAGGGTGACAACGCGGGAATGTTGGTTATCTTGGAATATATCACGCAATCTATTCCATGTAGCCATAGCCGTAGTGTCCGGCTCAATAATCATTTGTAAAAGGTTGGTAGAAATAGTTGAATAAATCCACTGAAGGACGGTAGCATCAAGAGTAATCCATAACTGAGGATCCTCCGCGGGAGTAGGGGTAGCGGGAGGAATTATGTGATGGAGAACTTGATGGGAGATGGCGTGAATTTTGAACAACTCCGTCCACGTCGCGTATTGGACGTTTTCCATCTCAAGAACAATAGGGATGTGGTTCTTGATGTTGGATACAGTAAGGGCAGGATGAAATACGTTCTTTGACGTAGACATAACGAAAGAAGAGGGATTTTGGAAGAAAAGTTGGGAATAGAGGAGGAAGACTCGACACGAAAATCGAGAGCATGCTCAGAAATCGAGGCAGCCGGGACAAGCGGAAGCTTGGGAGAGAAGGAGGTATGTGAATCCTAGACTTCTGATACCATGAAATAAATAATCCCTTGATTATTTTTATTAATGAAAGAGTATATATGCAATTTACAATTTTCATAATAGGAAAATCATATTCCTATTCTACTCCTAAAACCTTGTTCTACTTGTACAATAATTATACAATTATGGTAAGTGTACAACTCTAATTTAATTACAACAAATCATAACCTAAAATAGACTACTAAACTGTGATATGCACGGTATGCATATACCGTGTATATCACGGGATTTAACAGCCCATTATACAACAATCTGCATGTGGTATACACAGCATATATACCGTGTATATCACGGGTATTTATCAATATACTTATGCATTTCAAAGTTTTCTTTTCATATGTATACAAAATCAGTTGAAAGTAACGAATTTAGCTAGTTGAATCTGTAAAACCCGTCCTAACGGAACGAGAAAGTTGTCTTCAAATCTATATTTTAGGTTTCAATGGGAATGACAGTAGCATTCCAAATCAAAACTTCGGTCCCAAAACTATGTCAACTTGGAAGCATCCTTTAATTTCGTTAGCTATACTTACAAAAATGGATATGCCAAACATAATTACTTGCAAAATGCAAATATTTTTTTTTCAAGCGACTTTAAATACTATTTTTTAAAGAATATTAACTAATTCATGTCCAAAGGCCTAAGGTTAAATTTTACTCTACTATAAATTGCAACATTTTATATTGACAAAAATTTAAACGATGTATTTAAAGGTTTTAACGGAAGAAGTTAATTTAGCTCTTTTTTATAATCTGAAGAAGTGTCATAAAGTTTTAGCATATGGAATGTCCGACAAGTCCTAAAAGATCAGTAGCGACGCACAAGTTGGGTGCCGCCACTAGCACATTTTAAAAGTACAACTCCTGCTTTATTCTTGATTCTTAGGAAGGGCGGAGATAGGGTACCCAAAGTTGGTTCATTCGGATCCCTTTCTTAAAAAATTATACTATATATATAAGATTAATTAGTTTTATGTAAATATAGTAGGTATTTCTATTTATTTATATTTTGAATATCTTAGTGAATATTCTGATTCAGTACACTAAATGCAAGCATAATAAATAACCAAATAGCTGTTGTGACTAGGATTGCCTTTTTTTCCCATTGATAAGAAAATCCATTCATCTTCAACTGTGAGAAGAAGTCAAAAGACTCAGACCTTACGTTTTGATTTGGCTACAGAATGTAGCACGGTACTGTCTCAATCCTAACATTAGGAGCAAGACAAAAGTACCATAATCACCAAGTAAATCCACAAAATTAATATACCAGGTCAGTGGATATAGAGTGCGTTTGGATTAGGTAATTGAAAGTGGATACTTTAAGATGAAATGTCCTTAAAATTATTCATAAAAGATATATATTTAACGGTATTTTTACATAAAAGGGGGACAAACGACGGAAATAGAATAAAGAGATAATTAAAAGTTACTACTATGTTTTAGGAGTATTTTGGAGATTACAAAAAATAGTAGGGATGAAATCGTAAGAAAAGGGGGAAATGGATCTTAGGCATATTTTATGGTCATTTTGACTTGAAACCAAAAACTCAAGAAAACTAAACGTATTTTGAATTGATTTAACCTAAAACTAAACCAAAGTGGAACTTCAAAGTTAGTCAGTCGAAGGAGCATTAGTATTATTTGAGTAATCCTATTGTATCATGAATATCAACGCTCAGAGCTTGGTGTAGAAAAAATATCCTCTCGTCCAAAAAGGTTCAAGTGAAACCAATCCCCTAACATCAATTCTCTGTTTATTTTTTCTTAATAAAATCGCAGGCCATGGACTCACCTTAAGTTAAGTTCCTTTTTTTGTTGTTAGTTTCGATCTTACTTAAATTTAATCTACGCCTACCACATTGTTTCGATAGGTAATGTTCATAATATAATCACTATTTGTTAAGCTGCTAATGCCCGTGAGATAAACTGCTCATCACCTAAACAATTAGTGCGGTTGCCCGTCTTAAAAATCACATCAGTAAACAAAAGGCAAAAAGAAGCCACAGCTGCAGCATCACCCTCAACTGCAAAATCAACTTCTACCAGAAACTTACAACATACCCAGTGAAGTCCCACAACGTGGGTCTAGGAAGGGTAGAGTACCTTGGTACTTAGAGAGACCGTTTCCGAAAGACCTCGGCTCAAGACAAAGCACAAGCAAAGCAAGGGAAATAGTCAAGTCCGGACAAGAAATTTAAAGCCGTATGAAAATGAGAATAACACAAGCGAATAAGCCATGATAAAGCATTCTGAAAAGCGCCTACTAGTATGATAGGCTAAGCAGAGCTACAATAATAACACTACAAATACCAGTATGTAATCGTAAGTAGAACTACACTCAACTACCTACTACCCTTCTACCCTAATCCGTATCCTCCACAACCCCCTATCTAAGGTCATGTCCTTAGTAAGTTGCACCTGCGTCATATCCTGTCTAATCATCTCTCCTCAATACTTCTTCGGCCTACCTCTACCCCTCCTGAACCCGTCCATAGCCAACCTCTCACGCCTCCGCACTAGGAATGTCCAAATTAGTGACAGAATAATTTGAAAGAAGAATCTCAATGAGATACTGGGCAGCAGGAGGATTATCATTCTCATCTCTGCAAACTGATCTCAAAGTTGCTTCTTCATCCATCCTCTATCACTGCGAACCGCCAATCAAAGTTGCCTCTTCAGCAGAATGTTGCATAATCTGTAACAGCACCTACCTGATAATCTAATATTCAGGAAAATTTGGGCCTATTGACGGATCCTACCATATCCTGTATGACCAGTGAAGGGGGGGGGGGGGGGGGAACAGATATTTGGGACTACATCGATAAAAAAATGGCTAAAGAAGCTAGATCTCATTATCTTCTCTAAAACAGTCAGTTGTTTGACTTATTTCAGTCAAAAGAATAGGAGAGGTTAGCTGCTAACTTAACTAACATCAATCTAGATCAAGTCATAGTCTAGAGTTTCTAATTATTTTTCAGTTTTGGATGAATAAATACCTCCCTTCGACCTGATCCTGTCTGAAAAATATGTTCAATGTGGATCATTGAGCGGTCAATGACAAGTTCTACATAAAGCTAAACTGCCCTGAGATCCTACCACTGCAGGTTGGACACATGGAACCAATAGAACCTGCTTCTGCTCCTAATTGGTTAGGCTCTTGATAGAACTCGTTTCTGCACCAAACGCATACCAAGGTCACCTGATTCCTGCCAGCTAAATTTGGCATCAAATCATCTTTTCCAAGCCAAAATGACGAATTAAATCCTTGATCTATATCCACATCGTAAGGTAAAACTCTAGGCTCTTCTTGAAGAGAATTTAAACTGTGTGTGCCCATGAAACTATATTCCACCGGTTCAGTTCTTTCTGATCTCAACCCATCAAAGCCGGTGTTGCCGTCATACTTCTCATTCTCTCCAAAGAGACTTTGAACCTGTCCAAAATAGCGTGATGTTAAATATATGATAAGTTTGTCAAATATAACCAATTTAAGTAATTGACAGCCTCCAGTCAAATAAAATTGAGAAAGGTGTTTAGCAAAATTTTAATTGTTAATAGATCAATAAAAAGCTTTGAACTAATAAATTCACAACAAACAATCAAAAGACATGACATGACGCAGTTACAGCTCACCAAGGACATGACCGTAGATAGGGGATCATGGAGGGTACGGATCATGATAGATTAGTAGGTAGTTGAGCGTTGTCGCGCGTCGTAGTATTCTTATAGTCTCTTGTCTTTTGATTTTTTTTATTATTGGTTGTGTCTTGCACTTCATGGTCGTATGATTTGGTGGTAGTTACGTTATTTTTATTTTTTCTTTTTTTTTGAGATTGTTTGCCATGCTTTATTTAGTATTTTGGCTATGGCTTCGTTACTTCTATTACTTCCTTCTGCGGGTTGCTTTTTGGTTTCCTACCTGCTTGGTCCTTTCACTTCGTAATCTTATTTTCTCGCCATTACTGCTTATTATTACTGTTGCCTTTTCATTTCTACTTGAGCCGGGGGTTTATCGGAAACAACCTCTCTACCCGTCAAAAGGTAAGGATAAGGTCTGTGTGCACTCTACCCTCCCCGAACCCTACTCGGTGGAATTATACTGGGTATGTTGTTGTTTTTATGATCTTGTTCTAATAGGAAAATGGCAATTTAATCTAAAAGTATCTGAAAAAAGAAATGCAACTACTAATAAACTAATATGCCATAGCATTTTTCTTCAAGTGCATGACAGAAATGGTATATTTCTCATATATATGTATATAATGTGTGTGTGTGTGTGTAGAGAGAGAAAGAAAAGTAGTCCAAAATATTTTAATGCACACCTTGTCTGACATAACATCATAGGTCTGGAAACAGTTAGACGACTGTGCTACTGAGGTTGAGCTGTCCGCTGAGCCACCTTGCATGGCATTTTCTACACCCGTTCTCCAAATGCTTCCAGCCATGACATTCTCATTAGATTTGGCATCTCCACAACCAAAACCACTAATAATCTTCTTTCCAGGCTCATCAACTTCATCTATTTTATTTTCATCCCACAACTGGTTATGAAAAGCAGTGTTGAAGTTACTTCCAAAATCCCCTGTCTTTCCCTTGAAAGCCGAATCACTTAAATCAATCCCGACTTCTCCTTGTTTATCGGTCTCCAATCTTCTATGGAGATTATCCTGAACTCCATATGTTTCTTCCATGCCAAGTTGGAAGGTTGTACATTTCAAATTTGCACCTAGATCCACATGAGAATTGCCGAAAACAACATTTAGAACATGATGTCTGGAGTTTTCAAGACCATCAAATTTAGATTCATTCATAGAGTTGATATAGCTCCTGTTCATGGTATATTCCTTGGTAGAAGCTTCTAGTACATTGGTTGAAGAAAACAATGCACTTGCACCCCTTTGCGGATCATTTACTTCCATTGTGCTTTGGTAAACTTTGGTATCGTGATCTTCAGCACAAGATGCCCTCACATTTGTGGCTGGAAAAAACGAGCAGAATGCAAGGCCGTTTTCCTTCTCTCTGTCACTTGCATCAGCTTTTTGCACAGCATAATTGTTACTAGAAGTAAATCCCACTATATTAGTACTAACACTCTGCAGTTCACTAATCTTGGGCTCATCTGTACTTGTTTTCGGATCATTAAAAAAATGAGCTTCAACCTCACTGTTCTTGTCACATGCCAGAGAAAGCAGACCGCTCTTGTCACCTTTCTGCTGTCCAGGCTCCTCTAGAAAGCAAGCAGAAACATCAGTCACATCTCTTTCAGCTGTATTTACATGTTTATCAGGATGTGGAACAAATGAACAACTGTCCTCCTTCATAATCAGCTTATTGTCATTTGAATCAACAAGACTGCCACACTCATTTTCTACGTTAGACATCGTGCTACTACGTTTCTGCTCACCTATGCAACCAGAAAGAACTCCTACATAATCTACTGTGGATCCTTCCTTGTCACAAGATGGGTTACCTGTGCTGCTCTTTAAACCTCTATTATTCAGAACATCAATGTTCTTCCCAGAGTGATCTACAGTGCGTGGAACTTGTCGGGCACTTATCAAACTATTCTCATCCAGCAGACTGACATTACTGCATAAAGCAGTTGTTGACTCAGTATCCACAAACCCATCGCTCTCTAGTTTGCTCTCATCCACTGTAAGGAAAAACTTGCCATCTTCCACACTAACACCACACGAATCAACAATGCTATTTGAACAAAGTAAACCTTCCTGTTTAGGATCTTCTATGTTGGAACAGACAATTACTTTGCTTTTATCCATACATGTTTTTTCATTCAATGAAATAGGGGAACAGCTCTCAGAACTCCCTTCCTGGTTATGACAACCCTTAATGCTTCCTTCAGCTACAATACCAGAAATCAGTGAGTCACATGGTGTTCCATTGTTATTCAACATAACCACTTCAGAACACAAAGTAGTTTTATTAGGGGCAGTATCCGTAGCCTCACCCAGACCTTCTAGTTTATCGTCAATCTCCATGTGATCCTCCTCCTGGATTTTACTAGGAGGTGCGGGATTATCACCATCATCCGCACTTACTCCAGCATTTTCTCTCAGGTCCCTCAGCGAAACAACTGAATCCTGCATAATGGGCTCCCTTAGCATGGCTCCGCTAGACACCACAGGTTCAACACACTCTCCCATTTTGATTGGAAGTGATCCAGTTGCAATCTTTACCTGTTTCTTAACATGGTTCCCAACATGACCATTGTACCGATGCCTTTCTTCAAATGTCTTATGGCAGAACTGACATTCAAATTTTCCGTCTTTAATTATTACCCCATCAGTAATGGATTGACCACCATTTCTAGATCTCTTTCTCTGATGAGAATATAACTGGTGCTGCAATAAATCATCCTTATTATTGAAAGTCACATTGCATTTATCACAGTGCAAAAGATCTCCTACTTGGACCTCCGATAGTTCTCCAAAATTCAATAAAACTTGCAACTCCCCATGACCATCAGCAGGGGATGAGTTGTGAAAAAGAGGGTTTTCCTTTTGGCCACCATCTTGAACTGTGAGATCCGAAGTCTGAAACATATTTGATGAATCAAAGCTCCATGTAGGACAAAATATAGCAGGAAGAGAAAACTGTATTTAAAAAAAAAAGGCTAAACTTACACTAACTAAAGCATGTACATTAGTGATTTCAACAGTTCCACTACTCTTGGCATATGCTGGAGGATTTTCATTCCGTTCACCACGAAGAAAGAGCAAATATGAAGAGACTTCCTTGCATGTGTCAAATTGCCGTCCATTAGGGCTGAGAAATTCAAATGTCTTAGGCCATCTGAATTGGATGCGTATAACAGAGAGAGGAGTACACAAATATCACAGTAATAATTCAAAATCATGTGTAAACAGTTGGATAAGCTCTGCTTTTGTTCAAGCTACAAATGTCAACAATTGAAAATTATGATAACAAGAAGACCCTACAACAACATACCCAGTGAAATCCCACAACGTGGGGTCTGGGGAGGGGTAGAGTGTACGCAGACCTTACCTCTACCTTGGTAAGTAGAGAGACGGTTTCCGAAAGACCCTCAGCTCAATAAAAGCATAAGCACAAGCGAAAGCAAAAGAAACGGTCAGACACGGACAAGAAATTTAAAGTCGTATGAAAATGAGAGTAACACAAGAGAACATGCCATGATAAATCATTCTTGAAAAAAGAAGCAGTAACTAACGCAGGTAAATAAGATAAACAAAGTACACGAAACAACATACAACCGAAGAAATCAAAGGACATGAAACTATAAATCAATACTGCGCCTACTAGTATGATAGGCTAGGCAGGGCTACAATAATAACCCTACAACTACCAGTATGTAAGCGTGAGTAGGACTACGCTCAACTAACTACTACTCTTCTACCCTAATCTATGTCCTCCACACCCCTCTGTCGGTCATGTCATCAGTAAGTTGCACATGCACCGTATCCCGTCTAATCACCTCTCCCCAATACTTTTTCGGTCTACCTCTACCCCTCCTGAACCCAACCATAGTCACGGAGGTATTTGTGCCTCTCCTATGCACATGCCCGAATCATCTCAATCTCGCTTCCCGCATCTTATCCTCCACCGAAGCCACTCCCACTATGTTCCAAATATCATCATTTCTAATCATGTCTCTTTGAATACCCACATATCCATCTCAACATCCTCATTTCCGCAACTTTCATCTTTTGAATGTATGAAGCCTTGACTGGTCAACACTCCGCCCCATACAACATAGTTGATCTAACCATCACTCTATAGAACTTGTCTTTAAGTTTTTGTGGCACCTTTTTATCGCATAAGACTCCAGATGCGAGCCTCCATTTCATCCACCCTGCTCCAATAGGATGTGTGACATCGTCATCAATCTCTTAATTTCCTTGGATAATAGACCCGAGATACTTGAAACTTTCTTTCTTTGAATGACTTGAATATCAAGCCTCACCTCCACGCCTGTCTCATGGTCACTCCCATTACTGAACTTGCACTCCAATTATATTGTCTTGGTCCTACCCAACCTGAACACTTTAGACTTCAGAGTCTTTCTCCAAACATTCAGCTTAGCGTTCACTCCGCTGCGAGTCTTCTCAATCAGGACTATGTCATCTGCGAATAACACACCATGGCACCTCCCCTTCAATTTGTCCATCCATCACCAAGGCAAATAAGAATGGGCTAAGAGCTGATCTCTGGTGCAACCCCATCATCACTGAAAAGTGCTCTGAGTCTCCTCCTACTGTCCGTACCCTGGTCTTGGCTCCATCATACATATCCTTGGTCGCCCTAGTGTACGCCACAGGTACACATCTAACCTCCAAACATCTCCATAGAACCTCCCTAGAGACTTTGTCGTATGCCTTATCAAGGTCGATGAAAATCATATGTAAGTCCCTATTACTCTCCCTATACTGCTCCACAAACCTTCTAATAAGATGAATGGCTTCTGTAGTCGAAGACCCTATTAGGGGGGGGGGGGGGGAATCCAGGGAGATAGCTGGCAAAAGTAACCTTAAGATGTTTCTTTTGAATAAGGAAGCGACCTTTAGAAGATGTTATCAATCTATTAACACGAATGCAGGTCAAGAAGATCGGAACGACAACAAATTTCATGTATTTGCACATAATATATATAATATATAGTACATGTACGCATGCATACATATTAATGTGGTTTCAAGCAGGTTTTCTAGGCAAGTTTTTGGTTTTCAAGGAATAAAAAGAGAGAGAAAGTCGTGCCATGGCAGTGAACAGATCTGAGTAACATATGGTAAACTTTCCTTTCAAAGGAAACCAACATTATCTTGAGATGACCCCAAAAAAATACAGACTTGTAATACACAAGGGACAGATGATGTGCTCTTGAGACTAAGATGCACTATTACATTTAATAATTGCAACTGAAAGATGATTTTGTAACAATTAACCCACTTCAGTAAGTTTTGCGCTGGTTGTACCATGTGAAGCCCAAGGATGAAGATGGTCGTATTTTTAAGATGAGTTGCACAACAACAATACCTCAATCCCAACACTAGCTAGGGTCCACATATGAGTCCTTAATATACATTATACTCTATTTAGACCTTCTCCATCTCAATATTTTTATGGCAAAGATGCAAATATATCCCTCAACTTTGCAATTTAGATTTAGAGTAGATATACTACTTGTTAAAAAAAGTGGTGCATATATACCCCAGCCGTTACACAAATGGTATATCTGCTCTAATGAGGGGTAAGCAATTGAGAAAACACTAAAAACACCCTATTTTCTCTATCTTTCTCTCTTCTAAAAAAACCATGACATGACTAATTGTCTCAACAACGGACCCATATCCTAAGCAATTAAAAGTTGCATTAAGCAATCTAACTTAATACAGAAGGCTGCTCTCCATGAGCTTTAAGTTTTTCTTAATCAAGATTCCTGTAGTAATTTCATTTTTCTAGCTGTATACATAATAGTATCATGAACCTTTTTCAAAGCAAATATTCCCTATGTTACAATTTATGTGTCTTACTTTCCTTTTTAGTCTGCTTCGTGAAGTACGTCAACTTTTTGGATTTAGAAATTTTCAAATTCCAACATAATCATATCACCTCTAATGACACCTCCTTATAGGAATAGTATCGCATGTTTAAGACAACAAGATTCAAAGGACATTTTTTTATGTTATACACACGTTTAATTTAAGACCACAAAATTCAAAAATTTTATCTACATTCTTAAAACTTCAAACCTAGTCAAACTAAGACACATAAAATGACATGAAGGGAGTAACTTCAATAAAGTTGCACTAGACACAAGTGAAGGAGTCTTATACGTACACAAACCAATGAATTATATCACCAAGAAAATTATTACCCAGATAAATATGATAGGAAACAAAATGAAAGTTGTATAACTCAAACCCCCAATGAAAAAGTCACTACCAAATCACTTCATTTATTTCATCATCATCTCCGTTAGCCTTTGATTAGAATCATCTCCCTAGATTGTGCCTCAATCCTTAATTAGTTAGATTTGGCTCTATAAACCCTCTGTATTCTTTCCATTTTATTCAAGTGCATTCACTCAATAACAAAGATTATGGTTAAAGCCAAATTAGAGTTCTCTAATACCCCAAGTCCAGGACAAATTTATAGCTTAATATATGGTGCATGTGAACCCATGATCTCTCCGCCAAACTAGGTATCTTATATACACATTTCCTAGATTTTATATTATTATCTGTTGGAACCCATGCTCAAATAAGGCTAAATGGTACACTTGATTGAATTCTAAGTTATTCACCTAGAGAAATAGAAATCAATTCCCACTAAAGACTTTCTTTTTCTCCTTTTTTAGTGGTGCACCCATGTTATAAAAATCCTACATCCGCCTCTAACCCTAACCATAAACATTCTTGACAAGAAAATCAATAAGGTAACAATAAGCAATAACATAAACAACAACAATAACAATCCTAAAAAACCTTATGTATCGTCGACAATGCAACCATACATGGCCTCCTTTCCTCTTAATAGAAAGCAAAAGCTTCCAACCTTTAGGCAACGTACTCCCAAACTCTCCCGCATCCACAATCCTTCTCTTCTTCCTTGTACTCCCCCATTGCCCATTCAATCTCCCTAGAAACCCTAACAACTCCTCTCCACTACCTAACCCATTTGTCCTCCTCCTCAACTCTCCCCCAAACGGATCCTCTAACGCCCCTAAACCCGCCAATTCCACTCGTTCACCGTCCTTATTCAATATCTCCTTATCCATATCATCCGTATCATCCGCATTTTGATAAATCACAATGTCCTTCACTTCCGCATTGCCTACATCCTCCTTAACCCTAACCTCACCCACTCCCCCAATATACTCATTCTTCCTAGGTCTACCTCGACCTCGTTTCCTTTTCTCCCCAATTGAACCTACATTGTCCAATTCGGGCACAGGTACGGGTACGTGCACAGTCAAGGAATTGGAGTAATCAACCCGAATAGGTATCAAATTGACGGGATTAGGATTGGGATTTGTGTCGGTTTTACCTGAACCCGACCCAAATAGCTGTTTAAGAAGGGTAACGATTTGGGAACTTTCGGAATTTTCTGTGCCGTTGTTGAGAGAGGGATTGTAGGAATTACGGAGGTGAGGTGTACGGCTACGGAGGGCGGAGGATGAAGCGGCGGAGGAGGCGGCGGGGGCGAGGCGGAGACGGGAATAGGTTTGTTTGCGGGACCCAGCGGATTCGTTAAAAACGGAACGGTCAATTTTAGGGATAATGACGTCGTCATCACGGCGAGGGTTAAAAGCGGAAGGGGAACAAAGGGAGAGGGTGTAAAGTTCAGATTGAGAGAGAAGACGGAGATCAACGGTTGGGATTGATTCTGCTTGAAGTGGGGTGACGTCAGTGACGGTAACGGAAGCCATGAGAAAAAGAAGGAAGAAGAGAGGTTTTGGTTATTAGGGGGGAATTTGATTTGATTAAATTGGAGGAGAAGAAAAATTGGTGTTTGCGTAAAGTACGGGAAAAGGGAAGGGCTTGTTGTTAAAACTTCAAGGACTTTTAACTGTTGCTTGGTTTTGTGAGCTTCTTTCTATTGGAAGAAGAGTGAGTCTTCCTCCGTTTCATATTATTTGATCATTTTTCTTTTTACATGTCTTTTAATAAATTATAAATAAAAATAATATTTTTATTATATTACTCTTATTTTTTTTTAATCAATATTGACTACTTTAAAAAATAATTAACATTATAGGCAAAATCTAAAAAACTTAATTATTTTAATCTTATTTTTACAAAAGTGACCAAGTAATTTAGAACGAATATTTTTAGTAAGTAATATGGGAGGGAGGGAGTAATAGGTTATAGGCCTATTTTATTTGGTTTAGAACTTTAGCCTCTGTTTGGATGGTTGTGATCCATGGTTTCATAATGCGTAGTATCATACTGTATTATATCATATTGTATTGTACCGTAATAATAAATATAACATTTGGATAAAATGTATCATTTGTTGTGGTTTAATAACCTTTTTAATGTTTGATTTAATAGTATGTACTTTACAGTAATATGTATTTACTAAAATATCATTAACCTTTCATTACACTAGTTTATATATATTAACAAAATTAGAATAAAGAATAAAGTAAAAAAAATAAAAAATAAGTAGGTGGTGGGATGGTGAAAGGGGTGGGTGGTGGTAAGGGGTTGTGAGTGGTGGGGGTGATGGGTGGGTGGCGGAGGGTAAGGGTGGGGTGTGGAAGGGTTTGATGAGTGGTGGAGGGGTGAGGTGGGGATAGAGATGGCAAATGGGCGGATTTGGTCAAAATAGGTTAAGTTAATAGTTGGGTCATGACTCAACCTGTCCAAAGGTTTCTTGGGTCAAAAAGAATTTGGTCATTGAAAGAAATAATTTCTCAATTATTTTCATTAATGAATGAGTATATATATAATTTACAATTTCCATAATATGGAGAATCTTATTCCTATTCTACTCCCAAAACACAATTCTATTTGTACAAGAATTCCATACCTCCTCCCCCAAAAAACATTTGCTACTATCGGCTTCCTAGAATTCTAAGACTCTTCCTCGATTTCTGAGCCGATTTCTTTCTTCTCTCTTCCCAAATTTTCTTCCAAATCCCCCATTCACCTATTGTTCTTTCGTTATGTCTACGTCAAAGAACATGTTTCATCATGCCCTTACTGTTTTCAACATCAAGAACCACATCCCTATTGTTCTTGAGATGGAAAACATCAAATATGCGACGTGGACGGAATTGTTCAAGATTCACGTCATCTCACATCAAGTACTCCGTCACATCATTCCTCTCATTGTTCCTACACCCGCAGAGAATCCTCAACTATGTATCACTCTTGATGCTACCGTCCTTTAGTGGATTTACTCCACTATTTCTACCGACCTTTTACAGACGATCATTGAACCAGACACTACGGCTATGGTTACCTGAAATAGATTGCGTGATATATTATAGGATAACCAACATTCCCGAGTGATCACTCTTGAGCAAGAATTTTCACAAGTCAGCATGGACGATTTTCCGAATGTTTCAGCTTATTGTAAACGGCTCAAGAAATTGGCGGACCAACTCCGTAACCTGGGAGCGCCTGTTACCAATAATCGTCTTGTTCTCCAAATGGTTGCAGGCTTATAATGGTGTCGGGACTCTACTCCGACAAAGTAATTAACTTCTCCTTTTTTATCAAACACGTTCGATAGTCACGTTAGAAGAAGCCGACTTGGCAAAAAAGGCGGCTACCGACGCAAGTTCCGTGGCAATGATGACTTCATCCGATAACTCCTACGGTTTTGTTGATACTTCGGACCAAAATCGTAACAACTGTGGCCGCAAGAAAGGTCAAAATCGTAAAAATAATGGCAAAAATTGTTGCGGCAACAACAGTGTCGGTCAGAATAATAGCAACACCGGAAGTGGGCCTCAGGGTACTTGGCCCCAGCCCGCCTGGTCTCATCCCTGGGCCCCTTGGCAGTGGGCCTGGACCAGCGGCCAGTGGCCCACCCGATCGCCTCGCCCGCTTATTTCCCAGCGGTTGGGCCCGATCCAAATTCAATCATAGGCCCAATTTTTTTGGTCCTTCAGGCGTCACCCAACAACGATATGGGTCGGGTCAGCAGAGCGGTCTGCTTGGGCCTCGGCCCCTGCAGGTCTTCACTGTTGCGGGCCCGACTCCGATCGCAACACTCACTGAGGCCGCCATGCATACACTTGGATTAAATCCTCGAGACGTGAATTGGTACATGGACACTGATGTCACTTCTCACATGACGTCCGACCAAGATACTCTCTCGTCTTATTTCAATTTGAGCAAAAATTATGGCATTATTGTTGGTAATGGCAACTCAATTTCAATTCGTGGTTCCGGTCATACAACTTTGTCTCCCCACCCCCCCTCCCCATCCACATGTTGTCTTGAAAATACCCTTCATGCCCCTAACTTAATTAAAAATTTGGTGTATGTCCGTAAATTCACCACTGATAATTAGGTTTCTGTTAATTTTGATCCATTTGGGTTTTCTGTGAAGGATTTCAAAATGGGGATACCTCTCATGAGATGTAATAGTAGGGGAGATCTTTATCCAATCACGCCCGCCACCAGTTTCTCGAGTCAAGCCATGCCATCGACATTTGCAGTTATAGCTCCTTCCTTGTGGCATGCATGTTTGGGTCACCCTGGGTCGTCCATTGTTTCTTCCTTGCATAAAAATAATTTTATTTCTTGTAAGGGTACGCGTAGTACTCCAATTTGTCATTCATGTCCTTTAGAAAAATATGTTTGATTACCATTTGTAGTCTCTACTTTCCATACTTTGATGCCTTTTGATATTAGTCATAGCGATTTATGGACTTCTCCAGTCCTAAGTTCTGTGAGACATCATTAATATGTTCTATTTTTGGATGATTATTCTAATTTTTTATCGACCTTTCCGTTAGCGAAAAAATCTCAAGTTTTTTCCACATTCTTAAAATTTAGAGCATTCATCCGTACCCAATTCGAACGGGAAATCAAGAATATTCAATGTGATTATGACAAAGAATATGATAATGGGTTGTTTCGGAAATTTTGTGATGCTAATGGCATAGTTTTTCATTTCTCTTGTCCTCATACGTCTTCACAAAATAGGAAAGCCGAACGAAAAATTCGTACCATTAATAATATTGTTCGAACTTTATTAGTTCATGCTTCTGTACCCCCTTCCTTTTGGCATCATGCTCTACAAATGACTACTTATCTCCTTAACATACTTCCTACCAAAGGGTTGACATATTCATCCCATCTTAAAATCTTCTATCATAAGAATCCTTCATATTCACATCTTAGGGTCTTTGGATGTTTATGTTATCCACTATTTTCGTCCACTACTATTAATAAACTTCAAGCATGTTCTGCCGTTTGTGTGCTTTTGGGGTATCCATCTAATCACCGTGGTTACAATTGTTTTGATTCATCGTCTAATAAAATCATAATTAGTCGTCATGTTAGTTTTTATGGAACCCGATTTCCATTTGCTAAAGTGAGTAGTCCCGTGCCTAGTTCGTATAATTTTTTAGATGACGGAGTCTCACCATACATTATGCACCACTTAATGGGCCAATCCAGTACCCCCGGAACGCCAACAGGCCCACTGCCTGATGTCCCGCCAACACCCACAACCCATTCATTCCCCGTCCCAGGTCCAGCACCTGGGCCAATCATCCAACCCAATTCTGCCCATGTTTCTTTTCCAATACCCGGTTCAGGTTCCAGTGTTGGGCCAGAGGCCCACTTCCTGCTGGCTAGTCCATCCCCCATTCAAATTTTTTCCAAAATCCACCTTATTCTCCCCCGAGTCACCGACCTGTTACTCGTAGTCAACGGGGTATTTTTAAACCAAGAAGACATTTTAATCTTAATTCTAATATTCTTAAATTCTCACTACCCCATAACCCAGTGTCTGCATTAAATTACCCGAATTAGAAATTGGCTATGAACGACGAATATAATGCTCTTATTGAAAATAAGACGTGGGAGTTGGTACCCCGTCCTTCTGGCATTAATATTATTCGGTTTATGTATTTTTTTACTCATAAAGATAATTCTGATGGTTCTTTTGCGAGACATAAAACTCGTCTCGTGGGTGATGGTAAGACTCAACAGGTTGACGTGGATTGTGCTGAGACATTTAGTCCGGTAGTCAAATCAGCTACCATTCACACTGTTCTCGGTCTGGCTCTTTCAAAGACACGACCATTCATCAGCTGGATGTCAAGAATGCTTTCTTACATTGTGATCTTAAGGAAACAGTCTACATGCATCAGCCCTTGGGTTTTTGAGACCCCGAATATCCTAATCATGTCTGTTTGTTGAAAAAGTCCTTGTATGGGCTCAAGCGATTTGCAGACTATGTATACTACTATTGGGTTTTCTTATAGCGGGTCTGATAATTCTCTGTTCATATATCGTCGTGGTACTTCCCTGACTAATATTTTCTTATATATGGATGATATTATTTTGACTGCCTCTTCTGATGATTTACGCCGGTCTATCATGACACTACTCAGTTCTGAGTTTGCTATGAAAGACTTGGGGCCCTTGAGTTAAATCTTGGATATTGCTGTCACTCGTCATGCATGTGGGTTATTCTTATCACAACGGAAGTATGCCACTGAGATTATTGAGCGGACTAGTATGTCCTCATGTAAGTATACTTCCACTCCAGTTTATACTAAACTCAAGCTGGGTGTTGCGGCTGGCTCACCTTATGAGGATCCCACCCACTATCGCAGTCTTGCCGGAGCTCTTCAGTATCTTACTTTTACGAAATCGGATATTACGTATGCCGTACAACAAGTGTGTTTGTTTATGCATGATCCTCGGGTTGAGCACATGAATGTACTCAAACGCATTATCCGATACATCCAGTGAACATTTGACTATGGCTTGCATCTATATCCATCATCGGTCTCTACACTTGTCTCATATGCATATGCTGATTGGGATGGTTGTCCGGATACCAGACGCTCCATGTTTGGTTATTGTGTATTTCTTGGTGATAACTTGGTCTCATGGTCTGCAAAGCGTCAGTCTACATTATCACGCTCCAGTGCAGAGGGCGAGTATCAAGGGGTAGCCAATGTGGTCTCTAAATCATGTTGGTTACGTAATCTTCTCATAGAGCTTCATTGTCCCATTCAAAAAGCTACCTTGGTTTATTGTGATAATATTAGTGTCGTCTATCTTGAGTACTCTGACCACCATGAAGTTTGATGATTCACGTATCATCCATGAGCATGTCATTAAAATGACAAACATAGCAGCAAGACTTAAGACCTTGAAAATGGAGGTAGATGAGAATTTCCTTGTGCAATTTATCATTAACTCATTACCGTCTGAGTATGGGCCTTTCCAAATGAACTATAACATCATGAAGGATAAATGGAACTTGTATAAACTGTACAGTATATTAGTTCAGGAGGAAACACGGCTAAAGAATCAAGAAAATCTCTCTATTAACCTCGTAAGTCATCAAGGAGCTGAAACGAAAGTGAAGAAATATGGTAAGGCTAAGCAGAAACATCATAATATTAATGAGTCTTCTTTCCAAGTACGTTAGAAGGAACACAAGAATGAGAAGTGTTATTATTTTTGTGGAAAATTTGAACACTTTCATAAGATTGCAAGAAACGTAAGGCATAGTTTGAGAAGAAAGGTAAGCCTAGTGCTTTTGCGTGTCTCAAATTAAATCTAACTGAAGTTTCTAATAATACTTGGTGGATTGATTCTTTTTGCACTGTTCATTTTCTATTTCGATGCATGGATTCCTTACCACCCATGCCATAAATCAGAATAAAAGATTTGTGTATATGGAGAATAGAGTGAAGACTCAAGTTGAAGCTATCGGGACTTACCGTTTAATCCTAGATAATGGAAATCACTTAGACTTGTTTGAAACGTATTATGTACCTACTGTTTCAATAAATTTAATTTCCTTGTCTAAAATGGATAAAGTTGGATACTCTTTTAATTTTAAAAATTAATGTTTTAGTTTGTTTAAGCATAATCATCTCATTGATATTGATTTTCTTTGTGATGATTTATACAAACTAAATCTTGATAATCTATTTGTTGAAACTCTTTTAGCCCTACATCACAATGTTGGAATCAAACGTAGTTTAGTGAATGAACAATTTGCTTATTTGTGGCATCAGTTTAGGTCACATATTCAAAGAAAGGCTGGAAAGATTAGTAAAGAATGAAATTCTTTTAGATTTGGATTTTATGGACCTTAATACTTGTGTGGATTGTATTAAAGGAAAATAAACAAAGCGCACAAAGAAAGAAGCCACAAGAAGCACACAGCTTCTTGAAATTATACACACTGACTTATGTGATTCTTTTGATGTTATTTATTTAATAAAGAAAAATACTTTATCACCTTTATTGATGTCTTTTTACGTTATGGTTATATCTATTTGTTGCATGAAAAATCTCAAATAATAAATGCCTTAGAGTTATTTATTAATGAGGTTGAAAGACAACTAAATAGAAAAGTGAAGATAATCAAATCAGATAGAGGTGGTGAGTATTATGGAAGATATGATGAAACTATGCAACACCGTGGTTCATTTGCTTAATTCCTTGAAAATCATAGCATATGTGCTCAATACACAATGTCATGTACACCACAACAAAATTGTGCGGCGGAAAGGCGTAATCGTACATTACTGGACATGGTTAGGAGTATGTTAAGTAATTCATCTTTATCCTTATCATTGTTGATGTATGCTTTGAAGACTGACATGTATTTATTAAACAGGGTTCCTAGTAAAATAGTCCCAAAGGCACCTTTTAAACTTTGGACTGGTAGGAAATCAAGTTTGAAGCACCTGCATGTTTGGGATTGCCCGACAGAAGTAAGAATTTATAATCCACAAGAAAGTAAACTGGATTCAAGAACAACCAGTGATTTCTTTATTGGTTATCTAGAAAAATCAAAAGGGTATAGATTTTACTATCCTAACTACAGTACGAGAATAGTTGAAACTGAAAATGCTAGGTTGATTGAGAATGGTGAAGTTAGTGGGAGTAATGAATCACAAAATATGAAAATTAGAGAAGTCATGGTGCAAGTTCCTTTACCCTATACTTCCTTTAAATTTATTATTTCTGATGTTGTTGTACACCCTAACAATCAACAAGAACAACAAATGAATGATTCGACTACTCACAATGAAGTTGCTGTTAAAGAACCTACCGTAGATCAATCACAAGAAGTAGAAATAAGAAGATCTGAAAGACAAAGGAGACCTGCTATTTCTGATTATTATCTAGTATAACTACACGAGTCAGAAATTGATAATGATCCAATTTCATTTTCACAAGTCATTAAAAGCAATAATTATTGGTTAAATGCTATGAAAGATGAGTTGAAATCTATGAAACAAAATAAAGTTTGGAACCTTGTTAAATTACCAAAAGATTATAAAAGAGTCAGGTGTAAATGGGTCTTTAAGACCAAACACGACTCAAATAGTAATATTGAACGTTATAAGGCCAGATTTGTTGCCAAAGGTTTCACTCAGAAATATGAAATTAATTAAAAAAGAATGTTTTGCCAGTCTCTAGAAAAGATTCACTCAGAATTATAATGGCTTTAGTAGCTCATTATGACCTAGAGCTACATCAAATGAATGTGAAAACTGCTTTTCTAAATAAAAATTTAGAGGAATAAGTTTACATGGATCAACCAGAAGGGTTTGCCATTAAAGTAAAGGAACACATGGTGTGTGAACTTAAGAAATCAATATATGGACTTAAACAAGCTTTCCGATAATGGTACTTAAAGTTCAATGAAACTATTGTCATCTTTGAATTCAAGAAAAACACTGTTGACCAGTGTATTTATAGTTAATGGGAGTAAGTTTATTATTTTAGTCTTTTATGTTGATAACTTCTTGCTTGCTACTAATGATATTGGTATAATGTATGACACCAAGACATTTCTCTCTAAAAACTTTGAAATAAAAGTTTTGGGAGAGGCATCATATATGATAATATAGGAATAGAAATATTTTGGAATAGGCACAAGGATTATTGGGATTGTCTCAGAAAGCCTATATTAATAAAGTGTTAGAGAGATTTAGAATGAAACAATGCTCATCAAGCTCTGTTCCAATTCAGGAAGGAGATAAATTAAGTCTCATGCAATGTCCAAATAATGAATTAGAACGTGAGCAAATGAATAATATACCTTATGCATCTTTAATTGGAAGCTTAATGTATGCCCAGATTAGGGCTGAAAATGGATCAGAGGTGAATCGGGTGGAGCTCAATCCGCCTCCACCCGCCAACTATCCATCCACCACCCGACCCATCCATCACCCTATTTTTTTAATCCACATCCGATCCACCCATCATCCACGGGTGAATCGGGTGGATCAAGCCATGGATGGAAGCGACGAAGACTTATGAAAATTGGTCGATACTCAAGTCTTGTAGGTAATTTATGACAATTAATAAATATGTCAGTTCAAATTTCACAAAAATGAACTTTACTTTGTTCATTTTATTGGAAGTAGAGAATTGTACTGATTAATTCGAGAATGGCAGGTTCTAGTAAACCCACAAAGTTGCATTTGATTATATCAACTGTTAAGATAAAATAAATATCATCAATCCTCCTAGTATTGTGAGTTCATATTTTTATGTGAAAACGATCAACATTTATTTTTTTCCTTTCTTATGTTGTTCAATGTACGTTTTACTTGATCAAACTTAGAGTGGTATAATTAGCAAATAAAAACAATTTGTTCAATCTGTTTAAATTTGGACGAGTTAGCGACCCACATATTTCTTAACTCACGTTATTTTGATTAGCCTGATTCTGTCAAATTAAAAATAGCATTTAGTAAGCATTTGGACATGTAATTTCATCTTATGAGATGAAATCATCGTTTGGACATGCGATTTCATCTCATGAGATGAAATTCCAAATCATCCAAAAAGGCATGACTTGAGATTTCAAATTTTAAATGTAAAAGTTGACCACAAGTTTATATTTTGTAAAAATAGATCCATAAATTGGTAGATATAATTAGCAATCATGTTTATCAATTATTTATATCAAATATTAAAAGATCTACAAGAGGGGTGAATTGAAAATAATTAATTTATAACGGATGGATGAGTGGGTCGGGTGGTGGGTTGGATGTATGTCCACCCGAATCCGACCCGATTCATCCGTCACCCGATTAAAATCCATATTTTGTCGAATTTTCATCCATATAATCGGGTCGAATGGATCGGATATCCATCGGGTTAGGGTGAAATTGTCAGCCCTAGCCCAGATTGTACGAGGTCTGACATCAGTTTTGCTATCGAAATATTGGGAATATATCAAAGTAATCTGGGAATGAACCACTGGAAAGCTGCAAATAAAGTGTTAAGATATTTACAAGGAACGAAAAATTTTATGCTCTCTTATAGAAGATCTGATCATCTTGATGTGATCGGATATTCAGATTCAGATTTTGCTGGTTGTGTGGATATAAGAAAATTCATATTTGGTTATTTGTTGTTGTTAGCTGGAGGATCAATATCATGGAAGAGTGATAAGCAGTCTATCATAGTTGCATTCACTATGGAAGATGAGTTTGTGGCATGCTTTGAGGCCACAGTTCAGGCTAATCGACTGTGAAACTTTATTTCATGACTTAGATTAGTCAATAGTATTGTGAAGTCGCTGAAAATTTATTGTTATAATCCCGCAACAGTCTTTTTCGCTAAAAACGACAAGTATTTAAAGGGTGCTAAGCATATAAAATTGAAATACTTTGTAGTTAAGGAAGAAGTACAGAAACATAAAGTGTCAATTGAACATATTAGCACCAAACTTATAATTGTTGATCATTTGACGAAAGAATTATTGCCAAAAATATTTACTGAACATATTGAAAGAATGGGCACTAGTGATAGCAATGTATAATTTTATGTAAACCTTTATGATGTTATGAAATTGACACTTTGAGCTCACTTATATATATGTTTCTGTTGTTGCTTGTGTTTCTCTTGTAATCATGATGCTGAGAATAATGATAATAGGTTTTTGCGAGAATAATGATATTTCTAACATTATCGTTAGACCAATAACGGATTCCCCACCTATAGGTTGTGTTGCATAATTAGTTGGTATCGTAGTACATCGAAGGGACTATGTCGAATAAAGTGACGTACAACCGTCATGACCTATACTGATTCATTACTTAATGACAACGACTAATGGAACTAATGTAATGGATTTAGCTCATAATGTTAAAAAGATTTACTAAATCGATTAAATCAATGATATCACGTGCGTCAAGTACGAGAATGTAAGAAATGTGTTCCATGTGATTGAGTTGAATTTAATAAATAAAAGGACTAATTAACGAATATTTATTATAATGGAATAATTTTTAAGGTAATTAAATAACTTCTCACTTTGATGGAAAATGGTAAATTAAGTGGCTATTTACAATCGGAGGTGTCCATATACGAGAAAGTGACTGAAAAACGTAACATGTGTCAGCATGACTGGTCAGTGTAACACGTGTCATGCATGACATGCGCTATGCATGGTGGACACTTGGTACGCATGCACGGCATGAAGATTGCATGACCGACATGTGACGCACATGCATGATGATAATTTGCATGGAAGACACATGACACACATACATAAAGAAATGTGTCATATTGCATGTATTACATGTGTCACACATGCCTGAGGTGAATTGCATGTGTGACACGTGTTCCTCCCGTGTCATGAATGTATTACGCTTGCACATTCATTCTCCGTCTATAAATAGCTTATTAAGACTTCATTATTACAGATCAAGAAAAAAGTATCTTAGTTATATATATTTAATCTATGTGTAACTGGAGTATAAAGTAGCATTAAGAAAGAAACTGGTCCTCTTTTAAACTGTAATTTACGATTATTTTCATCAAATAGCGTGATAAAAGTGCAGTGTAAAGGAGAAAAAATGATTTCTCTAGAAGTTTAATCACTTCTGCGAAAGATAGTTTAAAAAATATTATGAATTTAGGTATGTTTTTTTTTATTAAAGTAATATCATATCATATTTCGTGAAAATTATTAAGTTGCACAATTCTGATGTCATATCATATTTCAATTAGATTGTTTATGTTTCCCCATTTATAGCCGTGAAAATCATAACAGTAAGCCCTGACCTCCGCAAAATATAATTGGGAATCGGAATTATCCAATTCAAAGATATCAGAAAAATCTAAGATTTGGAGTTTGGTATTAACAAGTGCCACCTGTTCTATGCTAGATGCGACAAAAAAATATTAAGTGAGAAGTATAGGAGATTAGATACAGTTGGTAATCATCTTAAAATATGATTGTGTCATGATAAGAAGAAATATTCATACTTCCTCGATTGCTTGATTCTGCCCAGAGTTCAAGAAAAAAAGTTTTAAAATTTATGATATAAAACTTTAATTACATGTCAATTGTGTAGAAATAAAGCTATACTATTTAGGGGTAAAATGAGAAGTTTAAAGCTAAATTATTTTTAATATTAAAGAGTATTATTTTTATCTAAACAAATTAATATGAAATAAATTGAATATTTCTTAGACATTAATATTATAAAAGTATTTAAACTAATATGTTATGTGAAAGCTAACTGCTATAACTATACTATTTTTTTCATACAATTAAACTTTTTAGACTCAGTAGAGATTGGTGACTTGAAAAAGATTACTCCTATAAGTTGCATGTTACAACCAGTGAGAACAAAAATCAATTAGTCGAGAGTATAAAATTGGATTTTTAATGTATAATTTCCATAATATATATTAAACAAGCTCTAAAAACAAAACAAAACAAAACAAAAACTTATGTTTTTATTTTTTTCAAAAAATCATATATGTATAGATAATTTGAGGGAAAAGTAAATTTTGTAGAACTCACAAAACTCACCTTAAATCCTAATTTGTGTATATGAAGGGCAATTAAGTAGGATTACACCTTTATCAACAAACATTACGTACGTTACTCTAATAATTGTATAGTTGGGAGAGAAATGCTGGTGTATAGACTATTGAGTAGACTCTAATGCGTAGGTTAAACAAGTAAAGTCAAATTATTTCCCATAAGCCTCAAAAATCAGTTTGGATCAAAATTAAATCAAACGCAAATCCAATGTCATGTAATTCTTTTATTTTCTTTAAATCTTAGTTCATTATAATTGTTTCTTAGTAGTAGGCCCTTTTTTGGTCGGATAGGTCCTACCTCATTTTCAATGGGACAATATTGAACAAAAGTCACATATGTTCTTTTTTGTCAGTAAATTGATTGTCTGTTGTGGGCTGAGATAGATTAAAATATACACCCGGAGTTGTTAGATTAATTAACTTATGCTTGGAGTTGTATTAATCATTTCCTTTAATATCATGGCGAGCGAAAATATTTGCTTCAGATCTTATGCATATTCCATATAAAATTAATATTAGAGAAGTTCATGGTTATTCATGCGATGTTGATTTTTGAGGCTTATGGGAAATAATTTGACTTTACTTGTTTAACTTACGCATTAGGATTAGAGTTTACTCAATAGTCTATACACCAGCATTTCCTCCCAACTATACAAATATTAGAGTAACGTACATAATGTTTGTTGATAAAGGTGTAATCCTACTTAATTGCCCTTCATATATACAAATTAGGATTTAAGGCGAGTTTTGTGAGTTCTACTAAATTTACTTTTCCCTCAAATTATCTATACATATATGATTTTTTGAAAAAAAATATAAACATACATTAAGATTACATTTTTACATTGTAATATTTCATTAGTTATGTCCCGTATCCTTCAAAAACTTATGTCACTCTAAGCATTAGTTCAATTTTAAAGAGCAAAAGTTAAAGACCGACCCATTTGAAGGGAAAAGTGCAATTTATTTGCAAGCCACACAACTCATGAAAATATTGGGCCACATCGGGTTAAAATATTCAACCCAACGGGTTAATTCTCTTTAGTCTAGCAAACCCAAAGTTCTATGGTGTATATGGTAATTTTTTGACCAGCTTCTGTTTTGCTTTATTTAATATTAATCCTCTGTTTTTTTGTTTGATCAAAAACAACTTTCTTTTAGCAAAAAGAGCAGGATTAGTTACTCACTCAAAATTTCTTTCAAATTCTACAACTTCAATTCCCTTGTGCTGCTTTTCTCCTTGTTTTTATTGTAAGTATCAATAGTCCCATAACAAGATATATCAAAGAGGTCCTTTGAGAGAATATGGCAGAAAAAGTAGTGCATAAATCATGGATTATTCAGTATAATTTGTAATTCTATTAAGAATTCTCCTCTTGGTCTTTGTTTTTGTGTCTTTTTACCTTATAGGAGATAGTACTAATAGTGGTAATATCCTAGAAAATAAGCCTACAAGAGGAAATTCATCTCCAAAATGTAATATTTTGACTCTCCCAAGATAGCATAGTACCATTTTGAATTGAAAGTAAATATTTCCTAAAATATACTACTTGTTGGAAATTTGCCTTTGGGGGGGAGGTGCGTCCACCCATATTTAATGATTTAAACACTAGGGTTCCGCATGTTGGAGGCTTTGTCTCTTCACACGTGCATAATCTACTAAGTGAGTAGATGACCGTAGGGCCAAGAATCGTCAAATTTCGTTGAGAAATGAAAGAGATATTGGTCCACGAAGTAAGGTGTTTGAGGCATGGAAATATGGTGTGGGACAAATCTACCACATCGGTGAAAAAAAGGAAGAATTACTCTCTTTATAAGTCTCTAAATTGGCTAAGGGTATGGGACCCCAAGGGGTAACCCATGTGTTTAAAGGATGGAGTACATAGATGTGCTTGGGTTCAAGGCTAAGCCCACACGCGCGCCGCCTTGGGGTCCGGGCTCGGGCTTGGTCTTGGGCTTCTTCTGATATTATCTCTTTGGACCCCAAATTATTTAATATTTACAGTTTGGTCCCTGAAGTTTTTGGAAAGTTGAATTTGGGAACGACGGAGGGCAGAAAGTTTCTGCCTACCGTTGGAGTTGATTTTTGGGGGCGTTAGTGTGCATTAACCAGCCATTACTTGGCTGATTAACTCCTCCATAAACAACCCTCTTTCAATGGCCATAAACCTACCATGTTTTGGCAGTTGAGGAGTTCCCCCTTCATGCTATATATTGATGCCTTTTGGCTCAGTTGTGTAACACGAATAGACACACAAAAGACAGCAAAAATGAGACAACATTTATATACACAGAGACAAACAGAAGAGACACTGAAATTCAGTCCAGCGTTGGGACTAAAACAGAAACTCTTCCTTCATTTTCCATTCTTTAGCAAGTCGTTTCGTGTTTGTTTTCTTCGTCAGAATCAACCTATTTACTTTGTAGTGTTGATTAGGTGCTGTTTTATCTTGGGAGACTATTGCCCGTTAACGTAAAAGCATATATACGGGGCAATCTTGTCTTAAATACAGAGTGCCATCACTCGACTCAGCACACAGTTGTAACAATTCAGATTTAGTGTTTCTTGATTTCAGGTTATCAAGATTCAAGACTCAACAAGCTTGCGGCAGTTCTGAACATTGGCCTATTTGTTTATCCTTTCGAACACTTGTAATATTTATTTACTTCCCGTACTGCTTTACAATATCCAACACTACTTTTGTTAGCTTGTTTCGGCTCTTAAATCAGTATTTGTCCACGAGTACAAGGTGAGGAAATATTTGGGTTAAATTGTACGGGTTGAGTTATAACCTACTTTTTAATCCAACTTGACCCAAAAATATCTGAGTTAGATTAGATTTTGATCCATTCATTGAATTAACTCATTTTGACTCAACATAATTCGGCCTCGGCCCGTTTGCCACCTCTAGTGCTAGGCATGGAGTCTTTGAGATGCTTTTCATTTCAAACTTCAAAAATAAAGAAATAAGGACTCATCTAATTAGGCCCAAATTAATGGATCTCTACAAAGAGGCAAGTACCAACAGCTTCCTACTCAGCTAGCTAACCTATGACAATCTTTTGAAGCCCAAGCAAAGAAGTCCAATAAAACATTAAAGCTCACTTTGAAGGACAATAAGTTGTTATAGTCCACACAAAAGCCCAAATACAATGGGACATATAATAGTATATAGAAAAAAGGACATGGTGTAATCATTAGCAAAAAGAAAAAGGTCCAAAAAGGTTCAGCAAATGACCCGAAATAACCTTAGACCCAAAATAAAGATAAATTTAGCCAAATCATACTTTCTCACTTTCTCCTATATTTCTTTTTCCTCTCATCGACGGCCACCCAAGCTTCATTTGCGAATGATTGTTTTCTGTCCTTACTTTCATTTTCAAGAATTTATGTCTTTTTCACTTTTTATTAAATTAGTATTTCTCTTTTTATTTGAGAATTGCTCTTTTTCTTATTTTTTTGTCAATACATATACTTATATTATTAAACATTACAAACAAACTGAAGCCTCTCCTTGTATCATAATTACACAAGGAAAGGAGAGGCTTAAAGTAGTACGATTTTGGCTACTGCTACTACATTTTCTACAACATTTCAACCCAAATATTCACAAAAACTAGTAGAGTGGATTACAGTTGTGGGTAACCCCATATGAATACAACAATATACTCAGTAAAATTTCACAATGTGGGTTTGGAGAGGATAGAATGTACACAGATCTTACATGTCTTGGTAGGTAGAACGACTATTTCCGAGAGACCCTCGGCTTAAGACAAAGCACAAGCCCAAACAAAGTAAGACACACAAAGTGCATAAGTCATGACAACGCATTCTGAAAAAGAAAGAAATAAAAAGAAGCAATAATTAATGCAAGTAAATAAAACAAACAAAATACACATAACAACATAAATCAAACGACAAGGGACTATAAGACAATATGATAGGCTAAGCGAGCCTACAATAATAATACTACAACTACCAGTTTGTAAGCGTAGGTAAGACTACACTGGATTACCTACTATCATTCTACCATAATACGTGTCCTCCATGACCCCCTATCTAAGGTCATGTCCTCAGTGAGTTGCACATGCGCTATATCCCGTCTAATCACCTCTCCCTAATACTTTCTCGGTCTACCTCTACCCCTCCTGTATCCGTCCATAGCCAACTTTTCGCATCTCCGCACTGGGGCATTTGTGTCTCTCCTCTGCAGGTGTCTGAACCATCTCAACCTAGCTTCTCGCATCTTATCCTTCACCGAGGCCACTCCCACTCTGTCCCTGATATCATAATTTCTAATTCTATCCCTCCTTGTTGTTACACCTCGTAAGATTAAGGAAATAAGATTCAAATACCGAAAATTAGTATACAAGAGGATACGAGGCTTATGAAATTCTCGGAAATTAAAAGAAGTGGGTTTGAGATTTTTTTTATTATTGAAGAACTTGGGGGGCCAAAGTGTAATAAGAAAATCAGATTTTTTATATACCTACACTCACCTCTTCATCTTCTTTCTAACTTAACCAAAAAAAACTCTCATTCTCTCCTCCAAGCTCAGCCGAAAAACCCTCCACCCATAACCAAATTTAAGGTTTTTATCTCATCTTCTTATACTACATTTTCACCAAAAATTGGAAGCCAAAACAACACAAAAAACAGTGGCAAAACAGCTGCTGGCCGAGAATGTGCCCAGAAATTTTGAGATTTTTGGGATGAAATTTTGGAAGAAAACGTGTAGGGATGATGGCTTAACATTGTAGAACACTTGCATGTCAATTGGAGTTGAAGAAGTGAACAAAAAAGGGAAAGAAATACGAAAACAGTGGGGATTTTCGGACCCAGACAGTGAGCAAATTGTGCGGACTGTTTTGGACGAAATTGAGGTATAAAATTCTTCTTTCTATAATTTAATTGGAATGCATGTTGTTAGAATTAAGGATATGAGTTTGTGTTAAGAAAAATTTGGAATTTAAACAATGCATGTGACAATTTTGGGCTAGTTGCCAATTTGGGACATATTTTGGTGATTGTTGGATTCGTTGGTTATTGTTGTTATTATTATCACTAATTACGTGATGAAATTGAAAGAAAACATTGATATTAAAGTTTAAATTAGTTATATGGAAGTATTGAAATACGGAATTGGATTTTAGGAGTTAAGAGAAGAGTTATGGAATTATGACATGTTGTGGCCAAGAACTTGCATGAAATCGTTGGACATGTTGAGATGGATATGGACTGTTTTAGGGACTGTTTTGTGGTGTTATAATGCTGAAAATTTAGTTACCATTATGCATGTTTAAGTGTGGTAATTGCTAATGTAAGTCCTAAAGGAATAAAGATGTAGAAAGGTGTAGAAATGCTTCACATTCTACCCTCGTTGTTGTTGGAACATGGACTATTTTTGTGGCCTATTTTAATGTGGATTAAGAGGCTAAATTTACATGAGAAGTGGGTGTGGAAATCCCATTTGTTGCTATTTTGGTTGTGCCCTTAATTGGTGCTTGGTTATTGATGTTATTAGCCTCGTTTGGAAGTTGTGGAAACATGTACAAACAAGGGAAGTGCTGGCCGAATTTTTATAGAATAGGAAGTCGTTATTCGATATAAAGTATGTCAGTGATCATAGAATTGACGAACGTATTACCATTATTATAGGTTGAAGTTCTAAAACGAGATGTACTCTAATATTGAGTTGATTAGTTCGTCTAAGAGGTATGTGAACTATTCCTTCTTTCTTCAGCATGATTTTTATTTAATGAAGGTACGGCGGACGTACATGATTCTTATACAGTTTAATTCCTAAAGATGTTAGTTATGAGAAGTGCCTATGATTTTTCATTAAATAGTTTATTATGACATTATTATAATGATTTTATTGGGAGTCAAATGAAAATTTTGATTGCATATGGTTACTCATGAAATCTACTCGTGCTAAGTGTTATTACTTCACTTCACCGAGTTCCGGATCGGGTTATGTTCGTGCACATCCTTGCATCTTTCACCGAGCCCCTCACTAGAGGGCCGGGTTACGTAGGATGGATCCATAGATGAGATATGACTTTACCGAGTCCCAGAATGGGCCGGGTTATGATATGACTTTACCGAGTTCCAGAATGGGCCGAGTTATGATATGACTTCACCGAGTCCTAATATGGGCCGGGTTACGATATGATTCCACCGAGTCCCGCATTAGTGGGCCGGGTTATGTTACAGGTATATATATGTATATGGATAGGCATTCATGTTTTCTTGACTTGACTCTCATTTTTATAAGGTACAATTGACTTTTATTGTTTATGACACAGTTGGATTTGAATCATGATTTTTATACTGACCTCTTGTTATCCATTGGCTATTTATGATCTTATTTGCAGTATTTCATGTTTACATACTCAGTACATTATTTTGTACTGACCCCCTTTTCTCGGAGGGCTGCGTTCATGCCCGCAGGTACAGGTGCTCAGTTTGGTGACCCTTCAGTTGAGGTTCCTGCGCAGCTGTTTGGAAAGCTCCTTTGATCCAAAGCTTTACCATTTTGGTACAGAATCCGATCATTTTGATTTAAGTATATTTAGGGGCACGACGGGGCCCTGTCTCGTTATATGTCATTGTCCTTCTTATAGAGGCATGTAGACAGTTGTGGGTTGTACTTATGTAAGGGTTATAACTCTGTTTTGGTCAGTCATGCTATTGTACTCTGTGTTGGGGTGTTCCCGTGTATATATGATATTATCTAGTGGCAGTCTTGTCGGCTTGCCTGTTGTATTATGTTGGCTAGTTGTGACTCCTCAGGAGGCAGGTACATTCGGGGGTAAAGGCAGCCTCGTCGGCTTGCCTACCCTGGCATATGTTGTTATTGCAACGTTATGCTGCCGGATTTCAGACTCATTAGGTGTTAGTTGGATTATGTGTGACAGGTCAGGATAATGACGTCATTAGGGCGGTTAGTCGCGGCCCGTCGGGTCGGGTCGTGACACTTGTATGCCCATACATCCATCTTAGCATCTTCATCTCCGCAACTTTCATATTTTGGGTGTGCGAAGTCTTGACCGGCCAACACTCTGCCTCATATAGCATGGTCGGTCTAACCACCACCCTATAGAACTTGCCTTAAGTTTTAGTGGCACATTTTTATCGCATAATACTTCAGATGCAAGCCTTCATTTCATCTACCCTGACCCAATACGATGTGTGACATCGTCATCAATCTCTACATTCTCTTGGATAATAGACCCGAGATACTTAAAGCTCCCTTTCTTTGGAATGACCTGGGTGCCAGCCTCACCTTTACGCCTGTCTCAAGGTCGCTCCCGTCACTGAACCTGCACTCCAAGTATTTTGTCTTGGTAACCCCATATTAATAAGTGATTTATATGCGTTATTCTCGAAAAGATTTTTTGCAGCAATTTTGTTAAACGGCAATGGAAAAAGAAGAAAGAAACTTGAAAATGATTGTTTTATCATATAAAATTCTTGAGAAGGAGGAGGAAGATGAAGAAGAAGGAGAAGTGGGGGAGGAAATTAAGCCTTCAAGAAATATCCTAAAATATGTATATTATTATATAATAATATTATTATATAATATATGTATAATTAGTAAGTATATGTTAATTTTATATTTATTACACATATATTATACAATAATGATAATTTTGTTCCGTGTTTGATTTGTTATGATCGGAGATGGTCTAAAATTAAATCTTTTAATAGAAAATTTCTATCTTTTTTTCGGTGATCATTGTAGCTTCCGTTGTAAGATTTATATTCGCTCCTACGTATAATGCTGAATAGTAGGGGTTTTGGGTTTTCAGGGGTTGGATTTGTATTTTTGTTTGGAATGCGAAATGGCATTGAGTTATATAAAAGTCTAATCGGGTATAAAAACCATTTTAAGGGTAAATTCAGACATTTATTTTTTGAAATCAAGTTACACCGTTCGATTGGATTGTGTTCCTTTAAAAAATATCTTCAAAATCGGTATAATAATTGTATAAAATGTGTATAATTAGCGAGTGTACATTGATTATACATTTATTATATACAAATTATACTATAATAATATATTTTTATACATATACTTTAGGGATACATATTCTATATGATAATGATACAGTTTCTATCCACATATGTGTATAATAATTGTGTAATATGTGTATAATTAGTTAATATACGTTAATTATACATTTATTATACAATAATGATACATTTCCCCTACATATACTGTAGGGATACATATTCTATATATGAATGATACAGTTTCTATACATATACAATATTGATACTTTCTATACACATACTGTAGGGATACATATTCTATACATCAATGATACAATTTCTATACACATACAATATTGATACATATTCTATATAACAATGATATAATTTCTATACATATACTGTAGGGATATCTATACATATACATCATTGATACAATTTCTATACATCAATGATACATTTTTATACATATACAATAGTGATACATATTCTATATTTACTACAACGATACAATTTCTATACATATGCTGGAGAAAAAAAGAGATAGAGAGAGTGTGTGGTAATGCGATGTAAGAGTTGTAAGAAGAGAGATTAGGGTTTTGGGTTTTGGAGGTTTGAGTTGTACAAAAAAGTACCATTGATAAACTATTACATTAACAGATAAGGTTCAAATTTTTGAAATGTATAGTTTATTAACACTTTTACCACGCTTCTATTTAATATACAATAAAAGTTATTAAAGAAATCAATAAATAGAGCTTAAGCTTAATTTTGATATTTTTATATCATATTTAGCAAATTACAAAATAATTACAAAAAAATTGAGTCATATTTTAGATACATATTTTTTTTTTCATTTGCAAAAGAAAAATAAAGTTATAAGAGTATATTTTCTATTAATTTAAATTTTAATAAATAAGCTAGTTACTTTAGTATGTTTCTTATATTATTTTTTGTTGTAATCTAATTTTATAATTATATTTTATATTTTATTAATCTAAAATATTTATTTAATATTTTTATTTTTTGTATTTTATTTTTATCTTTACAAAAGGAAGAGAAAGACAAAAATAAAGAAAGAAAAAAATGAAGAAGATAAACTAAACAAAAAAGGAAATTAAAATTAAGAGAAAACAAACAAAATAACAAAAAACAGAGACAACTAAGATATTGATAGAAAATAAGAGACAAACAGTTGTCACAAACTTAAAAAGGATATTAGGAAATTGGTTAGGATTAGTTTAGGATTACAAAATGGGTTTTGGGGAAATTTGTGCCATTAAGTGTCAATAATTTCACCTGATGACTAATTTTCTTACCTCTTTTATATATCCAAACAGCCTATCAGGTTTACTGTTTAATTTTTTTAGCCGGTATGCATAGTGTGTGTATATATATACACACATACATACATCTGTATATTATGCATAGATTATGCATATATTATACATCCATCACCTATTTTTAATTTAAGCAATTGAATGAGCTACTTATTTAGGACATTAGCGGAAACCATTCGAACCAAGTCTAAGTACTTGAAGTTAAAGAAACAAATCTCATCAAAATCATTCAGGAATAGTAAAAAAAACTTCATTAAAAATCATTACGTATAAGTTTGTTAGGATATGTATGTAAAATTTAAAGAACTGGTGATACATAAAGTTTAAAGGGTTGCAACTACACCCAAAATAACTTTATCATAAAACTGAAGTGGAAAATAAATTTTACTCTACTCACATGCTAATTTCACTTATCGAAGGTTAATTTGATTAACTTATAGAAATAAAATCATCAATTTAGTTTATTTTTTAAACTTTAAAAAATTTAAACTCATGAATTATTAAAATTGAATATCATTTAATTAAAAAGCAAATGTATTCAATTTGATTTAGTTCCAAGATTTGATCTCATACTTGATGATTAAAAATGTAGCAACAAAATTCAGATGGAGGAGCACTTTTCAACGATTTAGTAAAACACATTTATAGTCTTTTAATATGACTATGTGAGCAAGACTCGAAGGAGAGGCTATTACGTACATCTCTTCCCCTTTACGTACGTAGCATGAATATAAGTTGCGCATAAGAAATGATTGACGGTTTCTTATTTTGAAAAAAAAAGGGCATATATTTCGTTTACTAAATTGTGCTATAAGCTGCAATCCATTAGGTACAACAAAAAGAAAAGATAACAAGAAACTTAGCTTCCTATTGATGATTCTTTTTAATTCAACTGCTAAAGTAACTTCAATGAATCAAACGAAAAAAATTCCAGTTCCCTGAACTTCAACTCCTTTAAATGAATTAGAAGGAGGACAAGGGCCGTGACCTTCACCAAACGAGGCGATATGATCCTTCAACGATCTCTTGTGTTTAAAATCGGAACCACAAACACAGAGCCAACGTTTACCACAATTTTTCTCGTGAGTTCTCCAGTCCCCTTTTATAGCCAGGCACTTGCCACATTTCCTGCAGGCGAAACGCTTCGTACCGTGTTTTCTCTTGTAATGTGTTTGCAGTGTTCGAAAATCCTTCAATGGCTTAGCCCTTGGGTGATTTATGTTGTTCTTGCAGCTCTCCTCACAACAGTAGCATGGAATCCCTAACATGGCTCTTGGTTGTGTTCCCTTGAGTGATTCCGGTCCTTTTCGATATTGCGAACCGTGACCCCACATGTGCATCTACTTGTAAAGTGAAATGGTTGAATCATTAAAAAAGTTAAAACTATTCAGAAATACACATTGAATGTTATGATTATTATTAGCGAATATTCTCAGAAATTCCTCTTTATATTTCACAATATATATAGATGTACAAGGTTGATTCCTAATATGGTACGAATCCTAACTTACCTTACAAATGTTGATTCCTAATACAATTAGAATCCTAAGTTACCTTAAATATACATCTATCATAATTAGAAAATATACGGAGAATATTCTGAGAATATTCGCTAATAATTATGCATTGGATTTTTGGCCGTAGATCACGTATACAAGATGATAGTGAATAGGGGAAATCTTTTTGTCCACTTTGAAGTGTCTATTGTGTTTGCCCTCGAAGCAGTGTAGATGGACAAATTAGGAATTTTTTTTGTTTGACATGATTCAGATAATTGTAAATTGAAACAACATAATGTTGCTTCTTGCACCTCATTTTGAAATGACACATATAAAGTATCAATAATATGTTCCTTCCAACCCAAAAAAAAAGACAATAATACACGTAATGTAATTATTATACGAAAAATATTGAATGTTACAAAGATATATTTTGAAGCATATGATAGAATGCACCTGAAGATTGTTGTAACGACTGAAAGTTTTGTGACAAACGTGACATGAAAAATGGGTGAAGCCAATCAAGATTTGTGAAGGAGTTGGTATCCAATATTGGGTGCCTGCTCCAATAATATTTCCATCTCCTTTGTTATGATCAGTTGGATTACTACTAGAGCCAATATTTCTGAAATTTGGAAGACCAATGTGTAAGGCAACAGTCACATCATCTTCTTTGTCCCAATTGTACGAATTAGGGTTTTCTTGATCATTGGATATTTTCTGTATATTCTGATCAGATAGCTGAGACAAACTAAGAAATTCAAATGCATTTTGGGTTTTATCAGCAAAGAAATCAAATGGCTCAATTTGATTTTCAACATTAGAAGATGAAGCAATATATGAGCGTTCCATATTTTGTGTACGTTTTTTTTTTCGTAACGATATAACCTAGTATGAGTGAAAGAATGGACCATCCTAGGATATTCAAGGTGTTTTTATAGCCCCAAGGTGGAATGTTTGTCCTTAGGTTTGATTTTAAAAGTTATCCTTTAGAGGGAAAAATTGAGAGAAAAAGACACTGGAGAAAATGGGGTACATTGGCCGTTGAATGTAAACAACATTAATTAGTATTTTTGTTTTAATGGAAAGGATAGTTAATCTCAGCTGCTTGTCAACTTTATCTCCTTTTGGTATGCAATGTAATAGTCTTAAAGATGGTGGCCCGTGGCTTCTATAATTTGCATGAGCCTCACTGCATGTGATTTAGATTTATGGTAACATCTTAATCACCAACATTACTTAATTTACAAGTTTAGCTATACATATACATCATCAGTCTGCTTCAATGTAAGCCTCCTTAAAATGTGTGATCTGTAATCTTAAAATTAAGACAGACTTACATAGTAAAAGTGACCTGCAAGGGCGAAGATACAATGGTAGCTACGGGTTTGACAGAACCGAGTAACTTTCACTCAAATCCTATATTTGTGCTAAAAATCATTTGATATGCACAAATAATCTATCAAGAACTAGTAAGTAAAAATAATTGTGGTATAGAAGCCATAATCAAAAATCCTAACTCCACCTCTAAGATTGTGTAAAATTCCTTACATTGATGGTGTATATAACATAATTTTTTTAATTGTTTTTTCTTTGATAATTCAACGGCCTTCTTGGTGTAGGTTTGAAGGTGGTAGATTATCGATAATTAAATTCTAATGGCTAAGGACCGAAAATCAGAAAAAAGGATCTCTTACTTATGCATGTATACTCATTTTATTAGTGGTTTTATTAATAACGTCGAATAGAAAAATCAATTTTGGGACAGGCGTGTGCTGGGGAGGCAACAATAAATTTGTAGTATTAAGATCAATTTAATCGACGAACCAACTGTATTAATTTGTGCGAGTGGATTCAAGAGAATGGGTCCCTAAAATATGTTGAAATGACATAAGTGGAGATAGTGAGATGAAAAAGATTTGTGAATACAGGTATCACAAATAGCAGGGCATTAAATTAGTACTAGAGAGATTGATATTGTAACAAACTTGCATAGGTCAACCATAAAATAACTACGTGTTTAGTTGATTATAGTAACTTAGGTCCAACAGTGAATACCCGTTCCCTTGCTATATATTGACTTGAACTACTTAGTTTTTGGATGTAAGTGCATAGAAGATGAAATATTTACTGAGTTATTGACTTTCACAAAAGGAATATCCCAGTGAATTAAAAAGGTAGGAAGGCAGTGACTTACAAGAAGTAGCACACAGTGCGAGAGGCCCATATAGAATGGATCAACTTCAAGTACTCTCGCTAAGACACAAACACAAGAATCATAACTTTTGGTGAAGTCCGAACTTCACTATTAGAAAAAGATATTTTCTCACCAACATTGAACTAGCTCACTGGGAAAAAAAGTATGGTAGGAAATATGTTTCCACAGAAACGGCGGGAAATTTCATATTTTTTTCGTGTGAAAACACTTTTCCCACTGACATTCAGTGGAAAATATCTATTGAACATTTTTCAGTGGGAAATCAGTGAAAAAATAGAGATTTTTAGTAGTGCTTGTTGAAGCTTAGTAAATAACTAATTGCTGTATGCTAGATATATTGAAACCTATATAGTATGTTATTTTGTGCAGTTTAATTTGGAGGCAAGGTGTTTAAATCCACCTCGTGTAATGGATTGGTTCTTCTTGTGGAGATTAATGCAAATACCCAGGGATTATTGGGAAATCGATTAAAAAAAATACAAGAAGTAAAAAGAAAAAAAGTATTAACATATCTTCGTATTGAAAATCTCGATTGGGGTTATTTAATTTCGTTCGTAGTCCCTCATTGTGCGTGGGGTGGCAATTTATATCGGCAATCCTTACCTCTTAAATTAGTGCTTGGGATTAAGTTAGAATTAAGGTTCTTTTTTTTTATCATTGCCTCGGAACAGGCCGAGGTCTTGATTTTGAGTTTCACCATCGCCATCTATTAACAAAAATAATTTTCACGTGTTTGGCTCATGAAAAAGAATCAAACTAGGTGTATGTGAGAGGGTATGTTGAAGGTTTAATTAATAAATAAACGTGTTCTCTATCTAAAAGCTTAAACTTTTAAATAGATAGTCACACATAATAAAATTATTAAACGTTTAGGTATTATTTTATTATTAATTAGGGAGCTTGCTCCTTAATTAATATTATAAGTCAAGTTATTTAGAGAAATATATTTGTCTCCAAATATTGAGGGTATTTTACTCCTAGTCCAAAAGGAAAGTGGCTGTTTGCGATTAGTAATGGCTAGCAGCGATTTTTAACGCATCTACTAGCTGAAGAAGCCTAAGGTGAATCCTTTCTTTCGGTTTTTGCTTTTTGAAAAATAGTCTTATCAAATTCTCGCTATAGTCTTTAAAGGAGATTATAATGTCCTTAATAAAAAAAATAATCTCTTGATTATTTTCATTAATAAAAGAATATATATACAATTTACAATTTTCCATAATAGAAAAAACCTATTCCTATTCTACTCCCAAAACCTATTCTAGTAGTACAAGAATTCTATAATTATGGTTAGTGTACAATAATAATTAATACAATTATTTACACTAAAAATCAGCCACAAAACCGTGATATACACTAATTATGGTAAGTGTATATCACAGGTACAATATAGCTACAAAAACGTGATATACACTACTTATGGTAAGTGTATATTTAACACCACCCACAGTCATAGCGGATGGTCTTCATACGCTGAGACTATCCCTAAAATCTTCAAATAGAACGGACGGAAGACCTTTCGTAAAGATGTCGCCAACTTGATACCTGGAAGGGACATGTAAGACGCGAACTTGCCCACGAGCTATCTTTTCGCGAACAAAATGGATGTCCATCTCAATATGTTTAGTGTGTTGATGTTGAACCAGATTGCCAGAAAGATAGACGACACTAACATTATCACAATAAACTAATGTAGCCTTTTTAATGGGAAAGTGAAGCTTCAAGAGAAGATTACGTAATCAACATGATTCAGAGACCACATTGGCCACCCCTCGATACTCAGCCTCTACACTGGAGAGCGGTAAGGTAGCCTATTGTTTGGCAGACCATGAGACCAAGTTATCACCAAGAAACATACAGTAACCAGACGTAGAGTGTCTGGTGTCCGGACAGCCACCCCAATCAGCATACGTGTAAGAGACAAGTGTAGAGACCGATGACGGATATAGATGTAACCCATAATATAGTGTGACCTGTAAGTAGCGGATGATGCGTTTGAGCGCATTCATGTGCTCAACTCGAGGATCATGTATAAACAAACACACCTACTGGACAGCATAGGTAATATCAGGTCTCTTGAAGGTAAGATACTTAAGTGCCCTTGCAAGACTGTGATAGTGGGTCGGATCCTCATATGGTGAGCCAGCCGCAACACCCAACTTGTGTTTAGTATCAACTGAAGTGGAAGTAGACTTGCATGAGGACATACCAACTCGCTCAATGATTTCAGTTGCATACTTATGTTGTGATAAGAATAACTCACCTGCATGACGAGTGACAACAATCCCAAAAAAATAACTCAAGGGCCCCTTAGTCTTTCATAGCAAACTTAGAACTGAGCATGGTCATGATAGACTTGCGCAACGCATCAGTAGAGACAGTCAAGATAATATCATCCATATATAATATAATATAAGCCAGGGAAGAATCATGACGATATATGAACAATGCACTATCAGACCTGCTGTGCGTAAACCCAATAAATGATACATTGTTTGCAAATCTCTTATACCAAGCCTGTGGAGCCTGCTTAAGCCCATACAAGGACTTCTTCAATAAACATACATGATGAAGATATTTGGGGTCACGGAATCCCAAGGGCTGATGCATGTAAACGGTCTCCTTAAGATCAACATGTAGGAAAACATTCTTCACATCTAACTGATGAATGAGCCAAGTCTTCGAAAGAGTCAGACTGAATAGTGCGAATGGTAGCCGGTTTGACCACCGGACTAAATGTCTCACCACAATCCACGCCAACCTGCTGAGTCTTACCATTACCAATAAGACGAGCCTTATGCGTCACAAAAGAACCGTCAGAATTATCCTTATGAGTAAAAATCCATATAGACCGAATAATATTAACACCAGAAGGACGGGGTACCAACTCTCACGTCTTATTCGCAATAAGAGCATCATATTCGTCGGTCATAACCAATTTTTAATTCGGGTCATTTAAGGCAGACACGGGGTTATGGGGTAGAGGGGATGTAAGAACATTGGAATTTAAATTAAAATGTCTTTTCGATTTAAAAAATACCCCATTGACTACGAGTGATCGGTCTGTAACCCGGGGAGGAATTGGGTGAATTTTGGGAAATATCGGGACAAGTGACGGGTCGACCAGCAGCGGTGGGCTCTTGGCCCAACACGGAACCGAAACAGATGAAGCGCAGCGAAGCAGGGACTCGATCAAGGGTAGGAACATAAACTAGGCCAGAACTGGGCTGGAGAGGCGGCCCAGTTGCTGGACCCACAAAGGTAGATTGTGACGATACTGGAGAACCAGCGGGCAGTGGGCCCGCTGGCGTATTTGAGGTGTGGATAATAGACGGGGAGACATCATCATCTAAAAAATTATATGAACTAGGCACGAGACTACTCACCTTAGCAAACGGAAATTGGGATTCATAAAAAATAACATGGTGACTAATGATGATTTTATTAGACGATAAATCAAACATTTGTAATCACGATGATTAGACGGATAACCCAAAAATACACAAGGGGTAGACCGGGCCTGAAGTTTGTTAATTGTGGTGGACGAAAATAGTCGATAACATAAGTACCCAAAGACCCTAAGATGCGAATACGAATGAGTCTTATTATATAATATTTGAAGGGGGGGTGAATATGTCAAACCTTTGCTAGGAAGAATGTTAAGGAGATAAATAGCCATTTGTAGAGCATGATGCCAAAAGGAAGTAGGTGCGGAAGAATGGACCAATAAAGTGCGGACAATATTGTTAATAGTATGAATTTTGCGTTAGGCTTTCCCATTTTGTGAGGATGTATGAGGACAAGAGAAACGAAAATTGATACCATTATTACCACAAAAATCCCGAAACAACCCATTATCATATTTTGTTCCATTATTACATTGAATATTCTTAATTTTCCATTCGAATTGGGTACGGATGAAAACTCTAAATTTTAAAAAGGTGGAAAAATGTGAGATTTTTCGCTAACGGAAAAGTCCATAAAAATTAGAATAATTATCCAAAAAAGCAACATAATAACGATGGCCTAAAGAACTGAGAACATGAGATTGTCCATAAATCGCTATGAATATTATCAAAAGGTATTAAAGTACGAGAATTAGAGTCTACAAATGACAATCTAACAATTTTTCCTGGAGAACAAGATTGACAGATCGGAGTAGTACGCGTACCCTTACAAGAAATAAAATTATGTTTATGTAAGGAAGAAACAATAGACGACCCAGGGTGACCCAAACGTGCATGCCATAAGGAAGTAACGAGAGCCACAAAAGTAGATTGCAAAGCCTGACTCGAGAGACCAGATGTGGGCGTGATAGGATATATATCTCCCCTACTATCACACCTCATGCGATGAGTTCCTGTTTTGAAATCCTTCACAGAAAATCCAAAATGATCAAATTCAATAGAAATAGAATTATCAGTGGTAAATTTATGGACAAACACCAAATTTTTAATTAATTTAGGGGCATGAATGACATTTTTCAAGAGAAGAGATGGATGGGGGGAGACAGTTTTATGACCGTAACCATGAATTGAAATTGAATGTCCATTACCAACAATGATGTCACGATTGTTGCTCAAATTGGAATAAGACAAGAGAGTACCTTGATCGGATGTCATGTGGGTAGTGGCACCGGTGTCTATATACCAATTCGCGTCCGGGAGATTTAAACCAAGTGTGTGCATCGCGGCTTCAATGTCGGTAGGAATGGGGCCCGCTGCATGGTGGGCCTAGTAGGGTCGAGGCCCAAGTACGCCGACTGGCTGCCTCGGCCTAGAACTGCCTCGCCGGTTCCACTGTGGGCTAGAAAAATTAGGCCTGCTTGGCTGCTGAAACTGAGCCCAGTTCGGCTGGCAGTGTACGAAAAATAAGGGATGTAGGGCCTAGGCTCACTAGCCCAGTTCCACGGCCATGGGCCCCAGGGCTGTGGCCAATTGGCTTACGACCCACTGCCCCTAGGCCCATTGCCACCCCCATTTTTGCCACCGCGGTTTCCTCCACGGTTCTTGCCATTATTTTTGCGATTGTGACCCTTTTTGCCGCCACCCTTGTTGCGGTTTTGGCCTGAATTTCTGGAGGGGACGGAGAAAAATTAGACTCGGTCATCATGACGACAGAAGGGCCCCCAGTGGCCGCTTTCTTATCCAAGCCTGCTTCTTCGAGTGTGAGCATTGGACTGGCCTAATAAAACTGCGGAAAAAGACTGCTCTGACGAAGAAGCGTACCGACGCCACTATAGGCCTCAGATAGGCCTGCAACCATCTGAATGACAAGACGATCGTTGGTAATAGGGGCACCAACGTCGCGGAGTTGGTCCGCCAATTCTTTTAACATTTTGCAGTAAATTGAAATGTTCGGGAAGTCTTCCATGTTGACATGGGAGAATTCCTGCTCAAGTGTAACAACTCGAGAATTCTGATTATCTTGGAATATGCCACGTACTCTATCCCAAGCAGCCATCACCGTAGCGTCTGGTTCGATAATCATTTGCAATAAGTTGGTAGAAATAGTGGAGTAAATCCACTGAAGAACGGTAGCATCAAGAGTCGTCCATAATTGAGAATCATCCTCGGGTTTAGGAATCCTCGTAGCCGTAGGAGTCAAGGGGATAATGTGATGGAGGACTTGATGCGAGCGTGCGTTAACTTTGAACAGTTCGGCCCACGTCGTGTATTGGACGTTTTCTATTTCAAGAATGATAGAGATGTGATTCTTATGTCAGAAACATTAAGGGCAGGGTGAAACATGTTCTTAGCCATAATAACAACGTACGACGTGAGGAAGGGATTTGGAAGAAAATTTGGGAGGAGAAAAGGCAATTTCGGGCACGGAAACCAAGAAGAATGGCTCGGAACCGCGGTTGTTTGGACCGAATTTGGAGAGGAAATATGAAACCTAGACTTCTGATATCATGAAAGAAATAATCCCTTGATTATTTTTATTAATGAAAGAGTATATATACAATTTACAATTTTCCATAATAGGAAAAACCTATTCCTATCCTACTCCCAAAACCCTATTATAGTAGTACAAGAATCCTATAATTATGGTAAGTGTACAATACTAATTAATACAATTATTTACACTACAAATCAGCCACAAAACCGTGATATACACTAATTATGGTAAGTGTATATCATAGGTACAATATAGCTACAAAACCGTGATATACACTACGTATGGTAAGTGTTTATCACGTGTATATTTAACACTTAATCATTCTATCCATTATCCTAATATGTTGGTTTGGATGCTCATGTTATTATCTCACTAATTGTTTCTGTCCGTATGGACTTACTATCGTGTAATGATGAGCGTTAAGTTTGTTTATAACTATATCTATTATTAACCCAAAAAGAAATTGCTTATGATTTATAGATTGGACGAACCAAAAGCGTCTTCAGAAAACTCTTCTCTTTTTTCTTTTTCATTTCTATCCTTTTAACTTTCGCTGATTTTAACCGTAAATTAAACAAGGAAATAAAGAACTGATGAATGAATATATAGTATAACGTTTAGCCAACTGCATACATAAAACATCAAATAAAGAATATAATAGAACAAATTAAAAAAGAGGTAAATATGTCGTAAATTCGTGTTAAATATACACGGTACATAAGATATAATTTAGTCTCCTAGTTTAGGTAATATTGTAGTGTAATTAGTATTGTACACTTATCATAATATTTGTATTACCATAATTGTATATTTAGTATCCAAGTAGAATAAAGTTTTATGAGTAGAATAAGAATATGATTCTCCTATTATGGAAATATGTAACTTGTATATATAGTCTTTCAATCAATGAAAATAATCAAGGCATTATTTCTTTCATGGTATCAGAAGTCTAGGTCGTTTATTCCTCTCTCCACAATTCCGTCGACCTCTCCCTAATTCCGTCACTTTTGCCTCGATTTCCGAGCCTTCTGTCTCGGATTTCGTGCCCAACGGTACCTCATCTCTTCCCAAAATTCTCTTCCCAATCCCTACATCACGTCTTGCGTTGCGATTATGGCTAAGAACACGTTTCACCTTGCCCTTACTATTTCTAACATCAAGAATCACATTCCTATCATTCTTGAAATAGAAAACGTCCAATACGCGACATGTGCCGAACTGTTCAAAGTTCACGCACGTTCGCATCAAGTCCTCCATCATATTATCCCCGTGGCTCCTACGGATACGGAGGTGCCCAAACCCGAGGATGATCCTAAGTTATGGACGACCATTGATGCTACCGTTCTTCAGTAGATTTACTCCACTATTTCTACTGACTTCTTGCAAACGATTATCGAACCGGACGCTACGACGATGACGACATGAAATAGAATACGTGATACATTCCAAGATAATCAAAATTCAAGTGATGTTACCTTGGAACAGGAATTCTCCCACGTCAACATGGAAAATTTTCCCAACGTTTCAGCATATTGCAAAAGGTTGAAAGAATTTGCGGATCAACTCCGCAACGTTGGCGCGCCCGTTACAAATGATCGTTTGGTCCTCCAAATGGTAGCAGGCCTATCTGAGGCCTATAGTGGGGTTGGCACGCTTCTTCGTCAGAGCAGTCCTCTTCCACAATTTTATCAGGCTCGTTCTATGCTTACGCTCGAAGAAGCCGGCTTGGCCAAGAAAGCGGTTACCGGTGCTACTCCCGTAGTCATGATGACGTCCTCTCCAAATTCTCCAGGTCATGTTGATAATTCTGTCCAAAAACATGGTCACGGTGGCAGCAAGAATAGTCTGAAAAATCGCGGGGGCAAACACGGCGGTTTCGGCAGCAGTCGCAGTGGCCATAACAGTGGCGGTGGACCCTATCTCGGTTACAGTGGGCCACCGACCCACTGGTCTCAGCCTTGGGCCTCTGGACCGTGGGCTTGGACCAGTGGACAGTGGCCCTACGGCCCAACTCCAGATGCTTTCTAGCCACTGGCCAGTGGGCTTCCCAGGAGCCTCGACGGCCCACTGCCCACTTGCCTAGTAGTTCCAGCAGCAGTTACGGACCAGGGCAACACGCAAGAATTCTTGGGCCCCGGCCTCCGCAAGCCCCCCGCTCAGAACGATATTGAGGTCACGATGCACACGCTTGGTTTGACTCAATCGGACCCAAATTGGTATATGGACACTGGTGCCACTACCCACATGACATCCGATTCAGGCACTGTCTCATCTTATTCGAGCAACAATCGTGGTATAATTGTTGGTAATGGTAATTCAATTCCAATTCGTGGTTATGGTCATAAAACATAGTCTCCCCCTCATCCACCCCTTATTTTGAAAAATACCCTTCACACTCCAAAATTGATTAAAAATTTGGTGTCTGTCCGAAAATTCACCACTGATAATTCTGTATCCATAGAATTTGATCCATTTGGGTTCTCTGTGAAGGACTTCAAAATGGGGAGTCCTCTCATGAGGTGTGATAGTAGGGGAGATCTTTATCCTATCACGCCATGTTCCGGTCCATCGAATCCAACCTTGCCGTCCGCATTTGCAGCCCTTGCTCATTCCTTGTGGCATGCTCGTCTAGGTCATCCGGGATCGTCTATTTTGTCTTCCTTAGAGAAAAATAATTTTATTTCTTGTAAGGGTGAGCGTCGCACTCCAAATTGTCAATCTTGTTCTTTAGGGAAAATAGTTAAGCTGCCATTTGTAGACTCAAATTCTCATACTTTAATGCCATTTGATATTATTCACAGTGATCTATGGACGTCTCCTGTTCTTAGTTCTTTGGGTCATCGGTATTATGTTCTCTTTTTGGATGATTATTCTAAGTTTTTATGGACTTTTCCGATAGCGAAAAAATCTCAAGTTTTTTCCGTCTTCTTAAAATTATAGCATTCATTAGAGCTCAATTCGAATGAGAAATAAAAAATATTCAGTGTCATAATGGTAAATAATATGACAATGGAGTGTTTCGGAAATTCTGTGCTAATAATGAGATCAAATTTCGTTTTTCTTGTCCTCATACGTCTTCACAAAATGGGAAAGCCAAACGCAAAAATTCGTTCCATAAATAACATTGTCCGCACTCTATTAATTCACGCTTCCGTACCCCCGTATTTTTGGCATCATGCACTTCAAATGACTACATATCTCCTTAATATAATTCCTTCAAAAGGTCTGACATATTCTTCCCCTCTTCAAATTTTATATAATAAAACTCCTTCTTATTCTCATCTTCGGGTCTTTGGGTGTTGTGTTATCCGTTATTCCCGTCCACCACAATTAACAAACTTCAGGCCCGGTCTACTCCGTGTGTATTTTTGGGTTTTCCATCTAATCATCGTGGTTACAAATGCTTTGATTTATCCTCCAATAAAATCATCATTAATCGCCATGTAATTTTTGATGAAACCCAATTTCCATTTGCTAAAGTTAATACTCTCGTGCCTAGCTCGTATAATTTTTTGGATGATAGTATATCCCCGTATATTATTCACCATATTTCGGACGTATCTCGCACCCAAAATTCTCCAGCGGGCCCACTGCCTGCTGGTACTCCCCACATTGTGTCGTCTTCAAATCTGGGTCTAGCAACCGGGCCATCCGTTCTACCCAGTTCTGGCCCGATTCAGAAATCGCTTACGGGTCTAGTATTGGCCCGATTCGATTTGGGCAAGCAGGCCTTGCTCTTGCCATCAGATCCGTCGAGTCCCGAAAATTCCCAAATCCACCCGCCTCTGCCCTGAGTCATGGATCAGTCACCCGTAGTCAACGGGGGATTTTTACACCAAAAGACATTTTAATTTACATTCTAATGTTGTTAAATCACCCTTACCCCGAAATCATGTGTCTGCATTAAATGATCCGAATTGGAAAAATGGCTATGACCGATGAATATAATGCTCTTATTGATAATAAGACGTGGGAGTTGGTACCCCGGCCATCGGGTATTAATATTATTAGATGTATGTGGATTTTTGCTCATAAGAAAAATTCAGATGGGTCATTTGCCCGACATAAGGCGCGGCTTGTGGGCGATGAAAAGACTCAGCAGGTTGGTGTGGATTGTGGTGAGACGTTTAGCCCAGTGGTCAACTCGGCTACCATTCACACTGTACTCAGCTTAGCTCTTTCGAAAGTATGTCATATTCATCAGTTAGATGTAAAGAATGCTTTCCTACATGGGGATCTCAAGGAAACATTCTATATGCATCAGCCTTTGGGATTCAGGGATCCCAAACATCCTCATCATGTCTGTTTGTTGAAGAAGTCCTTATATGAGCTTAAGCAGTCTCCCCGGGCCTGGTATACGAGGTTTGCAGATTATGTTTCGACTATTGGGTTTACTCACAGCAGGTCGGATAATTCCTTATTCATCTACCGTCGTGGTTCATCCTTGACCTACATTCTGTTGTATGTGGATGATATTATCTTGACTGCCTCTTCCGATGCCTTACGCCAGTCTATCATGACCATGCTCAGCTCTGAGTTTGCTATGAAAGATTTGGGGCCCTTGAGTTACTTTTTGGGGATTGTTGTCACTCGTCATTCAGATGGGTTGTTCTTATCTCAACGGAAGCATGCAACTGAGATCATCGAGAGGGCTGAGATGTCATCCTGTAAGTCCACTTTCACTCCAGTTGATACTAAGCCTAAGCTTAGTGCCGCGGCCAGCGTACCCTACGAGGATCTGACCGCTATCGTAGTCTTGCAGGGGCCCTTCAATAACTTACCTTTACGAGATCGGATATTACATATGTTGTCCAGCATGTGTGTGTGTTAATGCATGATCCCAGAATTGAGCACATGAATGCACTCAAACGCATAATTCGGTATATCCAGGGTACACTTGACTATGGTTTGCACTTATATCCTTCCTCGACGTACACACTTGTCTCGTATATGGATGCTGATTGGGGTAGCTGTCCAGACACCAGACGGTCCACGTCTGGCTATTGTATGTTTCTCGGCAACAACTTGGTCTCATAGTCTGCGAAGCGTCAGTCGACTCTATCCCGCTCAAGTGTCGAGTCTGAATATCGAGGGGTAGCTAATGTGGTTTTGGAATCATGTTGGTAACGTAATTTGCTTTTGGAGCTTCATTGTCCCATTCAGAAGGCAACCTTGGTTTATTGCGATAATATTAGTGCCATCTACCTTTCTAGTAATCTGGTTCAGCACACTAAGTGTATCGAGATAGACATTCACTTTGTCCGCAAAAAGGTTTCTCGTAGTCAGGTACGCGTCTGTCATGTCCCGTCAACATATCAAATTGCCGACATCTTTACAAAGGGTCTTCCCTCGATCCTTTTTGAAGATTTTAGGGACAGTCTCAGCGTTCGAATACCACCCACTATGACTGCGTGTGTGTGTTAAATATACACGGTACATAGGATATAATTTAGTCTCCTAGTTTAGGTAATGTTGTAGTGTAATTAGTATTGTACACTTACCATAATATTTGTATTACCATAATTGTATATTTAGTATCCAAGTAGAATAAGGTTTTACGAGTAGAATATGAATATAATTCTTCTATTATGAAAATATGTAACTTGTATATATAGCCTTTCAATCAATGAAAATAATCAAGGGATTATTTCTTTCGATTCGTTATTGAGGGCTTAATATTTCCGTACTACTGTTCATACAGTAATAAAAGGATCGATGTTTAGTAAAATGAAAAATAAATAAATGAAAAACAATTGAAATGTTTAAAAGGGAAAAAAATAAAGAAAAGGAAAAAGTAAAGGAAATCTCTGAGTAGTCTACCTTTATCAGCCATTGTTGTTGTTGAAATCAATCTGCCTCTTGATGCATATTTCAGCATGGACAAATTAAGAAAAATTATGGATAGACTTTTTGAAATAGAGTAAAGTCATTTGAGGTTGATGACGACACATCGTTAATTAATTTTTTTGTTAAAGATTGCACAGTGTTTTTAAATTTTCACCATGCATGACGACTGATAAATATGTTTTAATGATGATGAACTTGTACTCTCTTTTTATGTATTTGGACTCTCAGTAGTCACAGGTCCAACTTCTGTTGTTTCTGCTGTGGTCTGCTGTGGAATTTGTGATTCTGCCAGTTACAAATGATACAAACAATATCATCAGTACATCAATAAGAGAGGAATTTAAGTTATGTGATTACTCTAGTAATTTTTAATGATAAACTCTTTCTATAGCATTTTATGTGACGACGCTATTTTTTATTAGTCTGTTAAGAAAAAATGACATTACTCTATATTTGAAAACAATTAATTTTAAACATTACATTTTATTCTTAATAGAATACGCTTTAATAGTCACAAAATTTAAAAGAATATTTAAGATCACAAATTTTAACAATATTTATTCATTTTTTAAATTATGTACATGTTTAATCAAACATTGTCACATAACTTGAAATAGAGAGAATACTTGACAGATATAATGGTAACTAACCAAGTTATGGAGAGAATACTTGACAGATATAATGGTAACTAACCTTCTATAATACATCAATTATGATCGTATAAAAAATCTACACTATTCCTATATATTGCACAACAGAATAATATGTCATCGTGAGTTGTTATTAGTAAAGCAAAAACAGAAAACGATCTTTGCTGTAATTAACTACACTGTCCACATAGAGTAAGTTGTTTTGCATTAATTTCACCGCTTAATAGCCACAGCTAGAAAGTGCAGGAAAAACGAATACCAAATAGGAAAATAGATTTAAAATCACAATCTATGGTGGGTAATAAGCTGGCATATATCAGTGTACCCACTTACCCCTCAGTCCCATTTTAAATATCTTAATTTGACTTGACACAAAATTTAAAAAATAAAGAGATTATTGAACTTTGTATCTTAAATTAAAGAGTTTAAGAAAGTCTTTTAAATCTTGTCTTCTTAAACTTGTCATGTAAAATGTTGGAATTGAAAAACTTACTAAATATAAAAATAAATATTTTTTGGGATATATCAAAAAAAAATAAGATACTTAAATTGAGACGGATGGAGTAAATATCTTTTGGCCACCAATGTCCAAACAATATATAATAAAATATCTTTTTTCATTCCTTCAATGAAACAGGTTGTGAGGACAATGTTGGATTTCAGCGGCAGATCTAAGATACACATCTTGTATGTACATAAGAAAAAATACTTAATAGGTATAAATAATCCATCTCAAAATCACTGAGGACATGACCTTAGATAGGGGTTATGGAGGACACGTATTAGGGTAGAAAGGTAGTTGATAGTTCAGCGTAGTCTTACCTACGCTTACAAACTGATAGTTGTAGTATAATTATGCTCGCTTAGCCTGTCATACTAGTAGGCACAGTATTGCCTTATATTCGATTTATACTGCTATGTGTATCTTGTTTGTCTTATTTACTTGCATTAGTTATTGCTTCTTTTTGCTTCTTTTTCTTTTGCAGAATTCGCTATCATGACTTACGTACTTTGTTTGTCGTACTTTGCTTGGGCTTGTGCTTTGTCTTGAGCCGAGGGTCTCTCGGAAACAACCGCTCTACTTACGAAGATAGAGGTAAGGTTTGTGTACACTCTACCCTCCTCAGACCCCACATTGTGAAATTTCACTAGATATGTTGTTGTAATCCATCTCGAACTCAAAAAAATATTATATCCCAAAATTTAAAATCCATGAATTTAAAATTCTGAATCTACATTAGTTGAGTCCAAGTATGACTCATATGTAAGCTATGCTAATCTTATCTCTAGTGAATGTGTGATTACAATACAGCAGTACATTTGAATTTTAAACCTTCAGCTCTGTGTTACTATCTCTTAGGTAACTCAATTATCCTAATTAAGTTCCTAACTGCTATGAGTAATATTTTTTTAATAATTCACAAAAAGAAAAAGCAAATCTGCAAAAGTCTTTCCAAATTTAATTAAAAGGTCCCCATTGAGTCTCCTAAATTAGGACATGCACTGAAACAGACCGCAGGTGACTAGTTACATGTTGTACCTAAAATAAGATAATGTTTTACATAGGAGGATGGGGGAGATTCATATGTATTCATTCAGCCACTTGATTCACTGCCTATTCAGAACCATCCATTATATCTAGTCCATAGATTGTATGACCATATTCACATCACATGTAGTTACTGTTATTTTACACTTGGAAGAAGAAAATACACACATGCCTCCTTGGCATATGATTTTCATTTGACCCATTGACAGATCACAGCCTTGCCCAAGACAGCTCATGCCACATGCTTAGACTTCCCCACATGCCCCCCTTCCCCTCTATCTAGCTTTAATAATACCTTTTCATTTTTCACATAATTTTTTTTAACACTTACTGTTACAACTATAACATACTATAATGATTAAAAGTACAATCACCTTACTTCTTTTATATATCCAATACTAATTGATAAGAAAATGGAGTTGAGACTAACTCATCCTCAAAATCTAACTCAAATGGTGAGAATTGTTCCGGATATAATTCAACACCCTCTCACACGCTAAAGCCCGGAGCAAGGACGACATATATAATATGGGGCCCCAACATAAGGTAAACCAAAATCTAGATTGAGCCTCATTATGATATCATAATTAAAAAAAATAGACTTTGAGTTTAATCCAACCTCAAAAATTAGATCACGTGATAAGAATTGCTCAAAACCATATAATGAGACCAAATATCCACGCCCCACCCCATGTGGTACAATTCAACAATACTTATTAGTATTATTGTATATCGTTTACTTGTTTTTCTGCAACTTTAGCTTATATTGTTCTTGACATTTAAATATTATTCTAAAAGAGTTTAACTTCTATATATACGCATTTAAGAGAATTCTTACATAATTATGTCATTAAAAATATAACTATAGGTAATAGATTATAATAAGTGAAATTAGCAATCAGCTACAACATGTTAAAATGCGTTGATAGGGTAAAATTGAATTATTATCTACACCATCACGAGTGTATAAAAATTAAACCGCATACATATACGTAATGGAAGAACACATACCAGTAGTAGGAGAAGGAAATTGAAGCCTTGTGGCTGCAGTAGGAGGAGGGTGTTGGAGTAGAGGCGGAGGAGGAGGAGTAAAAGCGGCAGCAGCAGCAGCATCGGCGGGCAAGTGATGAGTAGTAGTAGGATAATAAAGATAAGAAGCAGGTCCTTGAAAGCGTTGGCCGGTAGGTGCAGAAAATGTTCCCCTGGATCCCTGCATGGAATATCCGTAATAATATGGAGATGATGAACTTCCATACATTTGCTGATAATACTGTGCTGCTGCTGGTGCTTGCTGGTACGTCCCAGCTGGGTTGTACATTCCCTGTTCATTCATTCATTAATCCTCTTGTTAATTTTTTATTTTTATGTCATCTTTTTTTTAATTTATTTTTAATGTAAAAAAGGAGGATTTAAAATATTAAAAGACCAAGGGAAAATGGTACTCACTTGATGATAATAATCAGGAGGGTAGGTCGCATACCTGCAATATGTTTAAAAGCAACGATTATATTTAGTACATTTTCTTGGTGAGGGGTTGACAATGCAAGTAGTTCTTTATAGTATCAACTTCTTAAGGAGAAATCGAGAAAAAACAATAAATAAAGGAACGAAGAAAGATGAAGAAGAGCATCTCAAGTTAAGTGAGGGTGCATAATGGTCAGAGTAAAATATTTTTCGAAAAAATGTCAAAAAAATTAGTCATTTTTTTGTATATTTGATCATCACGGAAAAGAGGGAATGACTTTCCTTACTCGTGGGCGAAAGTCATGTTCCTTTATAACTATTTCAACTCAGTAATGTTATATCAATGTTCCAACTAATACTAGGACAATATAAGACTTTGATATTCCAATATTTCACCAAACGTTTATTTGATATGCTCACATTATTGTCAATTTTAGTACTTAAAATGTTTTCTCCAAAATGATTTTTCATACTTCCCAATCGAACTTCGGAAATTATTTTCCAAAATTGACTTTTCACCTGAAAAACTTTTTCCTACACCAAACACACTCGATAATCCACTTGCTGCATCTTTCTAAGAGGTTGTTCACATCCTAATTTTTTTGTAATTTCCAAATTTCCAGTTCCTTCAATTTGTCAACTAGGAATCCTTTCGTTTCACGGGGCTTGAATTTTGTAATTACTTTGCTTAGCTAGCTGCCTAGTTGAATAAACCATTTTATACATACATAAAATTGCGAACTCTTTACAGTTAACATGTTTCAGATCTATAGTACTATGAGCTTATAGGTCAAACTTATATATGGAACTAGTGCAAGTAGCTTCCACGTAAAAGGTACTCTACAAACGGTTTCTCTCAACGTGTTACAAGTTAAGTGAGACAAAACAATGGAACGACAAGCACCCCTTGTAGCAAACTATTAGTGAATAATTACAAAATATTAGTGTTGTATAATTATGATAGATATAGGATCCGTATTGTATTAGGATTCCATATTGTACACACTATATATATTTGTATTAATGAGAAACACTCCCCAAGGGAGATTAATACAATTCTACATGGTATCAGAAGTCAAAAATTCTTCCCTACCTAAAACCTAACTTCGGCCGCCCCTACTTTTCCTGTTTCCAGCGCCGAACTGCCAGTATACCGGTGATATACCTCTGATATACAGCTGTCCAGCCCCTCAATTCTACAAACAACCCCATATACTGCTGATATACGCTGTTATACAACCCACTCACCTTCCCTATCTCTTTAACAAGCCGTATACCCCTCGTATACAGCCTATGCACGGCGATATACACCTTGTATACAACTGATATACCCCCACGGCCGACACTACACGTATACGACCTCCCTAAGTCGTTATACTATACGGCCCCACATACACCTCATATACGTCCCTCCCCCCCTCCCCCCCCCTTATTTTTTTCTCTCACCCATTCTCCGGAAGTCCTCATGGCAGCAATAAACTGCCACTACCCTGGCTGGATTGGAACTGGGCCTCCCGCATGAGCCTAGCATCCAGGGCCAAGTATCCAGCAGTTGCGGCCTATCGACAGTTGTGGCTACAACCGCGGCCCAACCTCTGAAAACCAACCAGCCCATTTCTGGCAACTAATTTCAGGCCCAATTTCTGGCAACCCCACAGCCCGCCCCAGGCCAGCAGATGGGCCACAACAATCAGGCCCAATTTCCAACAGCCAGGCAACCCCTACCCCAATTGATTTGGGCCAGGTTTTTGACCCATTGACTCTCCAACAGCCCGATAATATATGATATATGGATACATGCGCCATATCTCACCTAACCAACAATTCTGGTAATATTCCTCAACTGCGCAATTTAAATAATCTCCAATTTATTATGGTTGAAAATGGTCATCGCATTCCAATACAAGGTTTTGGACACACACTAACCCCACCACCCAATCCCCAATTCTCCCTTAAAAATGTCCTTTATGCCCCTAATATCACGAAGAGCCTCATCTCAGTTAGAAAATTTGCCAACGATAATTCTGTATCCATCAATTTTGACCCATTTGGTTTTTCTATAACGGACTTACATACGGGGAAACTTCTTACCAGATGTAATAGCGAAGGGAACCTCTATCCCTTCCTAACCAATCCCACAACCCATGTCACTCCTCCCACCGCCTTAGTTACAATCTCTCCATCAATGTGGCATAGTAGACTTAGTCATCCGGGTGCTCATGTCTTTGATTGTCTTAAAAATAAAAATTTAATCCAATGTAATAAAGGAACACTTTCCCATAGATGCTCCTCGTGTCATCTAGGGAAACATGTTAGACTTCCATTCATCCCTTCTCTAAGTAGTCATTTTTCTCTCTTTGATATTATTCATGCGGATCTATGGACTTCTCCTATAACTAGCAACCCAGGCCATAAATATTATTTGGTGCTCTTGGACGATTTCTCTCACTTCCTTTGGGTCTATCCGCTTAAACTCAAATCTCAAGTGTTCTCCAAATTTCTTGATTTCCGTACAATGGTTAAAACACAATTTGAAAAAGAAATTTAAACGTTTCAATGTGATAATGGTCGGGAATTCATTAACTCCCTTTTTCATAATCTTTGTGTGCTAATGGCATGATCTTTCATTTCTCATGCCCTCATACCTCCCCTCAAAATGATAAAGCAGAAAGAATTTTCCGCACCATTAATAATATGATTCGTATCCTTCTTTTTCATGTGTCTCTCACCTACCTTCTAGGTATATGCGTTTAAAATAGTAGAACACATCCTTAATATCTTACCTACGTGCGATTCAAAATACGACACCCACCGAAATTCTCTACCGAATGATCCCTACCTATGATCACCTTAGAATTTTTTGTTGTCTTTGTTACCCAAATCTAAGATCCACGCCCCCCTACACACACAAATTAGCACCTCGATCCACTCCATGCGCCTTCCTAGGTTTCCTATCAAACCATAGGGGTACTTGTGCTATAAGCTATCCACCGACAAAATCATAATCTCACGCCACGTCACCTTTGTCGAGTACATTGATTACAGATTCCTTGATGATTCGGATACATCACTACTTATCCACCAAGCCCTCCGTCAGGCTGCCACTGTTCCGGCAGCAGTCACTGCTCTATCACCACCACATCCCGCCATTGCCACCACCGTTGGTCTGTCAGGCAACCCCTCAGCCAGCACCACCACCATTACTGCCACGTCCCCGTCTCCATCGACTGCCACTGCCACCACCGACAGTCGGTCTGACCATCATCGGTCATCACCGATTGCCCCTACCACCAGCAATCGGCCATATATCTCTCTGCCATATCCTGTCGTCACCTCAACCACCCACTGGACACCCAGCCAAATACCACTGTGTCATCTTCTGCCACAGACACTCCAATCACCCGAACCAACATTACAACAGTTCCCATTCCCAAAACCCAACACAGCACCAGAACCCACACACAGACCCTAACACCGTCATCATGAACCCGCATCGACCAACCCACAACCACCCGATTTGCCCAGATCACCAACCCCATCCAATCTCGATCTACCGAACCCCTCTGCGATACCCCCTTACTCTGTCCACCAAACTCGACAATCACCAGACGCCGTAATTGCCTCTCAACACACCCGACACCTCACCAAAATACCCAATCTGCCCCTGCCCCCACACACCATATGGAAACCCGTCCCCAACATAGGATTTTCAAACCCAAAGTCCATTTTAACTTATCCACACAAACCATATCCTCAATTCTCAAAAACCCAAAATTAGCCAAACTTGACCCAAATTGGAATGCGGCCATGCATGAGGAATTTAATACTTTAACAAAACAACACACTTGGGATTTGATTCCTAGACCGGATGGCGTGAATGTGATCCGATGCATGTGGCTATTTCGTTACAAATTCATAGACAATGATGACATAGAGAGATATAAGGCGAGACTTATGGCTAATAGTACTAATCAGCATGAGGGCATTGATTATGGTGAGACATTCATCCCGGTTATTAAATAGACTACCATCCGTACAGTTCTGAGCATTGCTATGGGTAAACATTGATTGATTCATCAGCTTGATATTAAGAATGCATTTTTACACGGGGACTTAAAAGAAACTGTTTACATGCACCAGCCTCCAGGTTTTGTCTATCCGCATGCTCCTCATTATGTCTGCCGTCTTCGTAAGTCACTTTATGGTTTGAAACAGGCCCCCAGAGCGTAGTATGAACGTTTTGCCAATTACATTATGCAGATTGAGTTTGAATGTAGCAAGTGTGATGATTCTCTATTTATTTTTCATCGAGGTAGTAACATTGCTTATTTATTATTATATGTGGATGATATTGTTCTTATTGCCTCATCCGATGTGTTGAAAAATGAGATCATCGCATTGCTTAAAATTGAATTTGTTATGACTGACTTCGGAAAATTGAGTTACTTCTTGGAAATATCAGTGACTAGATCTGCAGATACTATATTTCTATGTCATCGTAAGTATGCAGATGAGATTGTGTACAACGCTAAAATGGCAAACTGCAAGATCATGCCCACTGCAGTTGACTCTAAATCAAAGCTCAGTGTTGTTGATGGTGATCCAGTCTCCAATCCTACTCTTTATAGGAGCCTTGCAGGTGTACTTCAGTATCTTACTTTCACCAGGCCAGATATTGCTTATGATGTTCAGCAGGTGTGTTTGTTTATGCATGCCCACATGGAACCTCATTTTCTGCTCTTAAACGTATCACTCGATACGTTAAGGGTACACTTGATTATGAATTGCATCTATATCCCTCTACACCAACCAGGTTGTTATCATATACAGATACAGATTGGGCAGGCTGTCCAGACACGCGACGCTCCACCTCCGACTATTATGTGTTCTTAGGGGATAATCTCATTTCATGGTCTGCCAAGAGGCAAGCCACCCTATCCCGTTCGAGTGCAAAAGCAGAGTACAGAGGCGTTGCTAATGTTGTTGCTAAGATATGTTGGCTCCGAAACCTTCTTTTGGAGCTCCAGTGTCCCTTGCGTAAGGCGTCTATGGTTTACTGTGATAACATATCCGCTATATATTTATCTCACAATCCGGTTCAACATCAGCGAACCAAGCACATTGAGATGGACATACATTTTGTTCGTGAGAAGGTTGCTATCGGTCATGTTAAGGTGTTGCATGTGCCTTCTTCGTATCCGTATGCATATATCTTCACAAAAGGACTTCCTAGACAGTTATTCCTCGACTTCAGATCCAATCTCAGCGTCCGGCCTCCTCCCGCTCCAACTGAGGAGGTGTATTAGTGAATAATTATAAAATATTCTACATATATTTTGTAATTATTAGTGTTGTATAATTATGGTAGATATATGATCATTATTGTATTATGATTCCACATTGTACACACTATATATATTTATATTAATGAGAAAGACTCCCAAGGAATATTAATATAATTCTACACAAACATTGAAAGTACGTGTACATAAATACAACACCGTACTATATAATTTGATATGTTTTTGGTAGCTATACATGGATATATTATATAGGAGTCGCATTTCAAGAAAATATAGTTATTATTTACGGATGATACACATACGAGGCTGAGTCACGAACTCAAACAAGGGGATTCAAAAAAAAATTATGCCAATTTTTTGTCTTATTTACATACAATTTTTCAACAAAAGGGATTCAATTGAACCCCTTTACACCCCTATGTTGTATAGCGAAGATAATATTTATAACAGGTGAACAAAAATCTAATTACAAAAGACACAGAGATAAAATTCAGTCATTCATAGTACTGATTAAAAGCAAGGTAACTGGAATGGCCTGAGGTGTGGGTTATTGAAAGAGTGAAAATGTGCATGTGAGATTTCATATGTTAGTGGTATAATATTGATGGTTACTTTCTTCCACTCGTGCTACAGTACTACTTATGACATTCACGCCTTGTTCAAAGTACAAGCAAAATTGACCAAAAGCCCAACGTTTTGTTCAGCCTTTTTTGTGTCACGGGAAAAAGAGAGCGAAGATGGAGTATTATCTAAAGTAAACAAAACCATTTTCCCATCATTTGTGAGAATATCGAAGCATCGCCAACAAGTTAGTTGGCATGCAAAGACGATCGGATCACTAAACTAAATGACCATCCAAAAAAAGTGACTGAGTTACGTTGAAATGTGGTTATCTCATTTAAAATTTTAAGCTATTAAAAATAATTTTTTATTTAATTATGTCTTTTAACTATATATTCACAAAGAACGCTTAGTATTTGTTTTGCAAGCAAAAAATGACAAAAAAAATATGGAAGAAAAATGTTGAAATAGGAAAGTATCGAAATACAATAGAATAAGAAATTAAAAAGTAGTATATATTTGGTAAGAAAATACATGCAAGTCAAACGCAAGTAGATTTAAAGTCAAAATGGCTCGGGTCAAGTATCATTTTCATTTCTGATTTTTCAAAAAACAAAAGAGGAAAAAAGCAAGGTTAATTGGAATTTCCTAAAGTTTAAACGAGAGCCAAAATCCAACCCATAAAAGAAAAGCATTGCACGTTGTCTGCAACTGACAACTCATTTCATAGCAATCACCATTTATCAACTTATTTATTATTGATCTGCCTATACCAACCTGCATTGAATAAAATTACTAGATGAAATATTATGTATTAAGATATTGCTTTCTATTTGTATGATTATATAAATTTAAGGCATACGACGACAACATCAATGAGAGGTTTTCAGTTGTTATACCACTGGCAAATGCCTGCCATTGTTATCACACATTTTTTTCCTTGTGCAGTATATGACCAGATGATTTACCATTTCTTTTAATTTACTAGCATGGACTAACAACAAATCAATAAATTGCAAGAAAAATAAAAAAATAAGTGAATTAATTATACTTACCCATATGGTGAATATATCATAGGAGTTGCAGGTGGCGGAGCTAGTGGCAATGGTGCTGCTGCTGCCACCCCACTATAAGATGATGATGATGGTCCTTGTGGTATTCCCCCTCCTTGATAAGGATTCCCTCCTTGTCCCCTACCTATAATAATAAAAATAATAATATAATTAAGTTAATTACTCCCTCTATTTTTATGTGACTAATTTTTTATTAGTTTGCATTAAGAAAATATTATATTTTTATACTTAAAACATCAAATTATAAATTATAAACGTGACACTTTTTTTAAAGCTAGTTTACGAGGTAGGGGTAAAGTATATGTATATGTCATCCGGACCTCACGTATTATTATTGTTATTAACTTAAATTTTGTAGCGAATGGAACTATGTTATATATATTGATAGGTATATTTTTAGATTTTTTATTATTTAATCCAAGTATGTGAGTAAAATGTGGTGCGATTATCGAGAAATGAAGTTTGACTAGTCAAATGAACAATCAAACAAGTTGAGTACCTCGAGGTGGTGAAGGACGAGGCCGTCCAAGAGAAGCGATGTTACAGTTAGCTCTCCTTCCATCAATTACCGGGTTCGGGTTCTCACAAGCCCGTCTTGCAGATTCCGGATCATGATAAGTTACCTGCCATATATCCAACCACAAAATTTTCACTCTTTACCTAATTGATTAGCTAGTTTTCTAATTATTTGAATGTATGAACAGAATCATTTTCTTAAAGAACACAATGTGAAAGACATGAACAATTAACTTACGAAACCGTATCCTTTAGATTTTCCGGTATTCTTGTCAGTGATAATGACAGCTTCAAGAATCTCTCCGAATTGCTCGAAGTGCCGCCGCATTACATCCGTTGGGGTCTCCCATGCCAGTCCGCCAACAAAGACTTTCGTGTAAGTTGTGTCCCCAAAGGGTGATCGATAATGCTGATAAGTCATTGCATCTAAAAACTTCAACTAGATTGTTGTTGACTTGTTGTTTAAGCAAGAAGGTGTAATTACATATTATGAATATTTATCATTCACAACAAATATCGAATGGCTAGGGGGATACGCTAACAATGGTTCTTCTTTCCTTTGCTAGCTTTCTTTTTTTCTCTCTCACTTTCTCTCAGTCTTGTAGCAGAAAAAGATCATGGAGAGAGAGAAAAAAGGGTGGAAACAGATATAGCTTAGTGGGAAATGTTTATAAATTATTGCTCCTGTTTAACAAATTAAAATGTTTGAGGAGAGAGGGATTCGACCGCTGCAAACTCTTAAAACAAGGGGGAGAGGGGTTGTAGTTTTTTGAGTATCGTATTCATCTTAATTCAGTATTTTTCTCGAAATATAAAATCATAATTTTAAAAATATAGGAGCAATGAGTTCATGATATGAAGTTTAAATATTGTTGAATGCATAAATTTAAAATTATGAATTCGGCTCGAGGGGTAAGGGTGTTTTTTTTGGTTTGGGGGGGGGGGGGTAATGGGTTAACTCTGTCCTCTCTGTCTAAGCATTAAAAATACCGTACTCTCTATCAATAGTCTTCTCTGTTCTTTATCATCTTTAGTTGTCTTTGCGTTCTCTTCTTTCTGTTTTCTTTTGCATAATTTGACCTCTGTCTTAACCCTTTCGATTTTTCATTGTTTTACATTATTGTATTGTCTAATTATTGTTGTTATTCCGTTTTATAATCAATATTTTCTTGAATATGTCTGTGAAATTTTGATAATGGGGGTCCACGCATTTTTTAGGATTGTATAAAACTTTTAGTATCATTATTGATGACGTTGTACTACGTTTTTTTTGTTGACGAAGGAACCCGCAGTTGCTAGGCTTAACCAAGAAGGTTTATGCAGGGGATCGAACTCGTGACCTTGTGATTCCGCACTCTACTGCTACACCAACTTGGCTACCCTTGCGGGTGACGTTGTACTACTTTGCAAGACTAGTTGGGGGAATCGTATTCCCTCATTTGGTTAAACCCTGACGAACCAACCATATTTGGTTTTTATTGTGCACTAACTAAATTAAGGCCTTGACCCTCGATGGTCCACCTTCCCATCATTAATCTTACCGTAATTTAGGCAGGTTGTAGCATGTCCTTGATCGGTTTAAGTTCTAGGCATTGATGATATAAAAATATTTATACAAATTAAATTACTTATTAGGTAATTATGTAACATATGTAGTCTAGAAATGTCTAACACGGGAAAGGAGCAAAATTGTGACAAAATAAAAGTTAAATATACCTCCGGTCATTGTTTCAAAATTATTTTCATCGTTGATTTTCTGATTCAAGAGTTTTCTAATACTCAAAAACCTCAAGTTCAGGAGTAATTTTTGTGCTTAGACACCCGTAAACTAAATACTGCATATATTAATATACAGTCATTCTTCCATCAAGAATGGTTTTGAGCAGTTATTACTATAATTTGTAAAATTCATAGCTACATGTAGTAGAGGGAAATTGTGGAGAAAGTTACTTTAACTGCTTCAACTCGTCCATGAATGATCAATTGAACCTGTCAGTACATGAACGACCGACTAAATTCATTCGTAAATAAGACTATCACTGAGAATTCATCCGTACATAAATGATATACTGAACTCGTTCGTGAACGACTTACGAATCATTTTCAAGCTAAATCCAACAATTACAAATGTATTTTTGTATTTGCATTAATTAGTAATCTAATAAAATAGTAAATAACCTGATATTACAAGTTAAAATTACTGATAGTATAAAAAATGTTCACATTATTAGTGTACACAACATAAATCCTATTTGGAGATATTTTGCCTCTTCTATATTCCCCTTTTCTTTTTGTGTTTAGTATTTTTTTGTTTCAGATATCGCTAATGGAACAGACAAGTCATGATTTCTTCACCGTATCATCGATTGGACTAGTTTAACTTTGTAGTAGAATTTCATATAGAAATCGTACGTAAATATTCTGTCTGTGTGACAATGGTTCTATTTAATACAAAGTTCAAGACCCTTATAAAAAAGAATAGAGAATTATATTCCTACACATCACCCCACGTTCTCTTAACGATTCCAATATTCATAGTAAGATGTTACATGGCCAACTGTCCTAACAGCCAAGATAAAACATCTTGATAGAATAGTTAAGATCCCTTTGACCTAGTGGCCTATTTTCTTTTTTATTATAATATTATTAAATTAATGACCGATCTGATCGATCAGATTCCAGAGAAGAAAAGATCATTCTTTCTCATTTAGTATATGAACTTGTTACCAAATGAGCGGCTGTCGATGAAATCGAGAGTATCTGTACTTAACTGCAAAAGGACAACTGTGACTAAACTAGTATAATGATTATAACAGTCAAAAGTTTCAGTCAAACCCGTTTTGAAAAAGTTAATCTTTATATCAGACTAATCTTGTTATTGTTTAGGAGTACTTTTTAATAGTACTGTAAAATGTTAATGGAAGCCCATAATGTTCTCTTCATCCCCTCTCTCTCTCTCTCTCTCTCTCTCTCTCTCTCTCTCTCTCTCTCACATATAATATATGAATGCACGCAGTGGTGTGGTGGATTCATCAAATACGAGTAGATGACTTTGAAGAATTCATCAGCTGCACCAGCTGCATTGGAATCATACTCTTGTCAATTTATTGCTGTATACTCTTGCAATTGATCTTTTTCGCATTTAAAAAGTATTCCTTTTACATAGGGATGGACATATATCGGTTTATATCAGTTTTGTATTCGAAAAATATGAACCGAATAAAAATTGTTTTTTTTTAAAAAAAAACCGAATACAACTTTTTTTAAAAAAAAATCGATATGTTCGGTTTATATCGCCGAACGTATCGGATTATATATGTTTTTTTTAGTGGGCCGGGTCGGGGATATTTTTTTTTTAAATTGAATTTTTAAAACTGAAATTGACATTCACACCTACACTATCATGAAATTTCAATGTTGAAATCTATTGTGTATCATGAGATGTTTACTAAAGGAAAATTAGAAATTGATTTGGGGGAAAACACAAATTGATTGGGAAAACGGACGTATTCACCTTTTGGCGGTTTGACCGGCCCCATCTCGAAAAAATACGCAAAATCAAAAAATAAATCGGGTAAAACGGACATCCGAGTGCAGAGTTATGACCATTTAAAGTTTCACCAATTTACAACTACTTTCTCTCCCTACGTTTTATGTCAATGCTTCCGTGATATGTTAATCAAGTTCATGCCGCAAGCGACTTCCATAAAAGCTTCATAGATTGGCTTCAATGGCTATGATTCAAGAGATATTAATAGCCTAAAATAAATAAAAAATTATATATTTAATTCGATTTTTCGGTTTGGTTCGTATCCAAAATTAAAAAATCAAATCGAATCACTAAATCCTGATTCGGTTCGATTTTTCAATTTTTTTAAAAAAAAACTGAGAAAAAACCTAATCGAAATTTCGGTTAGGTTCGATTTTTCGGTTCTCCGATTTTTTGCCCATCCCTACTTTTACATGGTATACAATCCTAATTATATGCATAAGCACACATGTCCTTGTATATGTTTTCTCTATTGTTTCATCCGGCCAAATTTTGATGGATAAAATCACTCCATATCTCGTAAATGAGAGATAAGAAGTACCCTATAAAATTAGCTAAGATGCCCACTAACTACACAACCCAAGGCTGTAAGCCTGTAATCCGTTTTGGGCCTAAACACAACAAAAAATTGTTTTTTAGGTTACGCTACAATGAGTCCCAAAAGTATGTGTGTCAGTTAAACTTTAGTTATATTATATCTTTTATAAAGCTTTTCATTTTTGTGTTTCATTCCGATGTGAGATTCATCTAAGATGTTATTTGCACCTCATCTTCATAAGTTTAAGCATGTTAGTCTTGTTTAACCAGCTCTCATCAGTCTGTCCTCCTCAGGGGTGTCTCACAAGTTGACCCGAATACAACAATAACAATATATATCTAGTATAATTTCATAACTGGAGTTTGAGAAGTTGACCTGAATACCACAGTTATAAAAAAGAATATACATTCCCAACAAAAGATTAGTAAAGTTTGTTTAAAATAATGAAGGAATATATATAGAAAAGAAGACGTAATGATGATACAAGTACATATATAGGATTATGTTTCTCTTATCTATAAAAAAGAGAAGATAAATTTATTCAGACATATTCTGCGATTTACTGATAATAATATTGAAAAATCAAAATTACTATCTTCAGAAATAGCCTGACGTAAGTCGATAAATTGAATATAAAAAAAAGGAAAGTCATAATGTAGGGTTGTTGCCAGCGTTAGAGACGAGGAGATAGCTAAAGGGTCCTCCATAGTTTATGAGAAGTGTACGAGTCCGTGAACTGGCAATCCCTCCACGTGGGGTCCTGTCACCTATGAGCTGGATTTCATCTACCTTTCTCCTCCTTTTATCCCACCCCCTTATTTGGTCTCTTTTTTTTTTCCTTCCAAAAACAAATATGAGTAATATTTTTTAAAATAAAATAAATTACTACTGCTAGGTTATATACATATATTACTCAAATAAATTACTTTGTAACATTTCGATTATCGCACTATTTCACTATTATTATTGTTCTTTTTCTGAATGCTATACTGTTTTCTTTATTGGTTGTCATGTTTTCTTTACTGTTATATTTTTTTTTCATAACTACTTTAATTTGTTACACTTGAATGGAGAGTCTTTCGAAAATCGTCTATGCACCTTCATAGTGTAAAGGTAAAGTATGCATACACCTTATTCTCTTAAAACTTCACTTATAAAATTACACTAGATATATTATTATTATACTCAATTAATTATAATGGATGATTATTTTATTTTTTGGGTTAATATATATGGCGTTTGTTATAAAAGTTATTGTATGTCAACTTTAACTTAGATTGTATAGAAAAATTTAACTATAATGGATAATTATTTTATTTTTCAGGTTAATATATATGGAGTTTGTTATAAAAGTTATTGTATGTCAACTTTAACTTAGATGGTATAGAAAATTTTTATATTACAAATATATACTATTTGTGTCAGTTTCTTTGTTTCTAAAAGAAAGTTAGCCTTTGACATGCAAGTCTCATAGAGTAGAGCTAGGAAGAGCAGACTTAGCCGAAGAAAAAAATGGGGTTCCCAATGCTTCTCCGCACTCAACGAGAAGCGTCAAGGCAATCCCTGACACTTATGCGGTGAGATACCAACCATCCGATATCGCCCACACACAAAGCTAAGAGATAACCATAACGGATGCGTCAGAAGAACGACAAGCGATTGATATTATCCCTCCCTTGCACAAACCCTTTTTTCTTCAAGCTCTCTTCCCGTGTCGATGAGGGACTATTCCCACTACGTGCTAACTAGAAAGATCACAAGACAAGATGCCATCGAATATCAGTATTTTTTTGGGGCTCGATAATCCAAATTCATTCGGGGAAGTCCCACTTTTAGGGTGCAGGGATATCTCAAACTAAGTCCTGGATATCCCACCTTATTCCATCAAATTTGCTGTTATATTATCACATTTCCCAGATATAAGAAATTAGTCCAAAATTATAATTTCTGAACTATAATTCCGGAATAACTTAATCACGAACCAAACGACTCCATTAGTTAGTGTCAGTACACACAACTTAGGGACGCTTAAAAATAAAGATGAATTAGTCTTGCATTCTGTACATAGCTAAATCACTACGATTTCAATTTACAACAGGGGACCTAGCTAGGATATTGATTTATTGTTCTTTTTCTGCAAGAAATATTTACTCTATAAAATGGTTCTGACAGACCTTAATACGTGCTATCAACGTTTGTCACCTCTCTAAGGGAATTAATATTTTTTATTTCGTTTTCCTTTTCACAAGTACCTCCCTAAAGGAATTAGTACGAGTTTGAAATAACAAATGGAGGAATATTGATTCTTGTACTCTACATTAATTGACAGTAATAAAATGCTTTAAGTAAACAACATTTCTCACAATCGATCACAAAATAGTGGTTGGTCTTCACTTCGTTTACTATTGGTGTGAAAAAAGCTAGCACAAATATAACATTTTGGAGTTCAGATAATTTTTAAGAACTCATCTTATATTCACTAGCCGTTTAAATATATTTTTATACAATTTGTGAAATCTAACTTGCTATAGAAAATTACTTGTATTATATATTCAAGTTACTAATTCTACTTATTATGAATAATTACCTTTAATTACCATTAATGTAAGTATCAATAAATTATAGGGGTCGCTTGGTAGTTGGCTTGGAGACGAGTTATGCATGTACTAAATCTTATATTAGTAATACCATGTTCGGTAGTTGGTTAATTATGATGTAAGTTATTCATGTATAAAATTAATAAGGTGTTTGATTTGCATTAAGATACTTGTATGACTAATATATGTATAAGTTAAGAGAGAATTTATATATATTATATGCAAAATAAAAGATAAAATAACTAATAAATAAATAACTGAACTCTACATAAAATATTACATAAATTATCTCATAACTAATCTTTATATTACTAATACTTATATAACTTGAATCAGCTAACAAATGACCCCTCTAAGGTATAAAAGTTAAATCTTAATTTGATGAGCGACCCAATGAAAGGTACCCACTGGTAAAACGAAGGAAACCCCACCAATGAGTGCCCTCTAAAGGCTGCAAATAAATGTGTAGGCATTGGTCATATATAGAACCCATGGTTGAGTTGTTGTGAGCAAATAAAGTAAAATTACTAGCTATTGTTCCTCAAGGAGATCCACTTATAGATGGGATTGATATTTCATTTTCGATTATTAATCTCCACCTCAAAAGAAACAACTGTGTTTTAGTAATGCTCCAATTATTTATGTTATATATCTACCAAACATAAATTAATTCCTATCCATGTGGTTAATTATATTTTCTGGTGTTATGTTGGCTGGACTACATTTAGAAAATAAAATTGAAGGCTCAAGTAATTAATGATCGTGTCTTCCACTTTAAACACTTGCTCCGAATTAAAATTAAATTTCAGGAAAAAAAATTGTTTACACGAAATAACTGGAGTCGTCACGTCAACTTTGATTGATTGAAATTCATTAGAAACTTCTATGTCCTAAGTATTGTTTTAAAGTTGGTGCCCTCAGAACATTCTGATTATTAATAAATCATAATTCGAACAAAAATGTTATAAAACTTTTAGTTTGTAGCTTATCAAAAGTTGTCCACGAAATAAGCAACTTTAATAGAAGTCGCATACTATTAAGCTACTTTTTCGATAATGTATTCGATAATTAGATAATGTATATTTTTATTTAAAAAATAAAAAAAGTATATAGAACAGTTGAGAAAAAGTCTTTTCATTATAAGCAACTTTCTTAATAAAATCACTTAACCACTTAAACAATTTCTGAAAGATATATTTATAGTTCCATTTTAGAATTCATAGGATTAACATTTTCTTATTAAAATCGTTCAAACGATTAAGAGATTTTATGAAAAGAGATTGTCAATCAATAGACCCTTGCAGAAATGTGAGGCAAGACTGCATACAATAGACCTCTGTGGTCCGACCCTTTTCCGAACCCCGCGCATAGCGGGAGCTTAGTGCACCGAACTGCCCTTTTTAGATTGTCAATCAACATTGGCACGTTCTATCTATAGTTGATCTGTATAAAGATTACGAATGAGAAAGCGTTTGAGAAAATAAGAGCAGATGTGCTTCTGCTATTCTTATTCTTGTTTATATAGATTCTGTACAAAGTGAAGATAAATGCAAGATTTTGAAATTTACATAATATTCTTATCTAATACCTATTCTAAAGAAAGAGTAATCTTTTTATTACAAAGGATAAACTACAACAATTGACTTCAAGATATACTACAATTCTATTTCAAAACAGATGATACACTCCAATAGCCCCTTGCAAGATCAAGTTCATGAGCGAACCATGAGCTTGGATAGAAGGTTGAGGAAGCGAGTTGTCCCAATAGCTTTAATAAAAATATCCGCAATATGATTTTGAGATGAAACATACCGAACCATTAAGAATTGATCTTCAACCTTCTCACGTACAAAGTGATAATCCAGACGGATATGCTTAGACCGTTGATGGATGATAGGATTCCGAGATAAAAACTATGCACTGAGATTATCACAAAGAACTATGGGAGGTGAAGTTCATGTACCCAAATTCAGTAGTTGCAAAAACTAAAGCACGATACTCAGCTTCAATGCTTAAACGGGCTATTGCCTTTTGTTTTCGAGAAGCCTAACTGATCAAGTTACCTCCATAAAATAGTGCAAAACCATGTTGGGAGCGATTATCATCAAGGTCAGAGATCCAACCAGCATCTGAAAAAACTACAAGGCTAGAATCAGACATGGGTCGGAGTAAGAGACCATCATTGATGGCTCCTTTTAGATATCGAAGTATGCGTTTGACAGTTGACCAATGAGTAGTGGTAGGTGATCGGATAAATTGACATACTCGATTGACTGCTTAGGATATTTCTATCATGTTGATGGTAACATATTGAAGGGCACCAACAACACTACGGTATAAATGAGCATCATGCAAGGGATCACCAAAAGAGTAAGTCTAGATCCAGGTTCAGCCAGACTAGAAATGGGTTTAGCATCAACCATGTTGGTTCGACGAAGTAAGTCACGAATGTACTTGTCTTGAGATAAAAGGATCCCATTTGATGTTGGAGATACTTCAATACCAAGAAAATAATTTAAGGAGCCAATATCTTTGAGTAAGAACTGTTGATCAAGAGAGCGAATGAATGCAGTAATAAAATCACTATCACTGTCGATTATAATAAGATCACCCATATAAACAAGAACATATGTTGTGTGCTTAGAAGCTTACGCACAAAAAAAGAAGTGTCAGATAAATAAAAGCGGAAGCTAATGCCGAGGAGAAAACTTTAACTTATTGAACCAAGCACGCGGTGCTTGTTTGAGGCCATATAACGCCTTGTTCAATTTGCATACAAAATGTGACCGATGAGGATGAACAAATCCTTTTGGTTGCTCCATAAATACTTGTTCAGAGAGATCACCATTTAAGAATGCATTGTTAATAACGAGTTGTTGAATGGGCCACTTATTTGTCACAACTAAAGTTAACATAAGCCGGAAGGTTGGGCTTAACAACGAGACTGAAAATGTCAAAGTAATCAACACCCTTCTCATAGTGAAAACCTTTAGCTACAAGGTGAGCTTTGTAATGCTCAATTGATCCATCGACTTTTCTCTTAATCCTGTAGACCCATTTATAACCAACGATGTTAGAGTTAGATGGTGGTGAAACCAATGTCCATGTCTTATTTTGCATAAGAGCTAAAAATTATGTCTGCATAGCATGGTGCCATTCAAGAATTTTGGAGGCTTGATGATAGGTTGTAGGTTCAAGAATGTGAGAGGGATCAGGAGGAAGAGAATGACGAGATGTTATAAGAGCTTTTGGTTTCAATGAATTAGTTTTACTTCGAACAACCATGTAATAATGAGTGGTGTCTGACGGGCAAAAATAGGAAGGAGTTATGGTCGGGTAGGAGGAACTAGTAGATTGTGGTACATGTACAAGTGGGTCAATAGATAGTAAATGGTCTATTTGTGGAGAAGCCGTAGGGGATATAGTTGAGGGTAAGTTTGTATGATTAGTATGCTTAGATGAGGGGGATAGATGATGCAACTAGAACATTTGATGATGGACTTAACATGATGGGTTGTACGAGAGAATGTGAACACACTAGTTATTGAGAAGCTTGATCAAGCAAAGAAAAAGATGAGTTTCTGGAATGTGACGAGGAAGATGAGGAGTTTGTGATCTGCAACATGAAGGAATAAGGGAAACATTTTTCATCAAACACAACATGGCAAGTAATATAAATCTGAGAAGACGCGACATGGTAACAAAAATAACCCTTGTGATGATAATTATACCCTATAAAGACGCAAGATAGATATTGAAAACCAACTTTATGATGATGGTAGGGTCGAAGAAATGTATAACAAAGGCAACCGAAAGCTTTGAGGAAACCATAATCAGGAGAACTCTTATAAAGTAATTGATATGGTGACTTAAATGATAAAGAAGAAGATATGGTTATATTGGATAAGTATGTAGCAGTGTTAAATGCATGCCCCCAAAATTGATAAGGAAGAGAAGCGTGAGAAAGAAGAGTGAGTCCTTTTTCAATTATAATTTGATTTCAGCGTTCCGATGCATCATTTTGTTGATGTCATAAGGGCAAGAGATACAAGAATGAATACCTTGATTTTTTTAAAAGATGATACATTTCGATACTCACCTCCCCAATCAATTTGGACTTATTTTATTTTAGTTTCAAACTGAGTCGCAATAAAAGTTTTACATTGAGTAAAAAGCTGAAAGACTTGCGATGAGACATAAAATATATTCAAATAAATTTGCTGCAATCATCAATGAATAAAATAAAGTAGTAAGATCCATTAATAGAAGAAACGGGGAAGGTCCCCAAACATCAGAATAAATTAATTGAAAAGGACTACTGTTAGAAACATGAAAATGGGGAAAGGGTAAGCATCGACTCTTGCCTAGTTGACAAGGTTCGCAAACATTGGGAAAATCAGAATTTGAAATAGGTAGCCTAAAGTTAGACACAAAACGCCGAAGAAGAGCTTCATCTGGATGAACCAGTCGATGGTGCCAAAAAACAAGATATGTGCATTCACCAAGAAAGATTGAAGGTGGGGAAAACCGAGATTGAGGTGATGAAAGTTGAAGACAATAAAGACCATTATCAAGTGTTCCTCGAAGCAGTTTCCTTCCCTGCAAATCCTTCACATAACAATTATTAGGATGAAATTCTATATAGATATTATTATCACGAGTTATTTTAGCAACACTAAGTAAATTCTTGAAAATTTGTGGGACATGGAGAATATTATTAAAATGAATAGGTCGAGTGCGTGCAGGCAAAATTGATGAGCCAATGTGTGAAATTGGAATTTTCATACCATTGTCAACTGCTAAACCATCATTGTCGATGTAGTCGTCTGTAAGGAGAGGTTAGCCATGTCTGAGGTGACATGATGTGTAGCACCCGAATCAAAGTACCAAGCAGGATCAACAATAGCTGAAGGAAAAGCAAGATGTGCTTGTTTGGGAGTTGACCAGGACGGTGGCTACCTTGTTGGTGGAAAATCTTTTCTATTGGAATGATTGTAGCAGTTACAAGCATCATCGTTACTTTTTCCACATATTTGACATGACACATGATGCTTGGACTGATGATTATTGGACCGAGAGAATGAGGAATGTGAATATTATTGTGGTATCATAGATTGAGTAGGATTGTGAGGATTATGGGCAAGGTGATTAGAGAATGAATGCGGGCCAAGAATAGATGACTGACTGGTGTTAAGGGGTGGAGTGGGTTGAAGATAAAATGAACTGTGTGTTAAAAGGGTATGAGAAGGAGCAGAGACAAAGTGAGTGTTAATGGTAGTAGAGCAAAGTTCTTCGGCTAAACGTTCCTTTTTTGAAGAAGTCCAAACAGTTCTTAATGAGTGATAGGACCGGAACGCATATTAAATGCAGCCTTGAAAAGTCCAAACAGTCTGTGACTGAAACATGCACTCAATTTTGGTCAAAACATCGTAGGAAGAGGTGGCTCGAGTTAGGTGACCAAGAAGAGAATAAAAAGTTATTTGACGAAGCCAAACTAGAATAAGAAGATCACTGCGTCGCCATTCCTCATAGGCGGGGTTAGAAGTAACAATTGATTGTGCTTTGGCGGTAGAGTAATCTGTATTAGAGGGTGGATTTGTGACGTTAGTGATTGAAGCAAAGGTGGCCGTAATTGTTTTTGGAGGGGGATTATAACCAAGAACAAAAGAATCAAGAGAAAATACTTTGAGTATGTCCAAGGTATTTTCTTTCCAAAGACAATAGTTGTTTCGATCAAGTTTGAGAGAAAGGTTTGGTAGCTGTATAGTGGCAGAAGAACTGGACTATTTTGTGAGTGACAACATGTTGCTGAAATTTTGAGAAGTGGCCCAAGGATCGATGGAAAAATATGATATCATATAAATATTAAGAATGAGAAAGAGTTTGAGAAAATAAGAGCATGCGCGCTTCTGCTATTCTTATTCTTGTTTATATAGATTATGTACAACGTGAAGATAAATACAAGATTTTCAAATTCACATGATATCCTTATATAATACATATTCTAAAGGAAGAGTAATTTTTTTGTTACAAAAGTTAAGCTACAACAATTGACTTCAAAATAGACTACATTTCTATTTCAAAACAGATGATACACTCCAATAATCTGTTAAAGATTTGAAGCAATATTTTTATAATAAAAAGGATCAGAAGTGCATAGCTTTGGTATTGAGAGATCAACTCTACTAGGAGGAGTGGGTGGATAGTAATATTGTAGGAAAAATTCAAATCGTGAAAACACAAATCGTGAAAAAATATCTTACTCATTCTGCGCGTAAAACTTGTAAATAATTGGTGGAGTTCTAATTGTTCTTCTTATACTCTCGTCATAATTTAAGTTCTAACAAAACGAATAACATTTTTTCCCTCACAAGATCCTAATAATTAGAACCCGACATTGTTTCTAGAGTCAAAACTCAAGTAATTTAGGATTATATGATTGCAATAAATTAAATAGATTTTTTAATGTAGATCGATCGAGAAGTGAAAAGAGAGAGAAAAATAAGGCGTATACTGCCGATATATACCGTCATTTAAAATTAGTAAATCACAATGTAAATACGTATTGCAAATCGATTAACATAATCAATCAAAATATAAACATAATCATAATTCGTATATATAAATAGCAAACACCGTGTGTGATTTTAACTGATGCATTTCAAAATTCTTAATTCCATATTATGAATCAATCAACAATTGACCAAATCTCATAATTACTCCTTGCCCACTACATGAACCATTAACTCAATCAATCTTGCTCGAGAATTTCTAACCGTCAATTTTTATCCAATGAGTCAAGCCTCAACTTTATTCTCAATCAAAAAATATTGTTAATCGATAACGAAGTCAAGCTCTAATCACGAGTCTTAAAGTTAGAAGTTACATTATTTTTAAGTGATATTTTTACAGGATATCAGAGCAGGTATAGGTGTTGAGATTAAGTTTCACTGCTACTCATTATCAAAAGAATTTTTACGTGTTTGACCCATGAAAAAAGAATTAGGTCCGCACATGAGGAAGCGAGTTGAGAATATAATTAAATAAATAAATTCGTGATTTCTCTAATAACTAAAATTCTTAGATAGATAGTCACACACTTTTAACATGAATGATTCAGGTAAGTATGTAAAAAAGCAAATTAACGTTATCAAGAAGAAGATAGGTTGATGCACTATTTCAAACTTGTTTTCTTAATTTTCACATAATCATATGTGGCCAGCACTACTAGGTCTTCTATTTTTTTAAGGTAATTATTCTTTAAAAGTAATATAAAAAAAGAAGTAGAAAGTGTATTGAGCATAGGGAAGAAATTAAATGTTTGATCTCATGTATTGTGAATGATTAATGCATTCCAGGCTAGCTAGCAAGAAAACATCCATCCACCACCATCACACTGACCTTATTGAATTTCCAGGCCACAAACTAAAACCCAAAAAGTACTACTACTATTATTACTATATACTATATATATATTAGGACGACGACAATCTATTTACTGAGTTGTCATATTTGTTCCAATTGTTTTTGCTATACTAGTGGAGATATACTATATTTAAAATTACAACTTCAAACTAATTATGATTTGGTATATCTCAAATCAAACATCGTTATAAGCTACTTGACTGTATGCAATTATGCAATATGCTAGTCAAAAGGGAATTATTAGCTTATTATCAACGGTCGTTTGAAGTAATTAATTGTAATAATATTTTATCAAAAATCTGTCTGACGATCTTACCCGTCACATACAATTAAATGTATTAGACCCATTTTGTTACGTGAAATGTCGACCATTCAATATTGAATTAATTAATAAATATTAAAAATTCAAAAAAGAAAGGGTTGGTTAAGAACTATTGACGGTAACCATAGCAGTTAGAGTCACTCAATGGAGATGTTCGCCTTTGCTTGAAATGAAGATGGATGAACAACCACTTGAGCCTGGAACTGGTGAAATTCGAGGAAAACATGGAAGCGGTCACTATACTGGGGGCAAGACATGACCGCGACTTAAGAAAAAAGTATCCTTGAAAAGACTAAAAGAACGGGGGAATGATTACTTGTAATAAAGCACATACTAATACGAGCCGACCAGAAGAAGCAAGACTTAGATTACCATATAGATCTTGTACACAATCTTCCTAGAAATGGAGAGCCCCTTTCCAACGAGTCAAATGGCTGGAACGCCGCTTGCCTCGCCTTTCAGTTTTACATAATGTGTAGTTACACATCAATAAATTTGGAAAATATATACATCACGGAAATGATAAAGGAATTCTGACAAGGGAATTTGAAAAGAATTCAAAACATGTCACACCAAAAATTTAAATAGCATTTCTCTTATGTTAAGGGGTATAAAAATCATTTTTACTCTACTTATCCATTAAAATTTTGGACGAAAGGGATTCGATTAAACCCTTTGCCTCGCATATGGCTCCGCCATCTAAGAGTAGAAGGTGCATGAACTACCTACATCTCATAACGTGTGAATTAAATGTAAAAAGTACTTTAATTAATTGAGGTTACAAGTAACTAAAGTTAAGAGGGAAAAAAGAGGGAAAAAAGTTTAGTCTAGAAATATTCTATCAGGCAAAACGAAACTTCACAAGGTAGGGATAAGGCTGTAATACACACCACCCTCCACTGACCCCCTTGTCGAATCACACTGGATATGTTGTTGTGAACATAATATATATAAAGTTCATTCATAATATAATTGTTTTTCCTTGTTTTGTTATTGTTTTTGCTGACTTCAAAATTTCTAGAACACATTTATCCAAAGTGTTAAATCACCTCACTGGCTTCTTTCCTTGAGACATCAAAAGCATTTTCGTTGTAAATGTACAGTGTTTATTAAAGTAGCATAACTTTTCAATGTGTGGGTATGCTCATAAGTCTAGTCATAACGCAAATAGCAGGCTCAACATCATGTCAATACAATTACAAATTAGGGCCTCCTTGCCCCAGCATATGCGTTATTCCATTTTACGTTTAAAAATTTAGAAGACATGATGTGCGTTTGTACTTGGCATGATAGCGGTCATTTTTCATTGAAAATATTCTTCTGAAATTTAGTTTTTTGGTGTTAGATTGGCGAGAGAAAAATACTATTTAAAAAAAATATTAAATATTATGTGATAATTAAATTAGCAAAACAAACACTACTATTTTGATGATTTTTTTAAATATTAAAGATTGAAAATAATGTTAATTATTCGTTGGAGCAAGTGATACGAGATTAAAAGATAAGATAATCCTGAAATAAATGATATCCGTTCATAAATATGGAAAATCATTTCTCCTGTTTGATGAAAAAACTTTTCGTTGGAAGACAATTTTTGGTAACAAATGATAGAAAGTGACTTCATCGTGAAAACAAAATTCTAAAAAATTACTTTCTTCATACCAAACACACTCAGGTCAATTATTAAGTATAAAACAAAATTAGTCGCATCGTAATGAAAAACCTCCACTGTTTGGGTGGAGGGAACGTTGAAGTCCAATTTTTAAATGATTAAGAGATACTGAACAATAACACATGTGAAGTATTATTATTTTTTTCAGTTTTTTACCCTAAACTTTTAGGTGTTTGCGTTTTCTATCTAAACTATCACAAACTATTTATTAAAACACATCTCAAAACTAATTAGACCAAATGCTCGAATAAAATCGCTAAAAGGCATGTGACAACTTAATTTGCCCATAAACTTCGTCCACATGGCAGCTGACTCATTACTTTCGAGGTGTATTTAAATAAATGATTGGTGATAGTTCAGGTAGAAAACTCAAACACTTGATAGTTCAAGTGAGAAACTCGCAAAAAAATTATACTTCAGATATGTTTTTGACCATTATCATTTTTTTAAATCCAATTACTTGAATTATTCACGTGGAGTGCCACTTGACACCATATTTAAACAAAAAGAGTGTACATCATGCACCATCAAATACTAGTCAAAGTGTGTTTTAATAAATAGTTGGTGATAGTTCAGGTAGAAAACTCGCAAAGAAATGACACTTCAAGTGTGTTTTTTACCATTATCTCAATTATTAAATCCAAGTTTCTTTTTCACCTATTTTGTTAAATAAGGCAATATATACACAATATACATGTGTATATTGCCTTATTGAGCTCTCGGTTTTGATATGATTATGGTAAATAGACAATGTAACAATATTGTATATTAGGAAAATATATGTGTAGTTTATTGTAATGTATTTGTTACCCAAATTAGGATTATACACTACCATAATTGTAGAGTTAGAATTATGGTAGAATAAGATTTTAGGAATAAAATAGGAATATGATTTTCCAATTTTGTAACTTGTATATATACATATTCAATTAATAAAAATAATCAAGGGGGTTATTTTCTTTCATGGTATCAAAGCCGAGAGCTCAAAAAGGACAGAATTCGAGAGCTCAATAAGGCAATATACACATGTATATTGCCTTATTTAACCATCTGGTTCTACAATTGGTTCCCGGCCTTTCGGAGGTCTATAATGGCGTTGGAACTCTCCTTCGTCAAAGCAACCCTCTTCCCGCCTTTTATCAAGCCCGTTCCATGCTTACTTTGGAAGAAGTCGGCTTGGCTAAAAAGGCGGCTACCGGGTGTCCTCCCCAAGTTCTTCAAGTTTTGTGGATAATTCGGGCCAAACCCGTAATCATGGTGGCGGCAAAAATAACCGAAAAAATAATAACAAAAATCGTGGGGGCGAACGCGGCGGTTCCGGTGGTCAGCAAGCAGGCAGGGGGCCCTGTCCATCGAACATTGGCCCACCACCCTACTGGTCCCAGCAGTGGGGCCCATGGCGATGGGCGGTGGCGGCAATTGAGCCCGAGAACCAACGGTGGCGGCCACGGCGATAGCCCATCGGCGCCCGATTCGGCTCTGACCCATCTCGATCCACGTCGGGAATACTTGGGCCCCGACCTCCGCAAGCCCATCATGCAGCAGGCCCCACTCAGACCGATATCGAGGCCGCGATGCACACATTGGGTTTAACTCAACCGGACCCAAATTGGTATATGGACACCGATGCCACTACTCACATGACTTCCGATTCAGGTACTCTCTCATCTTATTCCAATTTAAGCACCCTTCGGGGGATAATTGTTGGTAATGGCAATTTTGTTCCAATTCAAGGGTATGGTCAGAAAACGTTGTCTCCCCCCAATCCACCCCTTATCTTGACAAATACTCTGCATGCCCCCAAATTGATTAAAAATTTAGTGTCTGTCCAAAAGTTCACCACTGACAATTCTGTTTCTGTTGTATGTGGATGATATCATTTTGACCACCTCTTCCGATGCCTTGCGCCAGTCTATCATGGCCATTCTTAGTTCTGAGTTTGCTATGAAAGACTTAGGGCCCTTGAGTTACTTTTTGGGGATTGTCGTCAAGCGTCAATCAGGTGGTTTGTTTTTGTCCCAAAGAAAGCATGCAGCTGAGATCATCGAGAGGGCTGGGATGTCATCCTGCAAGTCCACTTCCACTCTAGTTGTTGCAAAACCCAAGCTTAGTGTCGCGGCAGGTACACCATACGAGGACCCGACCTGCTATCGCAATCTTGAGCACATGAATGCAATCAAACGCATCATTCGGTATATTCAGGGGACACTGGACTATGAGTTGCACTTGTATCCTTCATCTACATACACACTTGTCTCGTACACAGATGCGGATTTGGGTGGTTGTCCGGACACCAGACGGTCTACGTCAGGATATTGTATTTTCCTTGGCAACAACTTGGTCTCCTGGTCTGCAAAGCGTCAGGCGACTCTATCCCGCTCAAGTGCAGAGGCAGAATATCGAGAGGTAGCTAATGTGGTCTTAGAATCATGTTGGTTACATAATTTGCTTTTAGAGCTTCATTGCTCCATTCAGAAGGCAACCTTAGTATATTGTGATAATGTTAGTGTCATCTACCTCTCAGGTAATCCATTTCAGCACCAACGCACTAAGCATATCGAAATGGATATTCACGTTTTCCGTGAAAAGGTTGCTCGGGGGCAGGTACGTGTATGTCATGTCCCGTCAAGATATCAAGTTGCAGACATCTTTACAAAGAGTCTTCCCTCGGTACTCTTTGAAGATTTTAGGGACAGTCTCAGCGTTCGAAATCCGTCCGCTATGACTGCAGGGTGTGTTAAATAAGGCAATATACACACAATATACATGTGTATATTGCCTTACTGAGCTCTCGAATTCTGCCCTTATTGAGCTCTCGATTTTGATATGATTATGGTAAATAGACAATGTAAGAATATTGTATATTAAGAAAATATATGTGTAGTTTATTGTAATGTATTTGTTACCTAAATTAGGATTATACACTATTGTTTTGCAACCCTGACTGGGTGGTGGCGCAGTTGGCTAGAGCGTAGGTCTCATAGCTTCTGAGTGATCCTGATTTGGTGTGTGTTACCGTAACCTTCAATTGGATTGCGATGACCATTGCCGACAGTAATAAATTGAGGACACTTTAACCGATGTAGTTGAGATAGGTTACCTGACGACCGGGTGAGGTGAGATGTGGCTCCGGTGTCCATGTACCAATTGTCGTCGGGCTGTTGAAGGTTCACGGTGGTGTAGGCCTAGCCCAAATCAGTCGGGGCCAGGCTGCGATTATTCTTCTTCTTTGGCCGATCGTCAGTGGGCTGCCTGGTGGTGAGGCAGGGCCCAAGAGGCGATGGACCAAGGTTGTTGGATCTAGGCGCTGCGGTCGAATGCGGGCATGCATCTGAGCCCGGATTCATTGGTTGAGCCACTGCTTCTTGCTGGTTCTAGAGTTCTTCTTTATCCGATGGTTGGGTTTGTTGTCGATCCAGTTGCGTTAGCCACTCGCGGTTCTTGCCTTTGTTGTTGCGACCTCTGCCGCCACGACCTCGCCACCGCCTACTCTGTTCTTTGGACATCTTTGTGGTGGGCCTTCTTCAGCCGCAGTGTTGCCATCCCCTTAACGGCTAACGCCTTTTGATTATGTTCCTCTTGTTTAGCACGTCTAGTTTCTTCCAACAATAGTTGTGAACGTGCATTGTTGAAACTTGAGAGAGGGTCGGCTTGTTGAATCATTGTTGTGAGTGTGTCATATTCACCTTTTGGTAAACCCGCAACAAGTTGAAACACCATCTTAGTTTCTGAAACAAAAGTCCCGACATTGGATAGTTGATTGGTTATGAGTTTCAGTTGCTTACAATATTCGGACATGTTGTTAAAATTCTCAAGGCGGGTATTTTTATTTTTATTGGAGATGGTGTCGTAGATCCATTGTTTGACGATGACATCAAAACGACGCCAGATTGAGTCTGTAACATCAGGGGGATGAGGAACGGATTCGTCAATATGATCGAGCACGTTGTATGCACATGCATGAATGTAGAATAGTTTCATCAACATGAAATATTGACAGTCTGTTTGGTCAAGAATTATAGGGATAAAATTCTTGATGTTGTTAACGGCGAATGCCGGATGAAAAGAAGATATTGAACGTTGAGAGGGGTTGTCATGTGTGCCAGTGGATGAACCGAAATTTGTGGGGGAAGACATTGTTTAAGGGAAAATTCTGGCTGAGAAATTTCTGGTTTGGCCGAGAAAAATCTTTTGCCTTGTCCGAGAAAAGAGAGAGATGAAGAAGGAGAGTAGGATTTAGGTGGGTTTAGGTTTTAGGCTCTTGATACCATGAAAGATAGAATAATTTTCCTTAGGGATTCCTTTCATTATTCACAATATATATAGTTGTACAAATGTTGATTCGTAATATGGTACGAATCCTAACTTACCTTACAAAGGTTGATTCCTAATATAATTAGAATCCTAAGTTACCTTAAATATACATCTATCATAATTACAAAATATACAGAGAATATTCGCTAATACTATCAACCCTTAAACAAACAATATGATCCAGCATTATACAATGCATAGTTTTTCATAGATGGTGTATTACGCTGCAAAATATATTGGATGAATGGATCTATATGAGTATAGAGTGATATTGCTTCTGTGAAATTTATGACAAAAAATTGTTACAACACTCGTGAAAAGCAGGCGCGTGTATGACCTGTTTAGCCCAAGCTGCAACAAACAACAAAAAATTGAGGGTATAATATGATGAATAAGAACATAACTTACAATAAGAATATTTTTGGTTTCATAGAAGTAATCAATTTCACTAATTATTCTGTTAAGTTAAATCTTATTTGATCTATATTTGTTATAGTTCAAAAGGTACCAGATGAATTCATTAATACCCAAAATTCAAGAATAATTAGTTTCTTTCCTCATTACTATTCACTTCATTTGTCTGGTTTTGACTTGGATGAAGTTTTAAAAAGTAAATAAAACTTTTGAATTTTGTGGTCTTAAATTAAAGATATGTAAAATGTATTAAAATGTCATTTAATCTTGTAGGTCTTAAACATGTCATGTGACAAGCTGAAATTAAAGAGTTGCAAAAAGACATTCTATTTTAAACATAATAAAAAGAAAAGTAAAACAAATAAATTGAAATGGAGGAAGTAATATTTATTTTTTTATGCCTTTTGAAATATGTGCGAATTGTTGAAAATTACTAAAGAGGAAAGTATGTCAGAGGTAGTATAGTATCAATTACCTATGATTCTGGTTACTAATTCTTAATATACTATGATTCTTAATTCTTTGACAAGCCTCGTGATATTCGGTCTAAAATGCATATATTTATTTATTGTTTGTCTCACATTTTGAAAGATTTAATTATCTTTCGAGTATTAATTATAGAGATTTGTGTTAATATTATAGTTTTACAATATAAAAATAAAGTGGTGTAAAGATGAAGAAATTTGAAATAAAATTGAATAAATGCGAAATAAAAATTAAAAAAAGAAGGGGAGACAAGGGGGGACACCATTGTGGTGTTTGTCCCCCAAGTGGAAGACAAATAAAAAAAGAAAGAAAGAAGTTACGAATTGGCAAAGTAACGTGCAAAGAAAAAGGACGCAGCAAAAAATTGTTCACAGGACAGAAGCCCAGGCGCGACGCGCCCATTTCCAGCAGATGGAAAATATTTCAGAATTCTTGTTGGATTAGGTTATTTTATCTGGGCCTTTTTCTACACTTATAAATTAGATTGTGTATATTAACGATTAAACTAATAGGCCGAATTGATTATTGGGTTATTGAATTAATGATTTGGGTTAATGGATTATTTGTTCGGGTATCGAGTGGTGTCCTATGGTTATTGGGGTATCAATTTGGGTCTCGATTTGACCACTTTTGTTAACGGGTGAATCGATAATCCGATAATAATTTATTTAATTACATTTATACCATTTCATATATAAAGTCATTTGAAGTTCTTTTCACTGTTTTACTCTTCTTCCATTCCTCTTGTATCTATTGAAATTGATCAGGTTCTCCTGCTTAGATTTCACAAATTAATACATTTAAGAGTTCTGTACTTCGATCATACGCTTTAGATTCTTGCCTCAACTGGATGGACTATTGTGTCGTGTAATGTAATTCAATGTCTCTTTTCATTTATGGTTCAAGTTTATTTACGTCCTTCATATTCCAATTGGATAACTTTGTTCGAAGCTACTTTCATTTTTAAAAATGGGTTCTTTGTTCTTGAAGTTTTTTGTGTGAAATCTTAATGGTTAAACCGATAACAATCAACAACCGATTAACCAATAACCCAATAACCAATATCATAACAATTTAACATATCTACAAATCGATAAGTTTAACCGATAACTTTCAAACTCGAACCGAACATCCGAATAAACGACCCTAATATAAATGATCTACGAGACACAAATTTTATACAACTTTGGGATAACTTGAGACCCTGAGTTCAGAACCTTTGACCTAGAGAGAGCCTAGAGCCGCCGTGGAGGCCAGAGTTATTTGGTTTTACCTTTTCTTCTCCTTACTGTTAGTTTTTACGTTTCTTTATATGAGTTGTGATTTTTCTTCCATGTCTATGTGGAGCTAAACTTCGCGTTCTAGAATTGTGGTATAGCCATGAATATTGATGTTTGACGATTATTTCTATCTTAATACGAGTTGTTGATTTTGATTGTTTCTTTAATTCTGTTCATAATCGCTTGATTGTTTGGCCAACAGTTAGGTTCTATCGACTATCTAATATACATGCTTGGGAAAGATGTTGTTAGATTAGAGAAGAATTAAAGAGGGTGTGATCTGATTATCCCTATATTTGAGCTAGGATTTGTGGCTAGAATAGGAATATAGCAATCGTCAATAAGTTAAACATAAAAACCCGCTCTTTCTTGGTTAAAGTTCATTACTTGTTTTCTTTTATTTTTACATTGTTTATAATTATAACCCTCGAATTTCATCTCTTGTTTAGATAATTAGAATTTTTTTAATTTAGAATTTTTTTTAATTTAGTTGACGGTTAATCACAAGTCCCTGTGGGTTCGACATCCGATTTCTAATGTAACTATATTGATTGTACGACCACATATAATTGCGTGTGCATTTGGGAGCAATAAATTTTTTTGCGCCATTGCCAAGGACTTAGAAATTAACTGCTTATCTAGATTAGACTCTTCTTGTTGTCTATAAAAAATTAATTTTATTTTATTTATTTTTTATTTGATATTTTGAGTATTCTTCTTTACATGACATCTTAGAACGAAAATTGATCGAATGTTGGTTGTCCTAATTCTTATTTCCCATCCCCAAACCTCTTTATGATTCTCCAGTTGTTTGTGATGTTGACATGAGTAATGAAGTGGAGGATGCGAAAAATCTTGCTCGATTCAGTGATTTTGTAAAACAGATGCTTGAGATGAGCACAATAATAAGAGAGTGCTCTGCAGAATAATGGAAAGCCATAGAGAGGATTCGTGCCAAACTCATAGAGATATAAGGCCAGACTGAAACTTGTAATGATCTGCAAGTTACAGGCTTAGCCAATACCCAAGACGAACCTCAAACAAAAGAAGAGAGTGAGTTCCCGCAGGAAATAACTTTGAAGAAACAGAGATAGTGAGTCAATCTTGGATTGAGGGACAAACTTAACAAATAAAATTGCACGGGTTTCTCCGTGATGGTCTTACAAACATGGAGATACAATTGATAGAAGACAGGGATGAGCTAAGACAAGAGATAGATCAATTTGGCTCAGATATCCATGACCTGCAGACTCAATTAAATAAAAAGGTTGAGGTGTCTGATTCCCAACTACCAATTGTTATGGATGCTGGCCAATTTGTGGAGCATAAAGGAGAACACCAACTATTTGACCAAAATGTTATTGATGATGTTGATGCTAAGGGAGAATATATTAGAGAGGATGTCAAAAATAGTACAATTCATGAGTTAGGGCGCATTAGACCGTGTTCCAATCATGTTTTCACATTATGTTTAGATAGTAAGATAGTAATCGAGTCATCTAAGTCTATGGGGAGTCAAATGGTGAGGATGCGAGTGCCTATATTCTTGAATTTTTTTTGCACCCTGCTTCCTTGAGCACTGTAGCTTAGACTGTGATATTAATTGGTAAATCTGAAGAAAAGGGATGGTCAAGTGTAAAAGGTGACCAATGATAGCTGCAAAGTGATGAAAAGACCCTCTTAAAAAGAATGTGCCATGAAAAAAAAAGAATAAAAAATTGCTTGAAAAAAATAGATTGATACGTTCTTGATATGAGGAAAATACTTATGAAATAATTGATGAAGAGAGTGCGTAAAAATAAAATTAAGAGATGAAAATAATGGGTAATGAAGTCTAAAAGTGCAAATTGCTTAGGGAAGTGTAAGTTACTATTATATAGTTTTCCTGCCCGTCCCCTAGCCAACATTACAAACCGTTAAAGTCCTATTTGATTTTATTCAAGCACGCTTAATTAGTGGAGATATACATAATGGGCAAGCTTATGATTCTTTGTGCATATATTGAATTTATTTATGAGTGCGAGAGTTGCGCTTTGATGCTAAGTCCTTAAATTACATTCGATTCTATGATTTGAGTGTGTGGATTGTTTCTTCTTGTGAGTTCACTTATTTCATGATAGATAGGTGACGTTATTAGATTTCTTTGACAAAGTAGGTGAGCGAGCTTAAATTTGATGAGTTAGAGCCCATCTCTGAGATTAGGAGGTTAGAAGTTTGTTGTTTGTCTGTATATTTTGTATGATGAGCAGGAAGTGTATATTTGATGGTTTGAGTTGCTATAGGTCTTAATTGTTGGTATCAACCAAAGTGGTGGTGTTCCTAGGTTTGATTTATTGAGAGTGATTTTAAATGCTTACTCGAGGACGAGCAAGAATTTAAGTGTGGGGTGATGATGTTCAACCTAAAATGCATATATTTATTCATTGTTTGCCTCACATTTTAGTACTTTAACTGTCTTTCGAGTATTAATTATAGAAATTTGTGTTAATATCATATTTTACAATATAGGAATAAAACGGTGTGAAAAATGAAGAGATTTGAAGCAAAATTGAATAAACGCGGAATAAAAAAAAGAGGGGGACACCATTATGGTGTTTGGCCCCTCAAGTACATAAATAAAAAAAGGAAAGAAAGAAGTTTAAGAATTGGGAAAGTAACGTGCAAAGAAAAAGGACGCAGCAAAAATTTGTTCACTGGACAGAAGCCCAGACGCGACGCGCCAATGTCCAGCCGATGGAAAATATTTCAGAATTCTTGTTGGACTAGGTTATTTTATCCAAGCCTTTTTCTATATCTATAAATGGTCTATTAGAGATGATTTTTATACAATTTTAAGATAACTTGAAACCTTGAGTTCAGAACCTTTAACCTAGAGAGAGAGTAGAGCCGTTGTTGAGCCCGGAGTTATTTGGTTTTACCTTTTCTTCTCATTACATTAGTTTTTATGTTTCGTGGAGCTAAACTTCGCGTTCTATGGTTGTGGTATAGCCATGAATATTGATGTTTGACGATTATTTCTATCTTAATAAGTTGTTAATTTTAATTGTTTCTTTAATTCTGTTCATAATCAAACAATCAAGCAATTGTTAATTTTAATTATCTTAATACGAGCTAAACAATATATTGAAAGGACAAAAAATAGACCTACATCTTATAGACGCAGAGTAATATATTCAAAAGGGACTGCTTCTTATTTTATCGTCAAAGTAATGTACAAGCTATACTCACACATATATAACATGTATCGGGTGTCCTAATACATCTAAAGACAAGGGACAAGTTTAATTAAAAACTCATTTATCAACCTAGGTCAAGTGTCTTATTTCAATGTCAATAATGCGTAAACATTTCAACAAATGAGTTGCTTCCACCCTACTATCTAAGTTATATCTATTTTTAAAAAAAACAATATTTAACTTATAGCTAATATTGGTATATACTTCAAGAAAAAATCAAAAAATTAATTATAATATTCTTTTATTAAGATACGAGTAGTATTCCAAAAGCATATAACAAAGACACAATTTTCTATGCGGGAAAAAAAACTTAAGCATCTAATCGAGTGCCATTGAACACACAAATCGACACCATATATGTAATAAAACTAAATTAAATACTAATTTTTACCATATTTAATAAGTAGAAGAAATTGAATAACTAAAAAAGGAATCCCTCATAATAAAGTTTTTCATCAATGGCTACCAGTCCACTATTAAATCATTGAGTTAGTTTATCAATGGGACTAAAAAACCTTGAAACGCTTAAGAAAAAAGAGATACATTAAAAAGAATCACATCAAATAAAAAATTACTACACAAATCACCTGTCAAACTTTAGAAATACATATGTGATCGGAGATTGCCAAGCTTAATTTCAAACACAAATGTTTGAATTTCGATTGTATGTCAACTCCGCTCACGCATGTCTGAAGTTACGCTTTGACAAACACAAATTTGAATATGTATTGTTTCGGGAAAAGAACACAAATGCTCAATGCAGGCAAATTAATTATCTAAAAATGTCCCCTTACTTTCATGGCCTCAACTATTTAACTGTGTGCCCTCAAAATTATGATACCGACATGGTATCGCCCTATCTCTTATATACCATGATGGTATCACAAAGGATCGTTAGCCAGATGGCATTTTTTATATAAAACTTATCCAAATTCATGCAAGTTTAAGAAGTCGGTGACTTTTCCTATAAGATATTTGCATCCAAGTCTCTATTTACATGCTGATTTTCGGACAAAGAATCATGGAAAAACAGATCATTCGGAATATTGAAAACATTACTAAGGTAAGCGACAAGATTAATCACGTGTTTAACAAATCAACTCAGTGATTTTCTTCCAAGTATTCATAATTTATTATATTATTTCCTATATACTGATTTGTAACAAACAATGTAACTAGCTCAAACTGATTTTCCTTTTTCTGAAATTACATCAAAGCAGCCTCTTGGCATAAAGAACTCACATCAACGTAACTATGGTTCAAACGAGCCAGCCCATCCTTTTGAAGACGTTAAGTGAATACGAAAATCTTACATAGTTTATGCACTTAGAAAGAAGAATGATGATCATAAGTTGTGTTAGTTTTAAACATGCTACAAACAATCTTTTGGGCCTACTGTTAAGCTCTCATTTTAGCAATCAAATCTATCTAATAAGGTGGGCAAGTAGTGAGCAAAACATTGGACAAAACAAAGGTATCTCCCATTTTGTACATAGCTATTTGATTATTGCACTTCATGTAGTCACTTAACAAGCATCCTAAGTTTCTCAATTCAAAATCAAGTTAACTCTAAAAAGTAAGTGTGTCGACATTAGGCCATGATTCAAGCTAATACCATACTTTACAGGAAAACAACAATGTTCAAAATAAACTCAGGCCAAAGTTCTATGACTAGAACAGAATTTCTATGGCAAATAGATAATCTTCGTCAACCATTTTATACACAGACTTGAGGTAAAACAGGGTAGCAAAGGGATTCAAGTAAGCAGAATCTTAACGAATCAGCAAGAAATATTGAACGACTACATTTAATTCTGTAAATTTAAACGCAATGAAAGGAAAGGATGAGCACTGAATTATATCAAACAAAAGGACAAGCAGGCATAACTGAACAAACGCCTAAAACGAGCGAACGACTATATTTAATTTTACGGAAAAAAAACTGAAATGGAAATAAAGACGAGGGCGATTACTGACCTTTTTTTGGGGACAGCGAACTGAGGCTTGTCGTTGTCGAATCTCCGAATCTGCTCGAAGTAGTTTGTTGTTGTTTCGACCAATAAAAGAACGAAGTGTGAGTATTTTTATAGTCCAAAGCTTAGAGTAAAAAAAGATCTCGATAGCCAACAACTTAGAATAAAGAGGGAATTTTTTCTGAGAATCAAAGCTTGTGTTCAAAGGGGAATTTTCAGGCCTCCGAACATGTTCACAAACAGCCCAAAGGGCCGTATTTATAGCGGTGAAAAAAAGGAGGTTTCAACAGCTTCCTGGGGAAGCTTTGAACTTGAATTTGGGGGGGGGGGGGGAGAGATTGTTTGAGATTTCTGAAGGAAAATCATGAAAAGAGGAAATCAAAATCACTTTTTTCAGGGCTGATTCGATATATTGGAGCCGTTGGTGTTTAGATTAGACTGGTTAGGTCTTTTTTCCAGTGAATCGAAGGAGAATAGGGCGAGAATCCAGAGGATACTTATAGTCTTCAACCTTTTGGAGGTCGAATCGACCTTTTGCAGACCTGAATCTTCAGGAAAAGGGGGAAAAGGAACTGGTCAACTAGAAGGATAGACAGACGGAGGCGACGTGGTTGTAGTGGCGGCGGTGATGGTGTTTGTCCGGGGGATAAGGGTGGAAACGATGGGTTGAGGTGATAACGGCTAGGGTTGGGGGGTAGAAAAGGGATCGTTTGGTTTGGGTTAGGTTTAGGGCATAAATGGGGCGTGGGTTAAAATATAAAAGGGGTTTATTATAAAATAAAATGCTTTGAAGAAATGTAAACTATTTAAATAAAAATAACGATGTGATAATAATAAAACATAATATTTATGAAATACTTATTGCTTAAAAAAATGTGAGGTCGTTTTGTGAAAATAAAATAACATAGAATACTAGGGTAAAACTATGATTATGATATTAAAAGGTAAATGATAGTAATAAAATACGAATAATAATAATAATAATATTGAGAATATTGAGAATAAACGACGATATTAAAGACCTTATGTATATATATATATATATATATATATATATATATATATATATATATATATATTAAAATTATTCTGAGGTGTCAAAATATTTTAAATCGCAAACAAATAATCCAAAAAAGAGAGGATAAAATTGGGTGTCAACAGGGGGAACAAGTACTTTGTGACTTTCATTGATGATAGTACAAGGTATTGCTATGTTTACTTGTTGAAAAGTAAAGATGAGGCGTTTGAAACATTTTGAAAATCAACTAACCCTACGAATCAAGGCAATTCGTACTGATAGAGGAAGAGAATACGTAGCACCGTTTGAAGAATAATGTGCTCAATTCAGCATTGTTCATCAAACGACCGCTCCTTACTTGCCTCAGTCTAACGGTATTGTCAAGCGCAAAAATCTTATCTTAAAAGAAATAATGAATGATTTACTTATCAATTCCGGTTTACCCCAAAACATGTGGGGCGAAACAATTCTTACCGCTAATACAATTCTCAATAGAGTTCCGCATAAGCGTAAGGATAAAACTACATATGAATCATGGAAAGGAAAGAAACCCACTTACAAATATTTGAAAGTGTGGAGCTGTTTGGCAAAGATCGAAGTACCTAAATCAAAACAGGTCAAAATTAGACCTAAGACTGTAGATTGCATATTCATCAGATATGCAAATAACAATAATGCTTATCGCTTCTTAGTATATAAGTCAGAGATACCTGATATCCACGAGGGTACGATAATGGAATCAAGGAATGCTGAATTCTTTGAACAAATCTTTCCTAGAAAGGAAAAAAAATAATTTCGTGCAAACGAAGTTATGAACAAAATGCTCAAAATCAACAAGACCTAGGAGTTTCTGATTATCCAGAACTAGACGTTCCAGATCTACAGGACTCAGAAGTTACTGACTATCCGGAACTTAATGTTCTAGACCTACAGAACATAGGGGTTCCAGAGATTAAACCAAGACGGAGCAAAACGGCCAAAAAGGACAAAATCTTTGGTCCAGACTTTCTAACTTATATGGTTGAAAATGAATCGAGGACAATTAAAGAAGCATTGTCAACTACAGAAGCACCACTTTGGAAAGAAGTTATAGAAAGCAAAATAGATTTCATCATGCAAAATCATACTTGGAAAATGATTGATCTTCCTCCGGGAAGCAAACCTTTGGGTTGTAAGTGGATACTCAAAAGAAATTACAAAGCAGGTGGAACTATTGACAAGTATAAAGCTGGATAAGTAGTCAGAGGCTACAAACAAAAGGAAGGCCTCGATTACTTCAACACATACTCTCATCTGTCTAGATTAACATCCATAAGTGTATTCATAGCCATTGCAGCTTTGCGTGACCTTGAGATACATCAAATGAATGTTAAGACAGCCTTCCTAAATGGCGAGTTGGAAGAGGAAATATACATGGAATAACCTGAGGGGTATGTAATTTCAGGACAAGAAAAGAAAGTATGCCGACTTGTTAAGTCTATGTACGGACTCAAACAAGCCCGAAACAATGGCATGTAAAGCTTGATAATACGTTTCTATCAAAAGGTTTCTCCATAAATGAATGTGATAAATGTATCTATATCAAAGGGAACTCTAACTCATTTGTCATGATATGTCTTTACGTAGATGACATGCTCATCACCGGAAGTAGTCTAAACTTGATCCTGAAAACCAAGAATATGTTCAAACAATGTTTCGACATGAAAGATATGAGTATTGCAGATGTAATCTTAGGAATTAAGATTTCTAAGACATCTGACGGGCTGGTCTTATCTCAATCTCATTACATTGAAGATGTTTTGAGGAAATTTGATGTATTTGACAGTCCCCTATGAAGTCACCAATGGATATGAATAATAGAATTGATAAGAATCGTAGGGCACCCGTATCTCAAGAGCGATATGCGCAGGTCATTGGTAGTTTAATGTACATTACAAACTGCACCCTACCCGATATCGCTTATCTAGTCAACAAGTGGTCTTGGTTTACTTGTAATCCTGGAAATGATCATTGGAAGGCGTTAAATCGTATACTATGATATGTGAAATATTCGCAGACTTACGATTTACACTATTCAAGATATCCAGCCGTATTCGAAGGATATAATAATGCAAACTGGATATCGGACATAAAGAACACTAAATCCACCAGTGGGTATGTTTTCACCATTGGTGGTGGGGTTGTGTCTTGGAAATTATCTAAGCAAACATGCATCACCCGATCCACGATGGAATCGGAATTTATTTCTTTGGATAAAGCAGGAGAAGAAGTAGAATGACTTCATGACTTCTTAGAGGATATCCCTTGTTGGGATAAACCCGTACATTTTGTGATGATTCGTTGTGACAGCCAATCGGCTTTAGGAAGGGCACGGAACAATATGTACAATGGCAAGTCTATACATATTCGTTGGAGACATAAGACCGTTAGGCAATTGATCACCACGGGTGTCATTTCAATTTATTACGTCAAATCAAAGGATAATATAGTGAATCCATTAACTAAAGGTCTATCAAAAGATCAAATGTTCTGCATATCTAGGAGAATGAGCTTAAAACCCAAACAATAAGAATATTTATGGTGGTAACCCAACCTTACTGACTGGAGATCCAAGAATTTGGTTCAATGGGACAACTAAACTATAGAGATTCAGTTTTAGCGCTTCACTTGAAGTAAAAGCACTTCGGATTATTATTCTTTAAAGAAATATAATTCCAAAGATGTTCCCGTGATAGACATTAAGTGCTACCTGCATAATGGATAAAGGATAAGTTTATAAAACTTTTAATGATTCCTAACGTTTGCGAGTGGGATATAGCAGGATACCTTATAAGAGATCACATATTTAACTGCGAAGACATGCCACTTCAAATGTACGCACTTAAGAATCCAAGAGTTGTCCATGGCCACAACGGACAAAACCATAAGAAGAAATGAATAAGGAGAGTTATTGTGTTGATATCATTGTCTTGATTTACACTAAACATTGACGGTTCAATACATCATGTTCACCGCGCAGTATGTAAATCCGTTGGTAATCGACTAATGAAGGTTCAAAGCCAAAAGCTACCTTTCCTGATGCAATATCTTTCCGCTGAAAGGTTGTGAACTTTGGCACCATGTGTGCACCAATTCTCTTTCAAGAGGGGATTGTTGGATATTTATGTGGGATTGAGTTCTTTCCGTCTTTAGTGACTTAAATACGTGGGCCCCGCATGTCAGAAACACCATTTCTTTGCACATGCCTAAACTACTAAATGAGTAGATGATATTAGTGTCAAGTATCGTCAAATTTCGTTAAGAAATGAAAGAGATATTGATACAAAAAGTAAAGTATTTGAGACAAGAAAAATGGAGTGTTTTTGGCCAAAAATGACAAATCTCCCTCATTGGTAGAAGATGGAAGGATTGTGCAATATATAAACTCTAAGTTTGAGTAAGGGTTTGGGACCCCAATGAGTAACCCATGTGTTTAGAAGTGAGAGGACCTAGGTGAGCGTGAGTTTGGGGATAAGCCCCACACGCGCGGCGCCGTCGCCCGCCCGGTCCAGTCCCGGTCGGGTCCGGGTCACGGGCTGTGGGTTGTCTTCCGCAATTTTTCTTTTTGATCCGTGAAGTGTTTTCGGAAATGTTGCAACGGTTTGGATGATTTCAGAAACGTTGCAACGACCCTCCTTTTCAACTGTAAATTGAAATTACCGTTCAGTTTACAGAACAGACAACATAAACTAAACTCTTTTCTTCTCTTCTTTTAAAAACACAGATACACGAATTTGTTACTTTTCTGTTCCGTTCTGTTCGAAATACAGACATAGAGACAAAAACATAAACACGAATTTCTGTCAGAAATTCACTCATCTCTTCAGCAGTCTTCTATAATTATTTTCTTCGCTTGAATCAACATTATTTGCTTTGTATTGTTGATTGTTGTTGTTTCATCTTGGAAGACTATTGTCCATTACCGTAAAAGCATCTATACAAGACAATTTTGTCTTAAAGACAGAGAGACGTCTCTCGACTCAGCCTTTGTTTTGTTTAACCTTTTAGACACTAATTTTTACCTACAAAAATAAACCTTCATCTCAATATTAATTCTAAGAAACCGTTCAGAGTCATTGAAATGTAAATCCTCTCACAACTTATTTGATTGGAGGTATTGATACCGAAGTTTCTTCTTCACCTATTTGCATATGCTTTATAAAATCAGATCCAACTACACATCAACTTAACATAGTTAATTTTAACCCATACCAAAGGAAGACATTCTCGTAGAAATTGCATCTTTAAGTATCGGGTATGACTCACAACTTGCATTTAGTTAATAATGATACTCCTTTATTCAATCCTGGACTTCGTATATAAATAAGCTTACTTCATCCTCATAACGTCATTAGTGGCTGTATCTATAATAGAAGTAATTAAACATTACTGTTACAAAGGGTTAGTAGTGCAGTTGTCTAGAATCCTGACGTCGAGATTTCGAGCTTCTCTCACCCCATTCCTTCTTCTATTTTTCATTTATTTTATTGATGGGCCGAAGGCTCTAATATTTGATAGAAGACCCAATGAGAAAGAAACTTCTGGATCCAGCCCAAGTACACTTAAAAACTGAAGGACCTTTTGTCAAACATATGAGTCACAATCACAAGTATAGTGTTAACAGGTCCAATGTGTTACAAAACTAGTTCATAACCATGCACATTCTCCCACTCACCATTTGAATAGAAAAAGATAATTCTCCAAAGATCTTTTCTGTTTTGATACAGATTTCCTATGTTACTTCTTATTGATTTTCTATGAAAAAAATTATATAACTAAAATAACATTTGTAATGTGCTACAAAATTAAATCTCCTCAAATTTTGTTACAAGAACTACAATTTTTTGTTGATCCAATCCCCAGCAGTAACCATAAAGCAGTACTCGAGATATTCTAGCAATCCTATGAATTCAATTGGGCTTTTTATTGTACAAGAGATCTAAAAATATATAACGATCTCAGGGCGAAAAAATTTAGAGAAATCTTCAGTTTTGTCCTTTCCTCGTACTACAAAAAAAGAAAAAAATTATCCACGAAAGTCATTGCTAATCTATTGCCAAATTGCTCAAAACTAACAGAAATTTTTGAATAATCTTTTGCTAATTTATTGCTAAAAAGATTTAGCCTTGACATCAATACTACTTGTGTTTCTTTAATTATGAGTCCCATTTGATATAAATGTCGATGTTGGTTGGTAAATTATTAAATGCTTTGGATGTTTTTTTTTCAACTCCCATGATTCTGAGTACTTACTTCCCATATCTATTTGTAATCATCAACTTCGAGAGAAGAAGTTAATTTGGGATCTCACAAGAGATGCTCAATTCGTAGTTCTCTAGTTCTTTCGAACCTTTGACATGTCTTTAATGACTTTGTCACACCCATACATTTTTTCTAAATACATTTCACAAGTTGCATATTCGCCTCTGTATGCATATACATAAAAATTAACAACGTCACATGTTAGTATGAAAGGTAAAATAAAATATGTTCAGATTACAAATACGTACATGTTGGATCATATGGTTTAAGAGTTCTATCAGTTCCTTTAATTTAAATATTAGGTAGTCCAATGGCCAATTGAGCAATATGTTTAGCAATCAATTTAACACTTTCCAAAACCCTAGGATTCGTTTGGTTTGGTGAATTAGATCAAATAATTATTGGTATAAAGTGTGGTATCACTTTATGTAGTACCGTTTGGTTGGTATACTAATTAATGAGACATGTATAATTAATCCGTGTGTAATTCATCACCAATTGATGTATTATTTTATATCTGATATATCATGGAATAATAAAATACATGGATTGATTAATATATGGATTATAAACAGCAAAATCCTAAGCTGCCCTTTATATTTTCCTTAACTCTATCATCAACACCCCTTCAATGTTATTAAGTTCACAAAATAAACGCATATTTTAAGTTTCACCTTATATATTCTATTGTTAGAAATACACGCAAACACCCAATAAAAAATAATCTATGCATTAGTGATCTTATATTACTAACGACGACTTAAAGATAGAAGTAATAACCCGTCGATCATGTGACAAGATTACTTGCATTTGAAAGCAAAATAAAACACATTGAACGTTGACGTTGGTGAAGAATAATAAGCACATGGAAACAAGACAAGTAATCGATCTCCTCCCTTTACTAATGGAAAATGTTCTTTTCTGTCCCACCCTGCTACCAATGGTGTGGGGGAAAAAATGAACATTATTTGCTTTGTGTCCTCTATGTTAGGCCAGTAAAATGTAAAGTAGAAACACTACAAACTAGAATATTGTTATCTTCGTACAACTTTTGGGTTTTTCATTTTTTCTGCTGGACGAGTTAAATTATCATACGGATACAAAATAATGATTTTGATTCATCAATTAATGTTTCTTGTTTGAGAAGAGGGCAACTGTAACAATCAATTACCATGTTTCTTCAGGAAAGTGTAAAGTTCTCCTGTTTGAATGCTTGGTTCAGATCGGATTCAGTTAATACCCATATGATTCAATTAATATGTACTTGTCTTATTCACACTGGACGTAACACAGATGTGATCATGATATGATGCAAAGGGAAAGACCACATGGCTAGTATACTTGAATTATTGTTTTCAATAACTATAATAAGATAGGAAAAGACCCCTTAGGCACTGTATCCCCCACCCCCCTACAAAACACCCTTCTTTGTCACTAAGGAAACTGTTGCTTTTAATTTCACACCCTCAAACACTGCACATGCAGCTTTGAGGCCTGTAGGCTCTGCTAGGGTGGACAATGGGCATTTCTTTCCCTTTCTACGTTTCATTCATGAAATTAAAGACATTTACATATCCTTCATAAGTAGACATTTACATATCCTTCATATCTACAAATTGTTGGAAATTTACTGATGTGGGATTGAGTTTATCCCGTCTTTAATGACTTAAACACGTGGACCCCGCATGTTGGAAACACCGTTTCTTCGCACATGCCTAATCTACTAAGTGAGTAGATGATGTTAATGCCAAGTATCATCAAATTTTGTTAAGAAATGAAAGAGATATTGATACACAAAGTAAAGTATTTGAGACATGAAAAGATGGAGTGTTTTTGGCCAAAAATGACAAATCTCTCTCATTGGTAGAAGATGGAAGGATTGTGCAATATATAAACTCTAAGTTTGAGTAAAGGTTTGGAACCCCAAGGGGTAACCCATGTGTTTAGAAGGGAGATGACCTAGGTGAGCTTGGTTTCGGGGCTAAGCCCCACACGCGCGCCGCCCGCCCATCCGGTTCGGGATGTTGGGGGTTGTTGCTTTCTTCCAAAAATTTCGGAACGTTACAACGACTCTTTTTTCTCCAAAGGACACCAACCAACAGACATGACTATTCAACATAATAGAACGTTGCTTCCCTTTCTGATCTTATAAATTGAACATTTCTGTTCAAATTAAAATAAAAACACAACACAATATCCAATCCTTACATAATTTCTGATACTTTCTTCTGTTCAGTTCTATATAAATGCAGAACAGTACACAGAACACATACAGAAATCAGCAATCTGTTCTATATTCATTTACTTCACTGGGATCAACACAGTTTGCTTTGCTTTGTTGATTGTTTTTGTTTTATTTTGGGAGACTATTGTTCATTACTGTAAAAGCATATATACGGGGCAATTTTGTCTTAAAGACAGAGAATCATCTCTCGACACAGTAAATCATTATTTCTAATTCATCTTTCTGCAACACTATTATCCAACACAAATAATATAAACAGTTGTTTAGTGTATTTCATTCATGAAATGCATTAACATATTTCTCATATAGATTTATATATACTAGTAGTATAAACAATTGTACGTTATCTGTTCGAGTACAAAAACTCGAGATCAAATTGAAAAGAGAGAAGCAAAACCCTAGTTTTAGAGATAGAAAATAGGAGCTTTCTTATTACGCTTCATCTGAGAAAATATCTGGAATGTTCTATTACAATGTACAGTTTAGTCCCTTAGAATATATCAAAATAGACAAATGAAAATTAAAGACACATGGGTCGGGTCAATGTTAAGTGACGAAAGCTTGGGCCTTCAGGTATTGGGCTTCTCTATCAGTCCTAACTCCCCACCCCCTCCCTCAAGCTAGAAGATGAGCACACAACCAGCTTGGACATCAACTGATAATAAACCACCCCGGTCAAAGACTTTGTCATGGTGGCAGCCAAGTGCAAATCTGAATTGATGAAATGAAGAGAAATAAGACGATCATGTAAACAATCACGAACAAAGTGATAATCAATTTTGATATGTTTGGTGCGCTCGTGAAAAAACAGATTCTTAGTAATATGTAGAGCTGCTTGACTATCACAAAAAATAGGAACATGGGCCGAAATTAGAAGACCAAGATCAACAAGCAGTCGTTTAAGCCATGACAACTCAACAACTACTTTACGCAAAGCTCGATACTCTGTCTCGGCATAAGAAAGAGAAGTGGTTGGTTTCTTTTTGCTTTTCTAAGATATTGGGCTGCCACCCAGAGTAATATAGAAACCACTCACAAATTTGCGAGATTTGACACTTGCTGCCCAATTCGAATCAGAATAAGCAATAAGAGAAAAATCCTTTGAATTAGATAGAAGTATCCCTTGGGCAGGATCATTCATAATGTATCACAACACATGAATACCAGCCAAGAAATGTGGAACTTGAGGTCGCTGGATAAATTGACTTAGATGCTGAACTGAAAAGGATATATCAGGACGAGATGTTGTAAAAAATTAAGCTTGCCAATCAGTCTCCGGTAAAGACTAGCATCAGCTAGGGGAGCATACATGTCAACAAGAATCTTAATAGAAGGATCCAAAGGAGATGCAACAAGAGTGAAGTGACTGCACTTAAACTCAGCAAGCAAATCTGTAGTGTATTTTGTTTGGCTCATAATGTAACCTTCATCATGGGCAGAAACCTCAAGGCCCAAAAAATAATCGATGGTGCCCAGATCTTTAATCTTAAATTGGGCATCTAGAAACTATTAAGAGCGGTTAATTCAAAAAGATCATCTCCAGCAAAGAGAATATCATCCACATATACAACTATGACAAAGAGAAGACCATTAGAAACTTTAGCGAACAAAGAATAATCATTCTTGCTGGAGAAATATCCCCTAGATATAAGAGCTTAGACAATTTAGAAAATTATTGTCTAGAGGCCTATTTCTACCCATAAAGAGATTTCTTTAGCTTGCACACCAAAGAAAAGGAAGAAGATGATGAGGCAGAAGACACCACAAGGCCAGGAGGCAGTGTCATGTAAACTTCTTCATCAAGAGAGCCATGAAAGAAGGCATTAGTAATATCAAGTTGAAAAATATTCCATCCTCTTTTTACATCCAAAGAGAGGAGACACTTGATGGTTGTCAATTTGATGACAAAAGAGAAGGTTTATGTATAAATAATATCCTCTTTTTGAGTGTCACCCCTAACTACTAGCCTAGCTTTGTATCTCTCTACAGTACCATCAGATCTTTGTTTAATTTTGTATACCCATTTGCAAGGTATTGATTTCTTGTGAGAAGGAAAAGGGACAATGTCCCAAGTCTGATTTGCTTCAAGGGCCTTAAATTCAAGTAACATGGCCTTTTGCCAAGCAGGATTGGAAGCCACCTACTGATAATAATGAGGTTCATTCATGTGTATATCTTTTGTGGAAACCTTTGAATTTACAGATAAATGAGCAGGAACTGTGGAAAAATAGAATTGCAAATATAATTAGAAAGGTAGGAAGGCTTAGATGAAGTTCTAGAGGACTGCTTAGTTGGGACAGAAGGTGGAGGAAGAATAACAGGTGGAGGAATGAGAATGGAAGGATCTGGCTGTGATTGATATGGATGTGGTGATGAGTGAGGAACTGGATCAAGTTGAGAAAGAGAATGAGGTGATGAAGGAGGTGAAATTGTAGGCATAAAAGGTGAAGAAGTGGGTAGATCATGTGAAACAGTAGTGTTGTTAGGTGTTTCTGGATAATCAACAAAAGGGAAAATTGAAGTGGATGCTGGAGAAGGAGAATGAGCTTTATTGTGATAAGGAAACACATGCTCATAAAATGTAACATCCCTAGAGTAAAATATGGAAGAGTTTGACAAATTAAGGAGTTTGTAACCCTTTTTATCACAAGGATACCAAAAAAAAATAGCAGAAATAGACCTGGATTGAAACTTATCTCTTCCAAGTTTAGGGGAAGAAGCCCGACGGAGGCATCCAAAAGATTTTAAATGAGAGTAAGTGGTAGAATGACCATGTAACTTTTCAAAAGAGAGACACTGAAGAACAATGGAGGGCAACCTATTAATAAGGTAAATAGTAGTAAGAACACATCCCCCCAATGTTTAAGAGGTAAATTAGACTGAAAAAGAAGTGTTATGGATACCTCCAGGAGGTGTTTATATTTTCTTTCAATCACCCTATTTTGTTGAGGGTGTGAGGGATAGAAGTTTGGTGTAGAATACCATTTGAGTTGAAAACATTTTTGCAAGCTGAACTGCCTAATTCTAGTGAATTGTCAAATCTAAAAGTTTGGACATTGGTAAGAAAATGGACTTTAACCATTGAAACAAAGGATTTAAGGATGAAAAGTGCATTGCTCTTGTAAGATAAAAGATGTGTCTAGGTAACCCTAGTGTAATCATCAACTAAAGTTAGGAAATACCTGAACTCATTATAGGTTCTGGTGTTATAGGTCCCCATATGTCAATATGCACAAGTTGAAAAGGTTTAGTGGTATGAGTTGTACTCTTTGGAAAAGAAGATCTTTTTTGTCTGATCATGGGGCAGACAATACAAATAAAATTCTGTTTAATGAAAAGTGTATCAGGTAAAGTAAAAATGGTTCTCATTTTATTAAAAGGCATATGGCCAAGTTTTTTATGCCAAATAATATCAGTATTATTAGCAACAAATGGAGTCTTACAAGTAGAACTATGGTTTATAGTAGGAAAATTAGAAACATGGGTATACTATGGGAAACTGAATCAGCAACAGGAAAATTAAAATCACATGTTATACTAAGAGCAACAGAATTAACATTGAGCAAGACATTAGGAACATATAATGAATTGTTGTCTTAGATGAGAAAATACAATCCATGAACAGCTTTACCAAGTTCCAGTGATCTCTTCAGAGAAGGGGCCTGTAGAAAACATCCAGAAATGATAAGAAGTGCTGAACAATGCAACTGAACAAGCAATTTGTGAATATAATTCAAATTGAAATTGAAAGAAGGCACAAAAAGCACATGATGTAAAGTTATATCATGTCTAAGGTGTAAGAACCCAATAGATATAACTTTCACTTTACATCCATTTGGTAGAGTAATTAAGGAAAGTCTAGATAAAGGCTGAACATTGTGAAGTAAGTGTTTGTGAGGTGTCATGTGGTGGGTTGCTCTTGAATCTAAAATTCAAGAATTTTCACAAAACATGGAAGAAGCACACACATAAACATCAACATTACTAACAACACGCATGCAAAGTCAGAAAAGCAGCATGGTCACCAGTATTGATATCAGGATTGATTTATGACTTTTGGAACATATGCAAAAGTTGTTGATAATGCAAATATTATGCATTAGAGAAGCCATGATAATTTGAAGTGGAAGAAGATCATGATGAAGGATGTTGATATTGACTATGAGGAAAACCATAAGGAGCAGGACCAAAAGGACTAGACATAGAAGCAGGTCCTGGAGATGATGGTTCTGGAGTTTACACACAAGCAACGAACAACTTTTTGCTCTTGGTAAACTTAAAATCAAGAGGGAATCTATACAATCTATAACATTTCATACAATGTCTCTTACAATACTTGCAAGTAAGATTAGAGGATGTGGTTTGTTGAGTATGTCTTTTGTTAAATTGCACTATTTGATTATAGGGTCTATTATTTGAAGTTGATGTAGATGTTGAAGCAGAAAAACTGGGTGTATGAGAGTTTTCCCTTTGATGCTCATCATGTTGAAGCATTGAATAAGCCTTACTAAAAAATGGATAAGGTGTCATCATCAGAATGTTGGTCTTGCAAGCTGAATATGACTCATTAAGTCCACTCAGGAACTGGAATACTTGTTATTCTAAAAGTTTGGCAAAGCACCACAAGTGCAGGTTGGACCTACATAAGCAGTGTGCAACTCATCCCATAGACTCCTCATTTTTGTGAAATAAGTTGCAACATCAGAAGAACCTTGATTAGTTCCACAAATTTCACGCTGAATTTGAATATATTTAGAACCATTGGACTGTCTCAATCTCTCATTTAGGTCTGTCCAATTATATGAGGCAGTGGTATGACCTATCAGATTAAGTGCAATATTTATGTACAATGAGTTAGTCATACATGCTATTAGCATATTGTTGCACCTTTCCCAAGCGGGATAATAGGGAGAACTTTCTTCTAGCATAGGGTTCTTACCAGTAACTATTCCTAATTTGTTTTTAGTAGACAAAGCAACGAGCATATTTATTCTCCATGGAACAAAGCCATTACCATCAAAAGGAGGAGATACGAGAGGCGTGCTAGGGTTATCCGATGGGTGTATGCAAAACGGATGTGACGGATCAACAGAGAAAGGAGAAAACCCATCGGAACCGCTAATATCGGCATTAGGAACACCATTCACAACATTTGTAGTCATGGCAATCGAAAATATGTATACTACACAACAGATCTGATATCAAACATAGTAATATAGAAGAGGAATATCGTGCTTCTTCAAAACTCAAAGAAGTAAGAGCCTTCTTGGCATTAAAACACCAAAATCTCACCGAAATTGAAGATTGATGCGGAAGCTTAGACTGAACGGAAAAACTTCGAAGCTCGCCGGAGAAAACCCTCGAGTACGAAAACTCGAGATCGGATCGAAAAGAGAGAAGCAAAACCCTAGTTTTAGAGAGAGAAAATAAGAGCTTTCTTATTACGCTTTATCTAAGAAAATATCTGAAATATTCTATTACATGTACAGTTTAGTCCCTTAGAATATATTAAAATAGACAAATAAAAATTAAAGACGCATGAGCCGGGTCATTGTTAAGTGACAGAAGATTGGACCTTCTGGTATTGGGCTTCTCTATCCGTCCTAACACTATCAATGCATTCAACATGTTATTGCAGGTAATAGACCTTAATATTTTTCAAGTTACTCATCATACTTTTTATGGACGGTTAATTATTTTTATCTTTCATTAAGTAATTTGATAGTGTGAGAATCAGTGCACACGGTCAGCGTATAAAAGTTCAAAATTTAGTAAAATGTCATTTGGATTTGTTGAGAATAACATAACAGTTTAACCTATATGCAACGAGATTGTAAAAGAGTTTTTATACCATTAATCATGTAAAATTAGTTAACTGCTTGATGAGTTAGACAGAAGGAAAGAAAATTTAACCGACCCAATACTAATCAACGTTTTCCAACAGGCTGGTCCAATTCAAATAATAAGTTGTAACGCCAGAACACATGTATTTTTGCTATCAAAATTTCCGGGAAAATGTCATTTTTTACATGTTGTAAAATCAAAATTGACAACGTTTGTCTTTTAAACATGAAGAATTTTGTAGAAAATTGAGTCTGGACAAAATTGCAGCTGAGACATCACGTTCAGAAAATGTTCTTTGTAACGTCCCCCGTCCCCCCCCCCCCCCTCTTTTAACGTTTCGTAAAATCAAAATTGCCCAGGTATAAATTTTAGATAAGTTTAAAGTGTAGCCAAAAACATCATGTTCATACATATATATATATCGAGCTTATTAGTGTCTTTAGCGAATTGGCCAAAGGTGAGGAAGTCAGATGTGGTCTCTCATTTTTTTCCAAAAAAAAAAAAAGATCAGTAGTGAGTGGTAATCAGTGTTGTGTGAGTCAAAATCACATGATCAGTCCACATCCTGCTACTGATGATGCTTAAATGCCATTGGCACATTGTTAACTGAATAGATGTTAATTCAACCTTCTCATTATATCATTCACATGGCCTTTATCAACTAATTAACAAACTACTTCTTTCTCCTTTTTCCTTCTTATTTATTTTTTAAAGACCAACCCACTTCTTCTCATAGAGACTTATTTCCATTTCTCGAGTTCTCAATAGTGGTAACATATGTAAAGGAATATATTTTCTTGATTGTATTTATTAATAATATATATATATATATATATATATATATATATAGTATAAGAATATTTAAATTAAGTAATTAATCAACCTAATTATAATAGAAATATAATGCTACCTAAAATAGGAGACCTAATTATAATAGGATTACAATTCTACCTAAAATAAGAGATATACAATTAATGAAAGAATATTCGGAAAATATTCTATTACACCCCCGCAGTCGAAACGGGAGGTTCACGAACACTGAGACTGGCTCAAAATTCATCAATAATATGCGTGGAAGTCCTTTGGTAAAGATGCCGGCAATCTGATAACTGGAAGGAACATAAAGGACACGAACTTGACCACGAACCACTTTTTCACGAACGAAATGAATGTTCATCTCAATGTGTTTAGTGCGATGATTTTGGACGGGATTGCCGAAAAGATATATCGCACTAATATTATCGAAGTAGACCAGTGTTACCTTTTGAGTCGGGTAGTGAAGCTCAAGTAGAAGGTTACGGATCCAACAAGACTCAGAGACAACGTTAGCGACACCTCTATACTCTGCTTCGGCACTGGATCGGGATAATGTAGGTTGCCTTTTGGAAGACCAAGATAATAAGTTATCTCCGAGGAAAACGCAGTAACCAGACGTGGAGCGTCGGGTGTCAGGACATCCACCCCAGTCAACATCACAATAAGCAGTGAGACCAGTGAGCGATGACATGTATAGATGTAATCCGAAGTGAAGTGTACCTTGGACGTATCGTAAAATACATTTGAGGGCATGCATGTGTGCTTCCGTCGGATTGTGCATGTGTATGCAGATTTGTTGCACGACATAGGATATGTCAGGTCTCGTGAATATGAGGTACTGCAGGGCCCAAGCCATGCTACGATAGTGAGTCAGGTCTGAATATGGAGGGGCCAGAATCAGCGTTGAGCTTGGAATTGGTGTCTACTGGCGTGTGGGATGGTTTGAAAGATGCCATACCTGCACGGTCAAGGATCTCTTCAGTGTACTTCTTCTGACACATAAATAGGCCGTCAGAATGTCGAGTGCCATAGATGCCCAAGAAATAACTCAGGGGCCCCAGATCCTTCATAGTAAATTCAGAGGAAATGAGAGACATAATGGACGGGCGGAGAGCATCCGATGATGTGGTGAGGATGATGTCATCAACGTATAATAATAGGTAAGCTATGGTTGTACCCTTGTTGTAGATGAACAGGGAATGATCGGATCTACTATGTGAAAAATCGATAGATGAGACATAATCGGAGAACCGTTGATACCATACTCGAGGAGCCTGTTTCAGTCCATATAGTGATTTTCGCAATAGACACACATAATTCGGATGAATAGGATCCCTGTAACCCATATATTGATGCATATATATCATTTCATGAAGATTCCCATATAATAAGGCATTCGTGAGATCAAGCTGATAAATGAGCCAAGACTTGGATAGAGCAATGATGAGGACGGTCCGGATGGTTGCAGGCTTTACGACAGGCTAAATGTTTCAGCATAGTCCACTCCTAACTATTGAGACTTGTCATCACCTACAAGACGAGCCGTGTACCTCTCAAAAGAACTATCAGATTTCTTTTTATGTCTAAAAATCCACATAGAACGAATAATGTTAGCATTAGGTGGATGGGGTATTAGGTCCCACATCTTATTATCAATAAGAGCATTATATTTGTTAATCATTACGGCTTTCCAATTAGGGTCAGACAAGGTATCATTCGGATTTCGAGGGACATGTGAAGGGACAATTGAAACAGATAGGTTAAACAACCGTTTAGGTTTATGACTTCCGTGCATGGCATATGTTTCCATGGTCGAGAGTATGCCTCGGGACGTGGGATGGGAGGGGGGTGTGCCGCGGGACTACCAGGAAGAGGAGAAAGGGCAGGGGTAGCGGGATCGGCTGGCCGATGCTCGGTTTGCCAAGAGGTAGCTGCGAAATCACCCTGAGATGGGCTGTTTCGGGCCACCGTCGGTAGAACATGGTGGGCAGTGTGTCCCGAACTGTCCAAGGTGGGGGCGAGTGCTAAGGTTTGGGACGACGGACTATGTAAATGATGAATTAGAAAAGGGTTCAGGCTATCATCTAGGAAGTTGTAGGAATGCAGAGGTGGCGAGTTTAGAGAGACAAAGGGGAATTGCGACTCATCAAATAGGACATGACGTGAAATAATAATTTTACGTCTTGACAAGTCATAGAATGTGTAACCACGATGATTGGTAGGGTAACCCAGAAACACACACAGGGAATACCGGGGTTGGAGTTTGTAAGTGGTCGGATGGAGAGGATAACAGAGACATCCAAATATACGCAAGTGTTGGTAGGAGGGGTTCTTACGAAACAGAACTTGAGTGGGCGACTGTTGAGCTATAGACTTGTTTGGGATTATGTTTAGGAGATAGGTGGCCATGGAGAGTGCGTAATGCCAAAATTGAGGGGGGATTAAGGCGTGAGCAAGTAGGGCACAAATTAGGTTGTTTATGGTTCAGATTTTTCATTCGGCCTTACCATTTTGAGAGGAGGTGTGAGGGCAGGAAAAATGAAAGGTAAGACCATTATTGGAGCAAAACTATTTAAATTAATTATTATTAAATTTCATGCCATTGTCACATTGAAAACACTTAATACTCTTTTTATATTGTGTTTTTACGAAAGCACTAAATGAGGAAAAAATGGGGTAGACCTGGGATTTATTGCCAATTGGAAAACCATAGAAAGTTGGAATAATCGTCCAAAAACAACACATAATATCGATGGTCAGCCATACTTAAAATAGGGGACATCCACAAATTACTATGTATGATATCGAAAGGTAGTAAAGTACAACTGTGGATGCAAAAAATGGTAAGTTAACATATTTTCAAAAATACAGGATTCACATATAGGAGTCCTAGAAATACCGTTGCAATTAATAAAATTATTTTTTCTAAGGGAGCGTAAAACAGAATCTCCCGGATGTCCTAATCTAGAGTGCCATAAGGAAGACAAAAGAGCAACAAAGGTTGATGGAACTGAGGCTGGATTGTTGACGGCGTTTGAAATAGGGTAGAGATCTCCGATGCTGTCACATCTCATTATTAGTCTCCCTGTCGTAAAATCCTTCACAGAAAACCAAAAGGATCAAAGATAAGGAAAACATTATTATCAGTTATGAAACGTCGCACGAAGATTAGATTCTTAATGAGTTTAGGGGCATGGAGGACATTTTTTAAGATTAGTGGTGCATGTGATGGGGATAAGGATGAATGACCAAAACTGCGAATGGGGATGCCTTGTCCACTACCAATAATAATATTCCTATTTAAATTACTCAAATTGAAATAAAATGAGAGAGTACATTGTGATGATGTGGCGCCTGTGTCCATAAACCAATTTTCGTTTGGAGCGTTGAGTGACATTGTGTTCATAGTTGCCTCAATGTCAGTCGGTGTATAAATTGATGGCGGGGGGGCTATGTTGTGTAGGCATGTTGGGGATATGGGCCGAGTATGCCTGTGTAGGCCTATCGGTTCTGAGATGGAGTCCATGAGGATGTCGGATATGGGCTAGGAGGAGAGGCCCGTGACGGTGCAGCCCATGCGGCCCACGGTGGGTAGGCAGCCCACGACGGAGGTTGTTTCCACTACCGCGGTCGCTGCTTGTTGTTTCTTGCCGGCAGGGACTACCCCCTTCCCGCCCTTGTTATTGCCGGGATTCCGTCCGCCACGACCCTTGTCGGACTGCCTACTCTGGCGGTTGTTGCAGGTAGATGCGGGCTGATGCGGGTCCTCAGGCCAGTAGTTCTAGTTGCTGGAGTTGGAGGCCCTGCCGTCGGCGGAGGGCCCAATGGTTGTGGTGAGGGCGACATCAGCAATGTTGGCATGAGTGGTGCAAAGCTTGATTTTCTGGGCTTCCTCAAGAATAAGCTTCGAAACGGCCTCATAAAATGGAGGTAACGACGTGCATTGCTGAAGGATGGTGGCAACGCCATCATAGGATTCGTTCAAGCCTGTAATAAGTTGCATGATCAATAGTTGATTAGTGACTGGTGCGCCGACGTTGGAGAGTTGGTCGGCAAGAATCTTGAGTTCTTGACAATATGCAGACACATTTGGAAAATCATCCTGATTAACGTCCTTAAACTGATTTTCAAGGTATAACGCTCGTTGAGTTTTGTTGTCGTGAAAAATACTTTCCAAATGTTTCCATGTTTGGCGGGCAGGGGCATCGGTCTCAATGATGGTGTGCAACAGATCATTAGAGATTGTGTCGTATATCCACTAGAGGACGGTTGCGTCCAAACAAGACCAGAGTGTCGATGGTAGGTCTGTGGACTTCGGTGTAGGAAGGATGATGTGGTCGATAACTTCGTAAACACGACAATGGATCTTAAAAAGCTCCGCCTACGAGGAGTATTGACCCTTTTCAATCTCAAGGGTGATATGGATGAAGTTTTTGATGTTGTTTACTGCAAGTGCATGATGGAATTTGGTTTTATCGGCCATGGAAGATGAAATTTATGGGGAGAAGGAATAGAGAATGGCTGAAAAAAACATTAGGGTTCCGTAGGGGTGGCGGCCGAGAGCTATGGTCGGCGGCGATGGAGGTATTTTTAGGCTACTGATACCATAAAGGAATATGTTCCGTTGATTGTATTCATCAATAATGTATAATATATATAGTAGTATAAGAATATTTAAACTAGGTAACTAATCAACATAAGTACAATAGGAAATATAATTCTACCTAAAATAGGAGACCTAATTACAATATGAATATAATTCTACCTAAAATAAGAGATATACAATTAATGAAAGAATATCCGGAAAATGTTCTATTAATATCCATCAATGATTTCTTAATCACTAGCAATTAAGGTTTAGGTATGAGATGATGATCGTCTAGTTGAAACTCGTCGGAGTATTATACGTTGGTATCGAATTTGGTGTTCGCTTTATTAATTAACGACATGAGATTGATGTCTCTGTTCAGATCTTATGATAGTGCAGTGTCGAAGTCATAGTTTTCACTAAAGAGTTTAAAATATGAAGAAGCAAATACACGAAGAAGCTAAGAAGATTTAATGTCTATTAAATATACATAAAAATATTAATTTTAACTTTATATGTAGTGTAATTCTCCGTCGAAGAGGTTTCGGATGAACCTCTTGCCTCTACCTGGCTCCACCCCTTTACTTCTAGTTACAAACTATGTATAATTTGATGGTCATCATGTAACAAATGCACTACATAATATTTGACAACTGACGCACCAGTGTAGATCTCATCGTAGTATATCAATTAGCATGTGTCAAATTTGGTGCCATGTTATTAACAAATTAATAGCATGTGGTAGAGAGTGTGGTGGTATTTACCATATGATGTATAAATAATGTTTGTATGTGAGAGAAGGAGAGTGTATGTATTCGGTACGGAGGTACATATTTTTCAGAAAATATTTTTAATTTTTTTCTTTTTTATTAGTTAAAACTGTTGAAAAATATTTTGTTTAAGAAAATAATTTCTTTAGTGAAAGTAAGAAAAAAAAGTTTCACAACTATTCCTAACTCCTCCCTGTCTCCTAGCTCTCACCTACACCACCTCCATGCCCCTACCCTCTATCGTCACTTTCCTAGTGTACTTAAATTATATATAAATGTTTTTGAGAAAAGAATAGGTGATAAAAACACTTATTTTTTAAGCAAACATTTTTCAAAAAGAATATTTTTATTGAAAATATTTTCCTTCCTACGGAACACACCCGGAGTGTGTGTGTGCGCGCTTGTATGTATATAGTATAAAGTATAAACTCTTTGTACTTGACAACTAAAGAAAGATGGAAAAACCTTAAGCAATATAGAAAATTGTGTACTAACCAAGTCAGTTCCACTTCATAGAACTTGTTATACTGAAAACAAAGGACCGACAAAACAAAGGTCTCTTTCTGAATTATTGGTTCAACATGGCACAATCATTATGGGGTGATAATTTCACCAAATTAAAATGGATCACGAGGGCTTTTTATTTATTTAAGGCAAGAATTAGACATTTCAAGAAATCATAAATTGACCCAAGATTCTTATTCCTGGGTGGAGGCTGCTTCGTTAGTGCTATACAGATATACAAGTTTCATGGTTCGTATGAGGAAAAATAATAATATAAAAATTAGTTCGAATGACAAAATTGCTTATGTGAACCGCGTAGAGAGCAATTATTTCGATGAATCTAATGTTATCATGGCTGACTTTTACGTAACCTGTTTTGTCATTTTCATGCATAAAGAAAGCAACTATTGGAATACATAAAATAGAAATATGTTATTTATTTATGTTTCTCTATTTTTGCTGAAAGAAAGAAAGAAAACATTGATTTGTTCCTTTTTCTTTTACGTTATTTTACAACTTGGCCATGTTATATTTCTTTGCATTAAAGGAGGATACAGCTTATTATATACATAGTAATATTTGTAAAGTTCTTGGCTTTCTTATGTTGTTACATAACGAAGCCAAAACACAGGTGCCCCAATGGACCATTTTGGCCTTGCTTAGGACCATTTTTTGTACCGTGTAAATTTTGGTACCTACTGTCAAATGAAAAGAAAATCAAAATTTAGCGGTTGTCGGGTAATATATTCCTGCATTACATGTGAAACCGTTCGTCAATTAAGAGGTCAAAATCTGAACTGTTGTCCCAATAAAAAAAGAGACGATAGAGAATTCGTTGACAGTTGAAGCTTAACTGTATTTAAGATATCTATTTTTATTATAATAGTTTGTTTTAACTGTATTGTCACTATATATATCATTTGATAACCTTCCAAATCTTTCATATTTGGTTCAAATTGAATTTCAAATAGAAGAAATTCAAAGACATTTACAGCTAGATAGCCAACAATTAGATCTATCTCATACTGCTGCTCACACATACATAAATAAATATATATCTTTGTTTACCCCAAAAAAAGTACAGTTAAATTTATAAGTGGTTTTAAGAATATGTGGATCTATTCGTAAGTAAATATAGTAGGCAATTAATAATAATTAAGTGAATGAGAATAAGTAAAAAAAGTAGCCTGAATTGGTGTTATCTTGATTAGAACTTGGTTCGGTCCTTAGCAGAATTACTTCGAGCTCAAGTCAATGTAGAGAGCCTGTACAACTTAAGATTACAAATAAATCTTGTAAGTAAGTGAAATGAGAATGTGATGCCATTCCAACATGAAGGTTGACTCATTTTATAACTATGAATACAAGACATTTATGCATGTAAATTATTCTCTAATTTAATGCAATTAAATGACAATAACGGCCATATAATGACCAAAGAGTAACGGCTACCCGACATCACTTGGTTTGGTCCTTGCTCAATCCTATTCTTTAAACCGGACTCAACCCGAAGTATCTCACAACGGGTGCTCAGCACTGCGACACCCTTTGACCTCGCACATAAATCATGTCACGTGTCGTGTCGGTTTCAATCGTATATAATCTTTATATGTATATTTATTTGTGTTTGTGTGTGAAGTAAAAATTTGGAGGTCAAATGCATATGGAACAAGCAAATAAGGAGAGAATTGACGCGTATAAACATTGATGAGTCATACACTAAAAACAAGAAAGCCCATAGTAGTCCATGTTGCTCCCTACTAATTTCTTTTACTTTGTTAGATTTGATTGTTTTTCCTCTAGAGTCAGAGACAGATTGGCAAAAGAAAGATCCACTTGAAAGTTCACTGTTGACTTTCCACTATTTCTTTTATTATGTCTGTTTAATGCGTTCTAACTCAATAGTTAAATCTATTATAATCGTGGGTTACCTAGAAATATTTTAGAACTTGAAAGTAGGCCTGCACCAAAAATTAGTAGTACTAATTAAAGAGCCACTGGCAATTGAAAAAAAGGAAATAGCTCCGAATAAAAAAGAGTATCCACTTAATATTTTTTTTTAGATAAAAAAGATTATTAACTTACTAAATTAATAAATAATTAATTTTGTAAGTGTTAAGTGATCAAATCTCAATACCTATTTAATTAGGATATTTTAGTCAAATTATCTATTTTTATTTATGAATTAATATTTTCTTAAAGAGTATACAAATGACTAAATGGACATTCTTTTTTTATCGAGAGATGAGTATATAACAACCCAAAGGTTTCTTTTGGCTTTTACTAATTCTGAATGCACAAATCGCCAAAAAAATTCAATTTATTTTATCATAATTAATTGCTATGAATGTGAGGAAACGATTGAATACAAATTGTGTGTGCGAAGAAAGTGTGCATTACTTTAGTTTGTTGCTGTTGGTTTCAGTCCTTTCAACAACAAACTGAAAATTGTACTCTCTTTTTCTTTTTTTCCAACGAGAAAATTGTACTCTACTACTTGCATTGTGGATAATGGAGTTTGTGCGATTAATATCATTCCATTGCACATGCCAAACCAGAAATGTAGGCCAATTTTTGTCGGTGTACATATATTAGTTAGTTGGATGATTTAGTTTTCAGGATCCTAAATTTTTTTTAGTGACAAATTACTCCTTTTTCGTTTATTTTTGTTTTAAAAATTACTAATGATAGAATTAGTAAACACATGAGGACTTCTTTGCATTTTTTAAAATTTCGGAGTTAAGTTTTAAACTTTTCAACAAAGTTCATTTCTCTTTCTCTTTCTCTTTCTTTCTTTCTTTTTTCGGGTTCCTTCTCCGAAATCATTATTTTACTCCCAAATTCTCTTATTCCTTCATCTTCTATGTGTGTAATTATCGTTGAAAGCTAAACTTGAAGTATATATACATTTTGGTTGCAGAAAAACATAAAGAAGGAGCTGGAAGCCATTGACGACCGTTAACAAATATTTGAAGCTCTAATTAAAAAATATGGATTACCGCAAACGAGCTCCATTTTGAGTGAGTGATACCTCAAAAAACGGAACATAAAGGAGAATTCATATCTGAAATTTCAAGAAATTTCGTTGAGATTTGACATGATTTTGAATCGATTTTATAGCAACTCTCAAGGTTGAAGAAGATGATTGTTTAAATTTTGAATTATCGCAATCGAGCTCTATTTCATGTAGGTGATATCTCAAAAAAATCAGAACATGAAGGGGAGTTCATATATGAAATTGAAGCATTTTAGTTTAGATTTAACATGGTTTTGGATCAAATTACATCAGTTGTTCGTTCAAAAGAAAAAGAAGACACTGCCAGAAATAGTCTAGCAGAATCCTTATTCAGGTCTAAAATAGACTAAACTTTTGTGTTGGCAGTTCTTATGTTTATGTTTGAAATTTACAAAAATATTTCACCACTAGACTCACTAGACACGGCATTCGTTATAATAATTGCTTCATTAGGAAAATTGTTAGGCAAATTTAACACTAGACTCACTAGCTAAAACAATCGTTATAATAACTGCTTCATTATAAAAATTGTTAGGTAAATTTATTTCACCACTAGACTCACTAGACACGACATCCGTTATAATAACAGATTCCTTAGGCAAATTGTTAGAAAAATTTAATACTAGACTCGGTAGCTAAAACAATCGTTATAATAACTGCTTCATTATGAAAATTATTAGGCAAATTTATTTCACCACTAGACTCAATAGACAAAACACATGTTATAATAACAGGTTCCTTAGGCAAATTTAGCACTAGACTCAGTAGACAAAACATCTATTATAATAACATGTTCATTAGACAAATTTTAGGTATATATATATATATATATATATATATATATATATATATATATATATATATATATATATATATATATATATATAATAACTTGAAAGAATTAGTTGTTATCAAGTTAAAAAAGACATAAGCAAATTAAATATTAAGTTTCCCCTTCGCACAGCCATAAAACTCTCTTCCAAGATTTTGTGGTGTCTTTGAAATCCTAATGGAAGCTAAATCACCACATCTGCATATTTTCTTTTGTGTGGCATATGTGTCAGATGACAAATTCTGTGACATTTTAGTAATTAATGAACGACGCTTCTAATAATCTTCACTGAAGTTATAATGTCAGTTATTTACTCTTTGATAAAAACCCCGGAAATGAGGGTATTTATAATGAAAATATTATATTTATTTGGACGTTGGGTTTGAAAAAAGTTATCGTTGGAGTTATGAGCGAGTTCTGAACGTTTAGTTTATAATTCACCTATAAAAGATTAATAGAATATACAATGTGACACATGTTTTGCGAATTCTGAACGGGTAGTTTATAATTATCCTACAAAAGATTAGTAGAATATTCAATGTGACACATGTTTTGTGATTTGTGAACATTTAGTTTATAATTCACTTACAAAATATTAGTAGAATATACAACGTGACACATGTTTTGCGAATTCTAAACATTTAGTTTATAATTCACCTACAAAATATTAGTAGAATATACAATGTGACACATGTTTTTCAACCAAAAAATCATTTATTAAATAAGAATTGAACTAATTCTAAAATTTTAAACTTATATTTTTTACTAAACAATATGTAGTCATCATGCAATTAGTGAAACAACATTATAATGATCTAAACAATGACACTAATTGAGTAATGTTAATAATATGCTAGTGAAAGTCTTTGGTTGTGGTGATCATATGTAACAACTATAAATTGATGCATAACTATATGTGAACATCATATATATATTCATTGATATTGGTGTTTATATTAATATGAAGTTTGATATTGATATTTTCATTGATATTGGTTGTGATGATCATGTATTGTGCGCGCCAGTGTTTTACCAACGACCGTGACTCACAGGCGTTTTCCCTGGAGTGATTAAGCTGTTGAGGAGTCGCCACCTAATTATTATACGGTGAATTAGGGCACCTAAATGTTAACAAAATGCTACAAAATGAACTCCGATTAATGGTATGCGAAACTATGAGATTCTAGGTAAGTGTTCTTTATTATCCTAAAGGGAAGGTGTTGGGCATCCTTTAAGATCCGCTAACTTGCAGTTATCCGGTCAAACTCAGGTTAATTATTATGTTAAGGGGGAAATGCATGTTAAAAGTATAAAGTGCAGAGGATGTTGCAAGTAATTAATTAAAAGATGCATTTTTTACAACATAAAGAATTGTTGCAAAGGCGATTGCAATTTTAAGAAATAAATTCCCGACATAAAAATCCAAAGCGATTGCGATTTTGAGAAATAAATTTCAGACATAAAATCCAAAAAGTATGCATGGTATTGTTTATGAAATACTTGTAAAATTGATTTTTGGATAAAAGCAGACATTTGTAATGCATTGTTTATAAAATACATGTCTTGCATTTGATAGTAAAGAGAAAAGCAAATTATTTAGCATTGTTTATAAAATACATGTCTTGCATTTGATAGTAAAGAGAAAAGCAAATTATTTATAATGCAAAGAAATGATTTTTTTGAAGTCGTTTTAAATTGCAAATCGGATGAAAAACAAAACCTTATTTGTATGTTTAATAACGCGAGTAAAGGGTGACCAAATTATTTTTGAAAGTTTGAAACATGCATGACGAGCCTAAAATAAATAAACTAGTGACGGGTTTTTGATTTTAAAACTGCCCGAGCTTAAAATAAATAAACTAGCGGTGGATTTCCAATTTTAAACTAACATTTCTAGTTTATCAGTTCTAGGCCTAATTTTTCTAAATGTTCAAACAATCACACAAGCAGAGTAATTAAATTAAAATAAAAAAATAAAAGAAAGGCGAAATTTAAAGAAATTAAAGCGGTAATGGCCAAGGCGATGATGGTGTCATCTCTTGGGCCTTGGTCACAATTCCGGCAAATCTTGTTCTCTTTCGTATCTGTAGAATGTCACTTTGCTATCCCATATTGTTTGAATGTTCATCGCAAAGTATAAAAAGAAAAGATAGTTAGAAATAAATTAATGCGAGTAAAAACCTTCGGATTCGTATAAAACAATAAAAGTTTTGATTACGGAAGGCTTAGACTTATATTTTAAGCAAAAGAAATTCCATTCATGTCGTGGCTGCGAACTAGTGACTCGTCGGTCAATCTAATTGCCTAGCCAACGCATGTTGGTTTTCTCGCATGTGATTTATTATAAGTTTCATCATCGCCCTTTTTTCCGAAGGAAAGCAATCCGAGGGACAACCTTTCCGGAAGGAGCATGGCCTCAGATTAATTATTCTCATCGGTTCCAAGTGTAGTATCATGTTCAAATGAGTATATTTTTCAGAAATATTTCAGCTGTTCGAAACAGTTCTTAAAGCAGCAGTTTTTTAGCCAAGATGCAGTAGCACTTTCGCTCAAAAGCACAATGATAATGAACTCAAATCTGCTAAAAACGCAGCGGTAGTTTGGTCAAAGTACAGCAATGGTATAACTCAAAACATAGCAGCAACTGGCTCAAATTTGGCCAAGAAAACACAGCAGCAATTTGGCATTAAATCTGCCTAAAGTGCAGCAGTAGTTTGGCCAAAACGCAACAGTAGTTTGGCTAAAAATGCAGCAGCAAATGGCCTCAAAATTGCCCAAAATACCGTAATCATTTCGACCTCAAATCTGCTCAAGAGATGGCACTTTTCAGCCAAAGAAATGCAGCAACCATTCTCATATTTGTAACATCTGAACCATATTTAATGTAATAATATACTCATAATGTAGCATTTGTTCCTCAGGGAGTTGCAAAAGCAGCAGCCTCTTGGTGACATATTGCAGTAACAAATGGCAATAAAGGACAACCCCAACAAATAGCAACAAGGCAGCAACTCAAAGAGTTTCGGGATGCGAACTCCCCAAGTCATGCAAAGAAGACAGAGGGGGATAAAGAATGAGCATCAAGAAATACATGGAGTTCAAACAAATGATATTACGCCAGATTTCACACAAACAAACTACGAGGGATGAGAGTATTGATCCAGAATAACTAAAATATTTTAACGATACTAAAGGGAAACTGAACAGTAGCAATACAGATCCGGACCATCTCTAACACACCACATACTTAACAACTTGTGAAAAATGGGAATTCTCTCATGGACAGGTCCATAAACCAAGAAAATAACACATACTCATAGGTAGACATTATGGACATGGTTGCGCAACTTAACAAGAGGCAAAGACATTTCTTTTTCCTAAGTGAGACATGTTCAAATCACTTATTAAACCATCTCTACTTAAGCAGTTTTAACATCAGACTATTCCTTATACATGTTTACTATAGGAAGCAATATTATAAGTTAAATGTGAAATGCAAACAAAGACTATAACTTAACACGGCACAGGCTAATTTCAAATAGTGCAAAAAATGCTAATGAAACACCATCTAGACAACTCAATAGATAGGATATGACACAAGATGACTTAGGAGGTGTAACAATCTAACATGGATGCATTCCAAAATCTAAACAAAACAAGGCAAGTGTGACCAATTCAGCAAACATATGAGACATTGAGATGATCAAATAATCATTCAAAAGGTAACATTTTAAATAGGCGGGGTCATTTAGGCTAAACTTAAACACATAGGATCATGTTCATGTTATACATTAGGCATAATGACACTTTAAAGCCAAGCACAATGCAGCTAAGATGATTATTAAACAAGTTGCAAGTTAAATAACTAGCATTCCTCAGCTAACAAACAACTAATACGTATTGAACTAATTGCAAGCATACTTCAACATATCATATTAACATACACCTAATTGACAACTTAATGAACCAAATAAGTTTAAATTAGCCAAAACATGCTTAAACAGACAGCGATGCCAACAAATGCAACTAACACGCGATTAACTAAAAGAAAACACACATAAATAAATATGAGAGGAATTTGAGTTTACGGACTTTCTTCGGGCAGCGAACCGAGGCGTGTTTCGAATCGTCGACCTACTCGGAGAAGTTGTTTTGGAATTCTGATTTTGTGATTTCAGAATTCTGAATTTTGATTTTGCGATTTTTAGAATGTTGATTTTGGACCCGGATTCTGCCGGACCCCGGATTTTTGACCCAACCCGAAACAAAACAGACCCAGAACGACCGGAAACGTGAAGAACAAGAGGGACTTTCCGATTGAAAATTAGGATTGAAACTAGTATTTTCGAATTTCAATTTAAGAACCAAAAGAGGAGTATTCTAGGATTGAAAATTAAGAACTAAAAAGTATTTTCGGATTTAAATTATGAAACCAAAGAGGAACATTTTCGGACCCCAAACAGACCTAAAAAAACCAACCTCTTTTCGACCTTTCGGACCCAAACAGACCTCAAAACCGAACCCTTTTCGGATTGTTTTCGACCCCAAAAATCCCCCCTCCAATTCGGTTATTTTTTGAAAAACCGAACCGAATCAGGATTTAGTGATTCGGTTCGATTTTTTAATTTTGGATACGAATCGAACCGAAAAAATCGAATTAAATATATAATTACTCTTATTTTTTATTTTAGGCTCTACTATCTCTTGAAGTCAATCTATGCAGCTTTTATGGAAGTCGAATGCGGCGTGAACTTGATTAACATATAACGTAAGCATTGACATAAAATGTAGAGAGAGAAAGTAGTTGTAAATTGATGAAACTTTAAATGGTCATAACTCTGCGCTCGGATGTCCGTTTTACCCGATTATTTTTTTATTTTGCGTATTTTTTTGAGACGGGGCCGACCCAAGGCAGTTTGGCGCAACCAATTTTTACGAAAACGTATGTTTTCCCAATCAATTTGTGTTTTTCCCCAAATCGGATTCTAATTTTCCTTTTTCTTTAGTAAACATCTCACGATACACAATAGATTTCAACGTCGAAATTTCATGGTAGTGTAGGTGTGAATGTCAATTTCAGTTTTGGAAATTCAATTTTTATTTTAAATAAAAAATTCCTCGACCCGACCCACTAGAAAAAACCGATATAATCCGATACGTTCGACGATATAAACCGAACATATCATTTTTTTTTTAAAAAAGTTGTATTCGGTTTTTTTTTTTAAATGATTTTTTAGTCAGTTCATATTTTTCGAATACAAAATCGAACCGAACCGATATACGCCCACCCCTAGTTTTTTTAGCAGATTTAGGGGTGTAGGTTGCGGCGTAGGTGTGGTGGTGTCAGTGAGGTGATGGTTCGGTGATTTTTGGGGCTAGGGGTGGTGGGTGGCGGGTATGGGGATAGGGGCGTAGGGTGTGCGGCGGTCAGGGAAAGAAAAAGGGAGGGTTTGGTCTTTAGGGTTTTGTTTTTTAGGTTAGGGGTTTTAAATGGGATAGGTCGAATGGGTCACGGGAGATGGGCCAACGGGTGAGGTTTCGATTGGGCTAAATGGGATTAGGCTGAAATTTTTTGGGGTGGAATGAGTTGGTATTGTTTTGGGTGAGGAGGAATAAATGGGTTGTGGGTTAAGATAAAAAGGGGTTTATATTAAAAGATGTTTTGTAAAAATATAAATTATAAAGATAAACAATAACGATGTGATAATAATAAAACATAATATTTGCAAAATGCTTAATATAAAAATGTGATGCCGTTTATTTGCGAAAAAAAAATAACATAGAATATTGGGATAAAAATTATGCTTATGATATTAAAAGGCAAATGGTAGTAGAAATGCGAATAATAATAATAATAATAACAAATAATGACATTGAGAATAAACGGCGTTATTAAAAGCCTTATATATATATATATATTAAAATTATTTTGGGGTGTCAAGAATATTTAAATAATCAGAAAAGAGGGGACAAAATTGGGTGTCAACATGTATAACAACTTCAAATTGGTGACATAACTATAATTTACTCATTTAATGTGTATATTTTTTTCATTTTTGTGATGACCAAACGTAACAACTATAAATTGGTGACATAACTATATGTGAATATCATATATATATTCATTGATAGTGGTGTTTATATTAATATGACGTTTGACATTGATATTTTCATTGATATTGATTGTGATGATCATATATAACAACTTTAAATTGGTGACATAACTATAATTTACTCATTTAGTATAACAACTTCAAACATGTTTAGTAGAAGATACAATTATGTCTAGTGTCAATGTGTGGCAGTTAACAGTGCATAGTAATTATTTTTTCTGTTAATATTGGTGTTTATATTAATATGGTGTTGTATATTCGTTAATTACCTTTTTAAGTGCCAACCAATATAATTTTCAAGAATTTATGCATATTTTTTCCATTTTTCAACAACACTAGTAGAAGATAAAATAAGGTTTAGTGTCTATGCGCGGAACTTTAAGTTATCAGTGTTTTTCCCCATTTTTCAACAACGCTTAGTAGAAGATAAAATAAGGTCTAGTGTCTATGCGCGGAACTTTAAGTTATCGGTGCGTTTTTCTTCATTTTCAACAAAGCTTAGTAGAATATAAAATAAGATCTAGTGTCTATGTGCGGAGCTTTTAGTTATCAATGCATTTTCAGCAACGCTTAGTATAATATAAAATAAGGTTTAGTGTCTATGCGCGGAGCTTTTAGTTATCAGTGCATTTTTTCCCGTTTTTTCCTATGTTCATCTTTAACCTCAAGATGAAATCTAAAATGTTCATCTTATACTCCAACCTCAAATATAAAATTTTATGCAAAACCGCCTTAAATATTCTCTAAACTCCCTTACATTTGAGATTTAGACTCCTCACCAACAAAATTCAAAACCCACTTGAAATAAATCACGCATTCATAAAATTCATTTTTCAAGTTTAAAGCTCAAGCTTTAATAATGGCTATACTCAAGCTCAAATTTAAAATTTAGTCAAAAATCATCTTAAATCTTCTCGAAATTCTCTAAAATTTTAGATTTAAACTCATTAAAAGATCTTTAAAAAAAATTCAATAAGACTCACTTAAAATGAATTACTCTTTTAAAAACTCATTTTTTCAAGCTTTAAGCTCAAGCTCCAACAATGTCTGTCAATGGAGCATATTTTAGATGTAGCAATAAAAACGTGAGAATGAATTGAGAGAGAGAAATATAACTTTATATTTCTTTTTTATAAGGTAAAAGATATATTTTTAGATTTTTTATTTAGGTTTATTTTATTATTTGGGAATGAATTGAAAGAGGGAAATATAATTTTATATTTCTTTTTTTATAAGGTAAAAGATATACTTTTAGATTTTTATTTTGATTTAATTTATTATTTCTTACTTTGGATCACAATGTATTTTTTAGAACTTAGGGGCGGGATTGAAAGCTTGGAATAGTTATAATTTATTTTATTATTATTTTTCTTTTTTTTAAATCGTTGGACGAATTTTTTTTTTTTTAAACTTGGGGGTTTGTTTTGATCCCCAACAAGTTGCCTCCAATTAATTAGCACTAATCCAAATTAAGGTCCTGCCACCTAATAATTAATAACGTTTGCCCAAACTCCTAAAAAATTAAGTTGAGGCCCTGCCAACAAACTTCCCCTAGTTAGTTTGGTTTCTTTTTTCTGTTTTTTTTTTTTAGTATAAAGTTTTTAATGAACCTAATTAAAACCAAATGTCATTTATGGAAACAGTTGATATTACCCCTCGAGTCCCTGAGTAGTACTATTCCATTGGTTAAGAATAATATTCGTAACGAATTTTTTGCATCTTCTTTTTCCCTTTACTAACTTTTTAAAGTAAAATGAGCTGTGAGCACAGCAGATTTTATTGAATTCTAGCAAAGATCCAAATAGCAAATGGCCAACTAAATAAGTGGAAGCGGTAACAAATCGAGTTGGTTGATCAGTGGAAACACAATTAATAAATCTAGTCATAAGTTAGATTATTGCTCCTATTTATGTTCAAGGATTTTCATGAGATTCATTATTTATTGGTGTGTGTCCTACCATTCCTAAGCCTAGTTTGACTTGTGATTTCTCAAATCAAAATTACACGCCTAGCGGCAAGTCTTAGAAAACACCAATCTTTGGTCAATGGTCAATTGTTAATGAAGCTCATCTAACTTTTTTGAACTCAAATCCTTAATATCTTAGTGGCATTCAATTAATTCTGTCATTAACAAGATTCAATTTATTAAAACGATTAGGCCAAAGACTAGAGTCTTTTTTAAAAGGTTTTGGAAACGCAAAATATGAGTCCTTAATTGAGGCATGAAAAACGTAAGTATAACATTTAGGAAATATGGTCAATATAAATTGTTGGATATGTAAAGCAGTACGGGAAGTAAATAAATATTACAAGTGTTCGAAAGGATGAACAAATAACCAATATTCAGAACTGTCACAAATTTGTTGAGTCTTGAATCTTAATAACCTGAAATCAAAAAGCACTAAATCTGAATTGTTACAACTGTGGCTGAGTCGAGAGATGACTCTCTGTCTTTAAGACAAGATTGCCCCGTATATATGCTTTTACGTTTGCGGGCAATAGTCTCCCAAGATAAAACAGCAACTAATCAACACTACAAAGCAAATAGGTTGATTCTGACGAAGAAAACAAACACGAAACGACTTGCTGAATAATGGAAAAGGAAGGAAGAGTTTTCTATTTTTGTTGCTCACTTTTGGACAGATTTTCTCTTGTTTTTCGTTCTCTCTCTTCTCAATTATTCTTCCTCAAATCTGTTTCAGAAGGTTATATAGTGTTTAGGAGGAGGAGAGGTGATTAAGAGGCCCTTTAAGAGGTGTAATCAGGGTATTCATGGCCAAACATTTTGTAGTAAGTGCAAAACGGTTCAGAAGTTTAATGCCAAAATTGTTGGCTTTCTGAAACTCCAGGGACCAAACTGTAAATACTAAACAGTTTGGGGTCCAAAAAGATAATATCAGAAGTAGCCCACGACCCGAGCCCAGACCGGACGGGAAGGGCGGGCTGCGGCGGCGCGCGTGTGGGCTTAGCCTCGAACCCAAGCACACCTAGGTCCTTCAAACACATGGGTTACTCCTTGGGGTCCCAAACCCTTATCCATTTTTTAGGCTTATAAAGAGAATAATTCTTCCTTTTTCCATCGATGTGGTAGATTTGTCCCACACCATATTTCCATGTCTCAAACACCTTACTTCGTGGACCAATATCTCTTTCATTTCTTAACGAAATTTGATGATCCTTAGCCCTACGATCATCTACTCACTTAGTAGATTATGCACTTGTGAAAAGACAAAGCCTCCAACATGCGGAACCCTAGTGTTTAAGTCATTAAACATGGGTGGACGCAACCTCCCCACCAAAGGCAAATTTCCAACAATCCCCTATTGAAAGAGATTTTGGTGCACACACAAGGTGCCTACTTTTAGCAATATTTCAGCGAAAAAATATTGCATCAGGAGAGGTAGCTTCTGGTTGAATACCACCGGACTTACTTACTGCGCGGTGAACGTGATGTCTTGAACCGTCAATGTTTAGTGTAAGCCAAGACAATAATACCAACACAATAACTCCCCTTATTCATTTTCATTCTCATTGTTCTGTCCGTTATGGCCGTGGACACACTTGGATTCTTAAGTGCGTTCATTTGAGGCGGTTTGTCCTCGCACTTAAATAGGTGATCTCTTACAAGGTATCCTGTTATACCCCACTTCACAAGTGTTAGGAATCATTAAAAATTTCTCCAACCTTAACCTCAACCGTTTGATGATCGTTAAAGGTTTGGAAGCTTAACATTTACCCACCATGCAGGTAGCACTTTAATGTATATCGCGGGAACAACTTTGGATTCATGTTTCCTTACAGAAATCATTATCAGAAGTGCTCTTGCTTCCACCGAAGCGCTCAACTGAACATTTTTACAGCTTAGTTTTCCCATTGAACTAAATTCTTAGGATCTCCAGTCATTATGGTTGGGTTACCACCGCAAAGGTTCGTATTGTTTGGGTTTTAAGCCCATTTCCCTAGACAGGCAGAATTCTTGATCTTCGGGTAGTCCCTTAGTTAAAGGGTACGCTATATCCTTTGATTAGTAATCAAGGAAGTGTCACCCGTGATGATCAACTGTCATACGGTCTTATGTCTCTGACATATATGTCCAGACGCTGTCATCCGTGACTTTCATGAAGCCGACCGACTAGCCACAGTGTCTAACTGCCGAAGGTACGGGTTTCTCCCAATAAGGCACGTCCTCTAAGGAGTCGTGAAGTTACTCAACTTCTTTCATGCTTTGTTTAAAGCGATAAACTCTGATTCCATCATGAATAGACCGATGCAAGTTTGCTTAGAGGATTTTCCAAGCCCCACCTTACACATTTACTTGTGGCTTTGGTGTTCTTCATATCTGATGTCCAATTTGCATCACTATGTTCTCCCAGAATCGTTAGACATCCAGAATACCATAATTCGTAGATAAACAAATATTTCATATATCATCATATCCGACTTAATGCCTTCTACCGATCATTTTTAGAATCACGAGTGAACCTTAGTTCAACTGATATTCTTTGTAGGCCGATACTAGGTCAGTTGTAGTGTGTAACATACACTGAACTACATGTGACCTGCGCATATCACTCATTGTATATGGGTGCACCATGATTCCAATCAGTTATAGGATTCATATCCATTAGTGGCTTCAACTAGACTATCAACTACCTCACAAATGCGTTTGGAATTAGACTAGTCTGTTAGATGTCTTAGAAATCTCAATTCCTAATATGTCATTTGTGATACTCATATCTTACATATCGAGACTTTTGTTTCAATATGACTTCCACGTTCAGACTGTTGGTTTTTCAACTGTTGGCTTTCTAACTTTAGAGTCAATGTTTCTGTTGTCAGATTCATTGTTTTTGTTTTACCTAAAAGTTCCAAGACCAAAATGTAAACATTTCAGGAACCAAAATGAAAGTTCTGGAAGAAGCCCAACAGTCCAACAAACCAACTCTGATCCTCCCCTTCCAACTCACCGGTAAGGAAGGTTGTTTCAACATCCATATCACGGAAGACTGCAATGGCCCTGGATGTTAAGCTATTCACAGGGGAACACATGTACAAATAGCCGAGACCTTATACTCGTCCGTAGATCCATCTACTTTGCACTCACTTTTGAGTATCCACTTTCACAACTCAAAAGTTCTTTTTCCGGAGGAAGGTCAACCATTACACAAGTATGGTTCTATATGATGGAATCTATTTCTCTCTCTGTAGGTTCTTTCCAAAGCAGCGCTTCTGGAGATGACAATTATTTGTTAATTGTTCATGGTTCATTCTCAACTATACAAGCTAGAAGGCCTGGAACAAGTCTTTGTCCCATCTTTGCTCCTTTTCAGTTCAACATCTAGAATCCCTGAGTTTTGTAGATCTGTAATATTAAGTTTCGGATAGTTAGCAACTTCCGAGTCTTGTAGATACGAAACATCTAGTTTCAGACAATCAGGCAGTCGCGGGTTCTTGTTAACCTCGAGCAATTACTTTTTTTTCCTTCTCAAGGAAAGTTATCGTCAAAGAATTCAGAATCCTTTGACACCAAGAGGCGATAAGCACTACTGTTATTTGCAGATCCAATGGATATTCACTTTACAGTCTTAGGTCCAACTTGACCTGTTTCGGTATTCCAACATCTACCAAGCCACCCCACAACACAACATTTGTATGTGGGATCATTTCCATGTTTCACACGGATGGTTACCCTTATCCTTATGTGTAGTTCTGATAGAATCGCATTAGCGGTAAGAATCGCCTTACCCCACATATTTTTGGGCGTACGGATTTGCTCTTGGCTAACACCGTTAGACTAAGGTGAGTAATGAGCAATCGATTGATGAACGATGCTTCACATTCTCCCCCTCTATCACTATGAATTCCTCAATCCGTAGGCTTAGTTGATTTTTCAACTTCTGCTTTGTAGCGCTTATCCGTTTCAACAACTTCATCTTTGCTTTTCAACAAACAAAGGATGAAATACGTTGTACCATCGTCAATGAAGGTCACAAAGTACTTGTATCCCCCCTCTATTTTGTACAAACTTCAAATCACCCACGTAGGTGTGACTAAGTTCTAGATGAGCGGTGCTTCTTTCGCTATTCCTTTTACGGGATGGAAATGTGATTTTGCCTCTTCGCCTACCTCACATTTATTTTGAGGGTTTATGTCGACAGAAGGCAGCAATCTCAACTTCATTAGCTTTTGAATGACTTTCTATTTTACGTGTCTTAATATATGATGGCATAGATGCACATATTACAAATATATCATTTATTTGGCTACAGACATACTGTACCATTCTTAGTTATTACAGACATGTTGGAGTAGTCTCATACCAGCTTGACCAACATCGTCCCTTAAACCAATTTTGGGACATGTATCACCTCCTTTTAGAGTGATCACATTCCCTGAAGTCCTTTTGAAGACAACCTCTCCAACCCCTTCTACTTTAAAGGTGAAGTTGTTTTACATGAACAACCTCTTGCCCGTGGTTAGGGCGTAACCGGATCATCTGTGATCTGGATACTCTGGCCCACTCTAGTTGCTTTGGCAGACTGAGTGTCCAATTTCTTTTCTGCCTTTCCTTTGGCCTTCAGATCATTTAAGACTTGGAAACTCCGGCCCACCTCACTAGGTGTCCATTACTTTTCTGTCTTTCTTTTGACCTTCAGATCATTTAAGACCTGGAATTCTGACCCGCTTCAGTCGCCCGTAGGCTTTGTACGACTGAGTGTCTAAATCATCCTATGAAATTAATTCTGCCCCACTCCAGTCGCCCATAGGCTTTGTACGACTGAGTGTCCAATATCATCCTATCAAATGAAGGATCTTCTGTCAAATAGTGTGACAGGTCTTAAGATAAGCCATTATCTTTTAGTCTTCTTCCCTTGAGATTGGTGCCCTGACAATTCTTGGCCCTTGCTTAAGAGTGGTAACAGTTTTCGCACAGTCAGTGGATCTCTCTCCTTCGTATGTGCGAATATACTTTACACATTTTTAATTATTACACCAAAATGAACGAATCTTTTACGTCGTTGTTTACAATAGTCCAATCTTTAAACGGGAGGGAAGGTGAGATTAAACATCTGGTTTTAAAGCGTAAAGAATATAAATTATTTCAGGAAAACATTTTCATATTCCTCCTTACTTTAAGTCCTTTTTAATCTGTCATCATTTAATCTTATTCTTAACAAGGAAGAAAAATTACTTATCCCAATTTTGGATTCTGGCCCACTTCAGTCACTTCGTCGGACTGAGTGTCCATTTCCTCCTTACCATAATTCGGATCCTTTGTTTGGGGACAAATATAGGTCTTCTGCTATAAAATAAAACCACATCTCAGCCTTCTCCTCTTGTCCTAGTTGACATCCTCAGCCTCTCGTGGGCGCTTGTTCCCACCACTCCCGGGTGCGGTGACACCATGAACACCTTGACCTTCAACAACATAATCAACTCTGTCTTCTACCAGAAAACCACAGCCATAACCAGATTTGGTCACACAACTGTTGACCGACATCTTTCGAACACTATTACCAATCTTTTCTTAAAATTATTGGATATAAATGCAGTACGGGAAGTAAATAAATATTACAAGTGTTCGAAAGGATAAACAAACAGCAAATGTTATAATCGTCGCAAGCTTGTTGAGTCTTGAATCTTGATAACCTGAAATCAAGAAACACTAAATCTGGATTATTACAATTGTGGTTGAGTCGAGAGATGGCTCTATGTCTTTAAGACAAGATTGCCTCCTATATATGTTTTTACGTTAGCGGGCAATAGTCTCCCAAGATAAAACAACAACTAATCAACACTACAAAGCAAATAGGTTGATTCTGACGAAGAAAACGAACACGAAACGACTTGCTGATTTAGAGGAAAAAGAAAGAAAGAGTTTCTGTTGCTCAGTTTTTGGACAGAGATTTTGACTTGTTTTTCGTCCTCTCTCTTCTCTATATCTCTTCCTCAAATCTATTTCAGAAGGTTATATAGTGTTTAGGAGGAGGAAAGATAATATCAGAAGTAGCCCACGATCCGAGAACGGACGGGACGGGCGGGCGGCGGCAGTGCGCGTGTGGGCTTAGCCTCGAACCCAAGCACACATAGGTCCTCCCTCCTTCAAACACATGGGTTACCCCTTGGGGTCCCAAACCCTTATCCATTTTTAGGTTTATAAAGAGAACAATTCTTCCTTTTTCCACCGATGTGGTAGATTTGTCCCACACCATATTTCCATGTCTCAAACACCTTATTTCGTGGATCAATATATCTTTCATTTCTTAACAAAATTTGACGATCATTGGCCCTACGGTCATCTACTCACTTAGTAGATTATGTATGTGTGAAGAGATAAAGCCTTCAACATGCAGAACCCTAGTGTTTAAATCATTAAACATGGGTGGACGCAACCTCCCCACCAAAGACAAATTTCCAACATAAATCTCTTACAAAATAAAAACATCTAGATAAATACAAATTACGACTCTCCATGTTAGCTAGATGGAATGCAACAGCAAACTTTCTATCTTTGACATTGAAAAGTTGAGGGGAAAACGAAAGTAAATCAATTGGGCACACATGTAAATATCGTAGCACTTTTCAATAATATAGGAAAGAATGAAATGACAACTAAATTCCTCTTATTAAACATATGGATTCAATTACTTTATTTATTTATTTTGGTACGCTGGAAAAAAATAAAAGAAAAGATTACAGGCTTTTATAAGCTTATATTGTTTAAATCTGCTGGGAGCAAAGACTCCATGTCTTTATTGTATCTTCTCAAACTAGCAACTCTTTTTACCATCTTTAATAATAGTCCTAGGTGTATATGGTGAAAAACCGGCATGACACGTGAAAAGGTTGAAACAAGAGTTCGAGGTGAGCAGGTGGACTTGGTATCAGATAAGAGTCGTGAACGGGGCGAGGTAGCAGTCGAGGTAAATCCAAATACGATCGAACCAGTTGACATCGGGTGAAGTTCCGGAGGCACCCAACGTGTAACCGATCCGGATATGATGCCAGTCGTTACTCTTTAATCATTAAGAGGCTATTATTAGCATTAATGACATTTAATTTGAGAGAGATTTTTGGGCTTCAATGCCTTGTATTCATAGCTATAAAAGGAACTCAACCTTCATATTGGAAGGACGTTCTATTCTCACAATCTGTACTCTTACACTCAAAATTACATAAGTTCAATACATTGCTCGTGTTTCTTGTTTATAACCGAAGCTATCTTATTAAAGATCACTATCAGCTCGGACCAATCTTGCTTAGGAAATTCATCGGAGTCCACGGCAGTCCAGGCTAATTCTTTTACTTATTATTTCTATTATTTACTTATTGCTAATTATTTATTATCTTATACAATAAATCAGTTCACGTATCCTTAAAATCACTAATAAATTTAACTATACATTTTTTGGGTAAACACTAAGATAGTGAAATTATATGTCCTCCTTTTTTATAAGTTGATAGCAAGAAGATAGTCTAATTCCACTTTTAAATTCTTATATCCCATTTTTATTGCTAATTTTAGTCCTTGTTTAATGCTCATAAATTTGAAGTGAAACGAGGTATGTCTCAACTAACTTGAATAACTCAATATCCACTTATCGTATCTTGATTATCTCTAAAAATTTCTCCGAAAATAACATCACCAATTTAGGTCTTTACCTTGCTATTCCCTCAATCCATTTTAATTTCTCCATGTTTGACCTGAGACATTTCTTAAAAAGTAATTAATAAAATGAAGAGTTTACTATATTATCCTTCGAATATAATAAATGCAATGGTTTAATTTGAGAAATGCATTAGGAAATAATTATAGAATAATAAGAGTAAATTAAAAGATTAGTTATAAATTATGTCTCGCTTTACTAAACTGGAAAAATAAAAGAGATGTGTATCTTTAGTACCATGGACAACTAAAAATGGATGGAGAGAGTATTTCCTCCGTCTCAAATTATTTGTCATGGTTACTAAAAATAATTATCTCAAATTATTTGTCGTGGTTACTAAAAATAGTTCTCAAATTATTTATCTTTTTAGAAGTTCAAGGCATAATTAATTATTTTTTCTCCATTTTACCTTTGATCATTAATGAAGATGACACATAAATAGAGTAAACATTTAATCTAGAAATGTTATAAGTTAGACATAAATAAGGGTAAAGTATGTCAAATATCCTTTCTAATTAATATTTTTTAGTGGCGTGTAAATAAAAGAAATGACTAATAATTTGAGACGGAGGGAGTATTTATCGTTTTAAAAGTTTAAGACATAATTAGTTATGTTTTCTCCATTTTATTCTTTGTCATAAATGAAGATGACACATAAATAGATTAAACATTTAATAAAAATAGATTATAATTTTGATATAAATAAGGATAAAGAATGTCAGATATCTCTCCTAATTAATATTTTTAAGAGACGTGTAAGATTGTAAATTTAAAAAATGATAAATAATTTGAAAAAGATGAAATATTAGTTTAGTTTGATTAGGGGGGACTGGGGAGGGATTCACCTAAATTATGTTCAACTAAAGAAAGAGAAATACCGACAATGTTTGTATTAGTAGTACGTACTAATTAAATAGTACGTAAAGGAATTTAACTTTTGTCGATCGTTCGAGTTTCGAGACATTAGAATAAGTAGAACAAAATGAAATAAAATGAAGGTTAAATCTAAGCTCGATTATCCATAAAACCAGGTTATACTAATTAGAATGAGAACCCGTGAATTGTCAGGTCAAATTCCAATTGGAACGAATGGCGCTGATCTCCTACGGCGCCGCACATTTACAAATTGAAATAGAATATTTCCTACGGTATTTTCATTAAAGAAAATATATATATATATATATATATATATATATATATATATATATATATATATATATATATGATATACAATCTCTAATCATGAAAATTAAATCTACCATTTTTAATACAAGATTACTAGTTTTTTCTAATACAAGACTATTACCATAATTATACATTTACAAGAACTCTATTAATTATGATAAGTAATATACAAAATATACACAAGACATATACACGGTTTGATCGTGTATATCAGTAGTCTTTCACACCCCCGCAGTCATAGCGGGCAGTTGTCGTACGCTGAGACTGTCCCTAAAATCTTCAAACAGAACTAAGGAAAGACTCTTAGTAAAGATGTCGACAATTTGGTACCGTGAAGGACATGCAAGACACGTACTTGTCCATGAGCTATCTTTTTGCGAACAAAGCGAATATCCATCTCGATATGTTTAGTGCGCTGATGTTGGATCGGATTCCCAGAGAGATAGATTGCATTAACATTATCATAGTAGACCAAAGTAGCTTTCTGAATAGGAAAGTGAAGCTCTAATAGGAGATTATGCAACCAACAGGACTCAGACACCACATTGGCTACCCCTCGATACTCGGCCTCAGCACTGGATCGCGATAAAGTAGCCTAACGTTTAGCCGACCAAGAGACCAAGTTATCACCAAGAAACATACAATAACAAAATGTCGAACGTCTGGTATCTGGACATCCACCTCAATCAACATATGTATAAGACACGGGATATAAGTGCAAACCATAATCAAGAGTGTCCTGAATGTAACGCACAATGCGTTTAAGAGCATGCATGTGCTCGTCCCTCGTATCATACATAAATAAACACACATGTTTCACTGCATAAGTAATATCGGGTCTCGTGAAAGTAAGATAATGAAGAGTTATTGCAAGACTACAATAGTGGGAAAGATCCTCGTAACACGTGCTAGAATTAGCACTCAGCTTTGGTTTGATATCAACCGGAGTAAGAGAGGACTTACATTATGACATGCCAGTCCGCTCAATAATCTCAGCCGCATACTTTCTCTGGGATAAAAGTAGACCACCTGCATAACCAGTTACAGCTATACACAAAAAAAATAACTCAAGGGCCCCAAGTCTTTCATAGCAAATTATGAACTGAGAAGAGACATATTAGACTTGCGTAGTTTATCAGAAGAGGCAGTCAATATAATATCATCCACATATAACAGAATGTATACCAGAAAAGTACCACGACGATAGTTGAACAAAGAATGATCAGACCTACTGTGAGAAAACTCAATAGTAGACACATAATCTGCAAACGTTTTATACCAAGCCCGAAGGGGCCTGTTTAAGCCCATACAAGGACTTCTTCAGCAAACAACTATGATTAGGATGATCGGGGTCCCTGAAACCCAAGGACTGATGCATGTATACTGTCTTCTTGAGATCATCGTGTAAGAAAATATTTTTCACATCCAGCTGATGAATGAGCCATGCTTTCGAGAGAGCCAGACTGAAACAGTATGAATGGTTACCGATTTGACCATCGGACTAAATGTCTTTCCACAATCTACGTCAATCTGTTGAGTTTTGCCATCACCAACAAGACGGGTCTTATGCCTCTCAAAACAACCGTCGAATTTTTTTTTATGAGTAAAAATCCACATAGAACGAATAACATTGTCACTAGGCGGACGAGGCGCCAACTCCCACATCTTATTTTCAATAAGAGCATTATATTCATCATGCATATCAATTTTTCAATTCGGATCATGAAGGGCAGACATTGAATTACGTCTTATTTTCAATGGATGATAAATAAGTACGTTAAGAATAAAATTAAACAGCAAACAATTTGTTAGTAAATGAAACATTAAATTTAGTCATCATATAATAGTGAAACCTTAATGTCTCCTACTAGCTAGTGGCAGAGACGCTCTTGTTAAAGGCGTCATTCGACAGCTCTTCATCAAAGATAATCTAATAGATGACGTAAAAGATAACATATATATAGACCTGTCCACCGAGTCGGGGACCCGCCCGGCCCGGCCCGACCCGATCAGAAAAATCAGGGCCAGGGTCAGCTTATAGCTGACCCGCGAGCCACATAACCCGAAAAAGCGGGGACCCGACCAGGGTCAGGGTCGGGTCAGGGTCGGAATATTTTACCCATCTGACCCGGCCTGACCTCGACCCAACACCGACCCGCATATTTTTTTAATATAATTTATATTATTTTTCCTTTATTAATATTTATTTTGTACTCATGTATATTTTTGCCATTAATAAGTGATATAATGCATGTTTTTATAATATATGTATTGCTCTAATCTACATTGAGCTCGACATAAAATAAGATAAAAATGGTAGCTGATTATTAATTATATATTTATATTATTAGTCGTTCTGTTAATAACACAGAAGCATAATGTAGGGAGAGAAAGTAGTTGTAAATTGGTGAAACTTTAAATGGTCATAACTCTGCGCTCGAATGTCCGTTTTACCCGACTTTTTTTTATTTTGCGTATTTTTTTGAGACAGGGCCGGTCAAACAACCATAAGGCGGTTTGGCGCAGCCAATTTTTAGAAAAACGTCCGTTTTTCCAATCAATTTGTGCTTTGCCCCACATCGATTTCTAATTTTCTTTTTCTTTTTCTTTAGTCAGATCTCACGATATACAATACATTTCAACGTCGAAATTTCGTGGTAATGTAGGGGTGAATGCCAATTTCAGTTTTGGAAATTCAATTTTTTTAAAAAATAAAAAATTCCTTGACCCGACCCGACCCTGGCCCGCCAAAAAATTCCAACAAGTCAGGGCCGATCTGTGACCCGTAGGGTCCACGAAGGGTCAGGTCCAGGGGCGGATTTAAAAAAAAAATAGGGTCAGGATCGGGCAAATAAAAAAAAAATCACCCGACCCGACCTTGACCAGGCCCGACCCGACCTTTGGACAGGTCTACATATATATAAACTTACGCTACTTATAATTAGGGATGACAATTGGGTGGGGCGGGTGCGGGTACCCCTCTCCCGCACCCGTACCCGCCAGAAAATTTTATACCCGCTACCTGTGGCGGGTACAGTTTCAACATCCATACCCACCTAGGCGGGTATATTCCTAAATTCACACCCGCTCCACCACCCAAGTGGATATCCGCCACCCGTCAATACCCTCCTGTATCCGCCAGCTATATCAGCATATTCTCCTTCTCTTCTCTATTGAAACCTCACCTACTGTGTATTTTCTCTGCAAACCAAAACAGTAAACTCCCAAAAATTAAGAACTTCTTCACTTAAGACATCAAAAATAAGAAAATACACAGAATTACAATATTTTTCCTCGACTAAGAGAACACGAAAAAAAATTAGGAACTTCAATTAAATATCAAAATAAAGAAAAACTCATAATTTACGGTAGTCTTCCTGACCAGATAACGGATCTCACAAAAATAACATCAAACACATTAGGAACTTCTGCCCTTGAACTTCAAAATAAGAAATACTCTTAATTGAAAATAATAAATGCTTACATTGGAAGGAGTTGAAAAATTAGAAAGAGATGGCTTGTTCTGGTTCTTCGGAGCCATTTGAAATTATTATGCTATGTAACAAAATGATCTTTTGTAAGGATATTGCAGTGAAGGACAAAGAGCGGGACGAGAACAAGGAGAGTAATGATCTTTTGTAAGGATATTGCAGTGAGAGCAAATAGCAAGACGAAGGTGGCGAGCAACAAGGAAATTAGCCTGATGAACCTTAGCATCACATGGAAAACAGAGAAAAGCCGAATCAGATGGGAAAAATAGTGTGCCTTCGTGCGTCTAGGGTTTCCACGCCTTTTGAAGGGAAAAGAACAAATAGACATTTTACCCTTCTATTATTTGCCTTTGACGAATTGATATTGGGCTTTGGCTTAATCGGTCTGGGCTCAATTTAAAATGACTTGAAATAAAAAATGAAAAAATGTACTGGGTAGGCGGGCGGTTGGATGCGGGGCGGGGAAGACGGGTATGAGGCGGATATAACTGCAAATCCACCACCTACCCGCTACCCGTGACGTGTACATTTTCAATACCCATACCCGCCTACTACCCGTCAAAGTTATACCCATAACCGCCCCAACTAGGACTGGTGCGGTGCGAAATCTGCAAAATTATACCCATCTGTCATCCCTACTTATAATACTACAAGATAAATAAATTAATTTGAAATAGGGAAAAAGCCAAATATACCCTTGAACTTTATGAAAATGTCTAGATATATCATCTATTTAAAGTTTGGCTCATATGTGCCATGCCGTCCAACTTTTGGCATATATATATACCCCTACGAACGTTAGTTGCATTGCTGGAATTTTTATTACCTTAAAAAATAGAAAAACAAAATCTGAAATTGCCGCATGGCATTTAAATTTATTTAATTCACCCCTCCAATACCCGACCAACCCATCTTCTACGTTATTATTGATGGATTTACATTATTTGAGATAAATTGGGATTCTTTTTTTCTTAGAGTTTCTTTCTTGGTCTCGGGAGATGAATTGCATTGCACCGGTGTCGATAGATCTTGATAAAGAAAATCCGGCGGTGGTAAAGTCACAATCCATGACTCAAAGTCAGCTAGAATTTTATAACAATGTGGCTGTGAAACAAATGACCCCCTAAACCTTCCAATTGCAGAGAACAATAACACAACTGCAATATCTCCACCAACTAACATTGCCACCCAACTGAAAATTCACAAATTCAAAAGAAATTTTTAAAAAGCATCCCAACAAACAACGCAATCACATACTTAGACTGATAAAAAAGACTTACCCCCATTTATTGAGTTTATCACTAAAGGAATTAGAATGGGGTTTCTCAAACTGGATAACGCCTTAAAGAAGGTTGGATGAGGAGCACCGGTGCCGGAAGAAGGCTCGGCGTTAGCAAGAATCAGGGGTTTGGGGCTATTTTGATTGCTCTCAAATGGGTTTTCAACAGAAGAATCTCTAAAAATCCCAGCAGCCCAGCATGTAGCAGTATTCAAATTGAGAAATAATCTTTTTCTATAGTGCCCAACTCCCAACAATCTGAGAACGTAACTCCCAAATAAAAGATGTTGAACTGATGGATGCTTAAACACGATGCAATCCATGACTGGGAACAATAGAAATTAGCAGAAAAATGTTGGAAAGTTAACTGAATTGGGTTGGTAGTGAAAAATTTAGAGGGTCGGCGATGGGAGAAAAGGGGAGGAATTGGGTGGGTGAAAAGGGCGATGGGTTGGTCGGGTTATTTTGTGGGTCAGTATTGGAGGGGTGAATTAAATAAATTTAAATGCCATGTGGCAATTTCAGGTTTTATTTTCTATTTTTTAAGGTAATGAAAATTCCAACAGTGCAACTAACGATCTAAGGGGTATATATGTGCCAAAAGTTGGACGGCGGGGCACAGATGAGCCAAACTTTAAACGGATGGTATATCTAGACATTTTCATAAAGTTCAAGGGTATATTTGACCCTTTTCCATTTGAAATATGAAGTGAAGTTTGGTACATTCGCAGTTTGCACCCAAATTCACATACACATTGATCTGTGATAATAACCAATTATATTGTTTACCTAAATTATTACATGCATTCGGTATTTGATGTGATATCTTTTATGTCTTTATGATATATGTATTGGGTAGAAACGCCCTCGGAGGTGTTAGGCGTACTCAAGAAGCCTGATGGTTCCGAAGGCTTAGCATAGTTGTCTTCTACTCCCAACAACTCTCATCACATCAGTCTGCCTGGATCAGGTGCGCAGCGCGCATGGGTACGGTGACGTCAGTATGCTCACGTCATCATAAGTTTAGAAGGGCAATAATAGTCTAACTTTGTCTTATATATACGAGACTTAGAAGAGAAGAAAGGGACATTGTATTCTCTCTAAGCCTACACTTATAACCAAGATCTTTCTCTCTCAAGAAAACATACCATTCCTAGCTCTTATTCTTACATTGTTCATTAATCATCTTACATCTGGTTCACTTATTTAGTTTACTTGCTTATTTTCTTATCTATTTACTCTTTTATCTCGCATACTCGTAACCTAATTAGAAATTTCGGACTCGTTTAAGAGGGTCTCCTGATCGGATATAACCTACTTGTCTTTAAATTCTTAAATACAAATCTCTAACTGTATTTTTTGTAAGAATCATTTTTACCGAAAAATAGTTTGGCGGTGTCTGTGGAGATAGACAATTATGGTGTTGTCTCGATCTGTAGTTGGTCTTCTTAAAAAATCTAAAACAAAAACACTGCACTCAGAAAGAAGCATGTCGGGACAAAGCAACAACGCTCATTGATCACAGGGACTCAAAGAAGAACATGTGATCATCGAACATCGGAGCCCGACAGATCGATTAGAAACATTACGTACGGAGTCAGAAGAGTGGTCCAAATAAGAGCGGAGCAAGGGAACCCCGGATAATGAGAAGACTGAAAGGACCCAGAAGAAGACACCCGAAGGAAGAAGCCCGGCCAAGTTTCAAACCGACAAACCTAGACCCGCGGATAAGGGTGAATCTTTCACCAAAGAAATGATCGAAGTTGTCCTAGAAGCGCAAAATGAGATGATATTGTGCATGGAAGTGGCAGTGGCCGCTATAACTACTCATTCTAGGACAGAGACTCTAACGTCAAACCAAAATGCGGCAAAGACCTCGGCCTCACCTGAAGCTAGCAAAAGAAGAGAATAGGGCAGGAAGGATCGAATGGACGTGTTCACAGAGGGACTGCATCGGGTGGAAAAATAAATAAATGAGTGAATGAGCCAGATACCCGAAGCACCGCCTATCATAAAGGGCACAAGAGCTAGGAGATACGACGTCTTGCTATATACGGAAAGCGTGGCCCCCGTCCTTATCCCGAAGAAGTTCAAAATTCCTAACATACGAAAATACAATGGCACAACAGATCCAGAGTAGCACATCGTGACTTTCGAAGCAATTGTCACATGACACGATCTCAAACAGCATGAGATCGAATCTCTCATGCTGAAGAAGTTCAGCCAGACACTCATAAAGGACGAACTCGCTTGATATACTCATTTACCTGAAAACTCTATTAATTAATTTGCTACTCATGTAGATACTTTCGTGAAGGCTAACGTAGGGGCCTAAAAGGTAGAAACACACAAACAAGACGTGTACACAATAAAGCAGCGGGGAGATGAATTGTTGTGAGGATTTATGGACAGGTTCCAAAGGAAGAGAATGTTATTGCCGGCCATCTCAAAATATTGGACAACAGTCGCATTTTTGGACAGGTTGAACCCAAGCAGTCTAAATGCCTCCAAAAAGGTGAAGGATAAAAGAGTTTCCAGTGAAAACATGGGGTAAAATAAATCTCAGATATACAGTCAAGACAAGGATTGAGGAAAACCAATGAGTGATGACATCAACATACATGGGTAGTCGCCCCTCGAGAAGACCAGGTCACGGATACAGCAACAACACTACAAACGGAGGATGATACGAGTCGTATGATTCCAAGAGATTCTCATGCACGGGAACAATCTGTGGCATTTCCTGGAATCATCATGGTCTCATTGAATGAGGACCGTGAAAATCAAAAGGGTCCACGTCAAAGGGGACTGGCCCCCAAAGATATCTGATCATAATTTCAACATAAACGCGACAGAGTTAGTGGCGGTAATGAAGACTATGAAAGAAGCTAGATTCTGAATGACGTGCGTACCAATCTGGAGAAAAAAAACACAGGACTATGGTGCCATTTTCATAGTTCACACGGTCACACCACGGAGGATTGCGGTAATTTAAGGAACGAAGTGGCTCAATTGTTGTGTGTGGGACACTTGAGGGAGTACATCAGCGACCGGACAAAGCTCAACCTAAGTACGAATATGGGACAAAGGGCGAGCCAAGTGTCTCCGCCTAACCACACTATCAATACGATCTTCCACATCGAGGTGGTCGATAAAATCACGTACACATCAATAGGGAAGTCTGAGGTCTGTGTAACGACCACGCACCATAGATATCAACCCATGAAGAGTCAAGACATCGCATTTTCTAACAACGACCGTGGAGACTTCGCCTCACCTCATAATGAGGCCCTGGTAATATTTTTAAAAATTAATAAATGTTTTACTAAGTGTGTTTTGATTGATCCGGGAAGCTCAGCTAACATCATCCATCTGCGGGCCCTGAAATAAATGCATATGGATGAATTAAACACCCCCGTAGCAAAGGTGCTGGCGGGATTCAATATGTCCAGCGAGCTGACAAAAGGGGAAGTTGAATTAACAGTTCACGCTGATGGCGTGAAGCAGGCCACGACATTCGACGTCGTGTCCGGAGACATGAAGTATAATGCAATACTTGAGAGGCCATGTCTGCACGCAATACAAACATTTCCTCCAACCTATCATCAGAAGGTCAAGTTCCCTACACCTTGGGGAATTGGAGAAATCAAATGAAGTAACAATTGTTCCCAATCAGATGATACGTTAGCAGTAACAATTCGGCATAAACAAAAGGCAGATCAATAGCAATCACAGTCGCGGGCTCAACCAAGACGCTCAGAGGAGGGAGGAAATAATTTATGGAAGAAAGGCATTCAAATCTGGTCATCTCGAAAGGTTTTATTTAGCCATCACACAAGGATCCCGTAGATTCGATAATCGAAGAATTAGAAAGTGTAATATTTTTCGAAGAACATCCCAAAAAGAAGGTATACCGGGCTTAGAGCTCTCGCCTAGGCTCATGAGTGTATTTTTATATTATTTAACAATTAACTCAAATTGCTTTGCTTGGTCTCACCTTGACATAACAAGGATCCCTCCAGAGATAGCTATTCACTAATTGAGCATTGATTCTAACCATACCCTAGTGAAACAAAGAAAGCAGTCGATATCTGGGGTCAGGGATCAATTCGTAAAGAAAGAGGTGACACGCTTACTTAATATAGGGTTAGTACAAAAGGGTCCAACACCCCGCGTGGCTGGCTAACTGGTAGTGGTCCCTAAAAAGCTTAACAAATTCAGAATGTGCATAAACTTTAAGGACCTAAATGAGGCATGCCCTAAGGACTCATTTCCATTACCGCATATTAATCAGACGATTGATGGGATAATCGGACATGAGCTGCTAACTTCCTGGATGCATACTCAAGATACAACCAGACCAGTGTGCACCAGGAAGATCAGGAAAAATCTTCTTTCATGACTAATCACGAAAATTTTATTAAAATGTGATGTTGTTTGGTCTAAAGAATGCAGGGGCCACTTAGCAGATATTGGTGAATAAAATGTTTAAAAATAAATCGGTGATACTATGGAAGTATACATCGATGACATGTTGGTCAAATCCCAAAAAGCTGAGACCTACTTGGCCTCCTTAGCTGAAACCTTTGACGTCCTGCGACACCATGACGTGAAGTTAAATCCGAAAAAATGCGCCTTCGAAGTCAGGTCCGGAAAGTTCTTGGATTTTCTCATCTCCGATCGCGATATCAATATGAACCCAGACAAATTCAAGGATATCCAAGAGATTCCAGATGCGTTAAGCAACATCAAAATGGTGCAGAGATTGACTGGGAAAGTTGTGGCCTAGGGAAGATTCATATCACGATCCACAGATCAGTGTCATGAATTTTTCAAACTTATAAAGAAGGATCATCATATTCAGTGGACGCAAGAGTGCATTCGAAGCTTGCAGGACCTCAAGGCTTACTTAGCTAGACCTCATGTAATGGCCAAACTAAAAAAAGGCACTGCTCACCTACATGATTGTCTCAGCTGTGTCGGTTAGCATCGCCTTTATATGGGAAGAAGGAGAAGCGTAACTTTCCATTTATTATGCAAGTAAGACACTAACCGGGGCTGAGTCACAATACCCAAATACAGAGGATCTGCCCCTAGCCCTCATCACGACTGTGCAGAAGCTATAACCATACTTCTATTGCCATCCGATAATTATCGTAATAGATGCCCCGCTGTAGGCCCTATTGCAATGAGAGAATCTTACGAGTTGGATATCAAAATGGTCAGTTGAGATAAGTGAATATGATCTGACATATTAATACCGACCGGCGATACAAACGCCGAGCCTGCCAAAATTCGCGATCATTTTTGTCCCTACAATACAACCCTGAAAATTGCAAGGTATGAGTTAGTCTTCTTTTCCTTTTTTCATTTTCCATAAATTTTTGTGACCGCATGACTGGGACTGGTATAAGACTAGGACTGGCATCAAGACTAGGATTGGATGTGCAAATTCCAGGCCCAGAAGACGCCGAAGTGAAGATCAGAAAATACGTATTGCACTTTTTTCCTTGATCAACTTTTTTCCCAGATGGGTTTTTGTCGGCAAGGTTATTAACGAGGCAATAACTATAAAGCGTATTACTTAGAAGGACTCTCCATAAAAATACAAACATAAGGAAAGATCTACTCCCAACTAAAGGGGCCGAAGGCCTTCGCCTTTTTATACTTTTTAGTTTCGGCAAAAACACACATGCACTCGGATCTGTATGCCAAACGCAATAAATAAAAATAGGCTTGCTTTAAGCTTCCCAAACTCTAAAGTTGTTGGTATGATTGTGTCCTCCCGGACCTGATAATATCTACCTCGAAGGCACGACACGGCCTATAAGCCTCAGGTCGTGAAGGAAACATAACCTTATGTCAATATAAGATGAGATCAAGACGTCATCCTCGTCAGCACCAAAAAGGGCCCCTCCTTTATTATGAAATGGATGATTTAAATTTTCAATCATAAAATATGACCAAAAGTAACATTACCGGATTGGGAGAAGCGATTGCTCGATATCCCACACACATTGCGAAGAAATAAAAATACAAATCGTGGAAATTAAACACAAGCGTTCAAAATTTGCCATAGAGCATAGTCCCGGTGAAAGGGTCCTTGGGTGTAAGGATCCCTATGGTTGAACTGATCCACTTTAAATGATCGAATGCTTTTTACATCATGCCACAAAACATACAAACATAACAGAGTAACAAGTAATGGCTAAGCGCCTCCCGCACGGGACTTAGGCAATTTAACATAGGAATTCTACTATTCAAAGATAAACAAATATATAATCATAAGAAGACATAAAATAAAAAGGCCCGAAACCATGGGCAATACTGGTAAAGCGAAACAAAATGTCTTTAAAAAAAGCAAACAAACACATCTGAAACTTAAAAACTTTTTGCAGTGAGTACAAAAATCAAGCATCAGTGATCGCGGCCTTCGAGGTTCCAACAGAGGCGTGTGCCTCCGAGGCCAAGACGGTCGGAGGATTCTTTGGAAGGGCCATTACCGCATCATCTCCTCTCGATTCAAGAGTTGTAGAGGGCTCTCGGGGATGGGTCTCATCCTCATTAACTTTCTCGCTCCCACTCTCAACTATGGGGATCTCAAATGAGTGCTCCTCATATCCAACTAAGGTTTCCCATTTACCCTCGTGAGACCAACTTTCATCATCAGAAGACTGAACAAGGTCCACAGACGGGCAAAGCCTAATGAGTTGTATCATCTATCCTCAAAGCATCAACCAGGGCTGCTTCAATATTTATCGAGCCCTCCCGAACCTCTTAGAGAACTTGCCGATGAGCCTGATACACCACATGGGTTTTCTCAAGGATAAAGTTCAGTTTCAGCTGCTGAATTTGGGCATCCGCGTCGGACATATCCACTTTCTGCATAGCCGTACGGAGGGAAGTATTGCTCTTAATCAGATCCTGGTTATGCTTGGCATGTCTGTCATAACAAGTTGAAAAGCTCTTATACCTCCCCTCGAATGCATTCAAAGCCCTTTTTGCAGAAACCTTGTCCCTCTGATAAGTCTCGAGTTCCATCCCCAAAACCCAAAATCACTCGGCCATGTATGTTTCTCTTTGAACCACATTGGCAAAATGTTCTTGATGCTCTGCCCACTTCCTAGAAGATCCCAAAGATCCTTATGAAATTTAGCAGCCTCCTCACTGTAAAGTTTTCTGTCATGTTTTGACTGGGGCAACTTGGCCTCCAGGTCCTCCGATGAAATCAGTTGGCTCTTTAGAACCGGGAGTCGCTCTTGTAGCTTCTGGTACTCTAGCATCCTCTCCCTCTCTTCAGCAAGCTTTCTTTGAAAAACTTATATGGTGAGAAGGCTCGCCTATAGAGATGTGCAATTCAAAAAACCAAATGTCATGATGAGAAAACAAACTTAAGGAGTAAACCGGGAAAAGAAAAAGAAGGCATACCTACGTGGCCGCATGAGCACCTACATTAAGTAGATAATCGCCAAAAACTCTCCTTATCTTCTCCTTATCCCGCTGACTCGCCAACGGCTGCAAAGAGCTGGCCAACCCTACCGGCCGTAAAATAAGGTTGCATTCCTGATGGAACAAAGAGGGTAACCTGCCAACGATCTATGAAGTTACGGACTGGGGTAGGGTAAGTATATACTAGACACGATCCACGAGAGCTCCACAGGCCCTCTCCATGCGCGCTAGTATTAGGACCCCCGCTTCAACCCTTAGACATAAGACCTTGACGTTAAGAGCTCGCCTTTGAGGAACCGGAGCAGCGGCGACCCGTGATGACAACGGAATATAAGCAACAGGGACGGGTACTGGAGTCACGCCCCCAACTCGTGCTAGAGCAATAGAAAAAGAAGCACAAAAGTTCATCTTATCCGATAAATCCATCTCCTAAAAAGACCGGTGGCGGCGACATCATGCATGTTAGGCCTTTTACGGATAAGTTCTGGGGCGAGATCCTTTTCTCGCTTACTGGCATCAGACGTCAAGTTGATGGCCATGAGAATAATGGTTTGAGTTGCTAGGGTCGGCCCTGACTATCTCTCCTCACAACACTCGGTCTGATCCTTTTGTCTCGGAAGGGGAGGGGGAAGAAGGAGACAACAACCTTTTGGACCTGACAGGGTCCATGTTAAAACAATTATTTGGTTATGCCATTTTGGGCTTTGTTCTAACAGAAGCTATTGCATCGTTTTCCCCAATGATGGGTTTTTTGATCTCATTCGTATTCCAAGTCCCTTAGTAATCGTTTACGGTAGATGGATAAGTTGGCCCTCCCCCCACATGTATTTTGCCTGTATGGTGTTTATCGGGTGGGACCCTCGATCCAGAAGGTATGCCACTCTACTATCTATACATGTCTGCCTCTCTTGAAAGCTTTTGATGTTGCGACTATAGCCGGTAAGTTGCGTCGGATCAAAACCTTTGGGTTTCAACCCAATTGAGATATAATTTGTTCAATTTGCTGAAAGGCATCATCCGAATCTTCAGGAACCTCCGCGTACGACTAGACCGATGCTCCCTTCAGAATACCATGATTCTTTCCCTTCCGGTTATGTTTTGGCGTAATCTCCTGCCATGTTCGAAGGGAATAAAGAGTGTAATCCAAAAAAAATTATACCCATCGGGCCAGAACTGACACTAGTTCGGGTGTCCAGGCTATGACTGACAAAAGAAGAAGAATGAAAATCAGATACATCGTTAAGAATCGAGAGTACTGAACATAATACTTACAATCAAAATTCTATCTCTCCGGATAGGTGCCTATGGTGGCTTGACTAGATCCCTTATTGCGATAACAACATATCTCTCCGTCCACCCACGATCGGAGTTATCATCGACACTAAAAATTGTTGTGTTTTGGCCACGATGAGACAGTTGAATAACCCCCCGTTCTGAAATTTTGGGGGAATAGAGGCGAATTAAGTAAGCGAGGGTAAAATCCTCCCCTACCTAAGAAGAAAGGCACCAGAGACATGCTACCATCCTCCAAAAATCCGGGCCGATCTGGGCCAATCAGACTTTGTATTTTTAGGAGAATTCTAAAATCACAAGATCGATAAGTTTGCCAAATCGCAAGGAAAAAGGGTATGTATACACAAAGGAATATCCATGTCGGTAGAAAGTAGTATTCTCTCCTTCTCTAGGAAGGAGCACTTCTATATTAGTCCATCCGCAATCCACTTGCACCCCGCTTAGATAACTAGCAATGATAGAAGATTTTTGTAAGTACTGGCCGGCTGGGATCCCTCTACATCCATAGACACAAGGCACTTTGTGAGGTCTTTTCGAGATGACCAACTACTGGGAAGATATGTGTTAACATGTTGATTGGAAGAATAAGTCGTTGGCTTCTTCTTCTTCGACGTCCTGCTAGTCAACGACGGGGAATCTTCGATAGGAACCTTGTGAATAGATACGTCTGAATCGCCAAGGGCTAGGCTTTGAGCCCGAGTGGTGGCGCCGCCGACAACAGAAGAATCCGAAGGCATGGTAAGAAGATCTGGTTAAGAAGGAGAAAGGGACAACGACTGTTAGTTTGAAAATTTTGAAAAAGTGAAGCATCAGAAGATCAGAGGGAACGAAAGAGAATCCTTATATAAGGGACGGTACATAGAAAGGACAAAAAAAGGGTAGCGTTTGATTTAAAGAAAAGAAAATCAAGTCATCATTACGACATATCTTCCCAAGAAGAGTTATTGATAGACGCGCGACACGTGTGAAGTAGGTGGTGCAGAGATAACAGAGCATTTAATGTGAAGGGATGACGTGTGAAAGGAAGACAACCAGCTAAATCAGCGCACCAGTTCCAAGAGAGGTCGTGTTAAAAGCAAGATTTGATGGTTGAAGGATTCTTTCACTTCCCGTGATCATGAGTTCAAACGTTTCGAAAAGTGGGGAACTATCTGTATTGGGTAGAAATGCCTCCAGAGATGTTAAGCGTACTCAAGAAGCCTGATGGTTCCGAAGGCTTAACATAGTTGTTGTCCACTCCCATTAACCCCCATCACATCAGCCTGCCTGGATCAGAGTGCCGCAGCGCGCATGGGTACGCTGACGTCAGTGTGCTCACCTTATCATAATTTTAGAAGGGAATAATAGTCTAGCTTTGTCTTATGTATACGAGACTTAGAAGAGAAGAAAGGGACATTGTATTCTCTCTAAGCCTACACTTGTAACCAAGATCTCTCTCTCAAGAAAATACACCATTCCTAGCTCTTATTCTTACGTTGTTCTTTGTTCATTAATCAGCTTAGATCCGGTTCACTTATTTATTTTACTTGCTTATTTTCTTATCTATTTACTCTTTTATCTCGCATACTCGTAACCTAATTAAAAATTCCGAAATCATTCAAGAGGGTCTCCGGATCGAATATAACATACTTGTCTTTAAACCCTTGAATACAAATCTCTAACTATATTTTTTATTAGAATCGTTTTCACCGAAAAACAATACCATTCAAACGAACTAAAACTTGAAACTTCATTTGATTGGATTAAAGAATTGAAGTGCAAGTTTGACAAATACTGTATAGTGTAAAAACAGTGGCATTACTACATTCTTTGTGCCACCAACATTGCGGTCCATTAATACAAAGTACAACCATAATGGTCCATGCATGAACTTGACTCTTGAGACAGACCTTTCTATTTTAACCTCACTTTTTTCGTGTATTTTCATTTTCCCATTTAATGCCACTAATAATTAAGGACAAAACTATAGTGTCACATACCGAATCGATAGATATGTATTTAAAAATTCACTCGATATATACCAAGAAGTTACATTTTCTAAGATATAACTATGGTACTCTTACCTTAGCCTATTCCCTAACTATAGTTGTTTGTTCTGTTGAACGACAATAAAGTTTTTCACTTTTTATTATGTTTCCTTTTCTTAATATTCCCTCAGTTAGAGGAAACTTATGGACCAGTCCTAGCTTAGATTTGGGAAACTTTGTCGGCCAATCAAATTGAACTAATTCCATCGTAAATCATATATAAAGCAGAAATACGTGATTCTATCTGTCAAATTAATTAGCAGTGATTAAGAACGGCAATAGACAATCTTGTGAAAGAAAGGACCATTTTTCTAATGCGCTGATTCCTACTTTACTCTTTTGATTTAAATGCCTTAATTGGAGGGGTGTCAATGGATTTTTTAAGATCCATTAAACGGATCGAATCGAACCGCCATGAATCGATTATTAGGTTTTTTGTAATAAAATTTTAAATTCTTATATAAATATATAATCGTACCGATTGATTAGGTAGATTTTTAACTTTATAAAGATAAACCCAAAAATATCGAACAGAAACAAACAAATCTTTGTGTAAAATATATTTTATATGTTAAGTTTAAATATAAACTATTATACCTTTCCTTTGGAACTTGGGTGATGGAAACAACTACTCCGCCATATCAAATTATCTGTCGTGTTACTCTTTTTCACGTTCTTTAAGAAAATATCAATTAGAAGAGATTTTGACTATTTATCCTTATTTATGTCTTAAGATATAATCTATATTTGCTTAATATTACTATAATTAAGGTGTCATCTCCCCATAATTAAGGTGTTTGTAGTCTTTAAGATCAATTACAAATAAGGATGACATTGACAAAAGATAATTAATTTTATCTTGAACTTCTGAAGTGACAAATAATTTAAGATAACTATTTTTAGATTTCACGACAGGTAATTCGAGACAGAGTTAGTACAAGCCAACAATACCTAATACCCAAAGTCTCACCTCCACAATGCTACTCATATTGAAACTAAATTAGTTCTACCATCTTAAGGTATTCTAGTGATCTTGAGTAGCAAACTACAAGGTATTAAATATATTTTTTCTTTATGATAATTTAAATTTCTCTTAAGTATTCTTAGTTGACTCAGTTATTGAGCCATATCTTGGTTAATTTCTTTTTCACTCATGTGATCTAGATTTTTGTTGCTTAACTTTGTGTTATACTAATGTGAAAATAGTGAGATCTCGATTCTTAGTGTCTTACATGTAATTCCATTGAATAATCACTTTTTAAATAATCAAAATATCTTAAGAGTTTTTGTCAAAGTCTGACGGAAGTATTCATGATCTCGTTCTAACTTTTAATTGTGACTCTTACATGACGTTTAAAAATTATCAAAAAATAATCAAACCCTATCGATATCGAAGAAAAATCGACATGATGGGATAATTGTTGGTATCTCTCTATGGTACTTTATAAAGCAGTACGGGAAGTAATAACTATTACAAATGTTCGAAAGGATAAATAAATGGTCAATCTTCAAAACTGCCGCATGTGTGTTGTGTCTTGAATCTTGATCACCTTGCAAAGCCAATGTTGAGAACTGTCGCAAGTTTGTTGTGTCTTGAATCTTGATAACCTGAAATCAAGAAACAACTAAATATGGATGGTTACAACGTTGTGTGTTGAGTCGAGGATAGCCCTCTATCCTTAAGACAAGATTGCCCCGTATATATGCTTTTACGTTAGCGGGCAATAGTCTCCCAAGATAAAACAACACTTTAATCTCAACACTACAAAGTCAATTGGTTGAGCCTGGCGAAGAAAACAAATATGACTCGACTTGCTGAAGATATGGAATAGGAAGGAAGAGTTTCTCTCTACTCTTCTCTTTTGTCTCTGTGTATATAGTGTGTCTCTGTAGTGTATATCTTGTGTATACGTGAGGGTTTGGTCATCGCTTTTCAGTCAAAAATTGCACCGATTTTACCGAATATCACTCACTGCTTTGTGCTATTTTGTGGCTGTTTTGAACTGTTACTTCTTGTTTTTCGTCACAATTTGCTCCTTTGTTTTGAGCGCTTTTAAGTGCGTTTTGATCGCTTTTGCGTCTGTTTTTACGTACTGAATTGAGCCAAAAGAAGGCTCAATATATAGTAAGGAGAAGGGGCTGTCTAACTGCCAAAACATGGCTGTTAATGGCCATTAGGAGGGCATTAAAACAGCCAAGTAATGGTTGTTAATGGCCATTGAAAGGCTGCCCAACTGCCCAAGTAATGGGTTGTTAATGGAGGAGTTAATCAACCAAGTAATGGCTGATTAATGCCTCAAAAACAGTCCCAACGGTAGGGTTTCTGCCTTTCGTCACCTTCCCAGAAACTTTGTGGACCAAACTGTACATATTGAAACTTCAGGGACCAAACTGTACATATGAAAGAATTCTGGTCCAAACTGTATATCTGAAACTTCAGGGATCAAACTGTACATCTGGCAGAGTTCTCTGGTCCAAAAAGATAAAGATACAGCCCGTGACCCGTGACCGAGACCGGACGGGCGGCGGCGCGCGTGTGGGCTTAGCCTTGAACCCAAGCACATCTAGGTCTTCCCTCCTTTAAACACATGGGATACCCCTTGGGGTCCCAAACCCTTTACCAATTAGAGACTTATATAGAGAGCAATTCTTCATATTCCCACCGATGTGGTAGATTTGTCCCACACCACATTTCCATATCTCAAACACCTTACTTCGTGGACCAATATCTCTTTCATTTCTTAACGAAATTAGACGATTGTTGGCCCTACGGTCATCTACTCACTTCGTAGATCATGCATGTGTAAAGAGACGAGGTCTCCAACATACGGAATACTAGTGTTTAATTCATCAAAGATGGATGGACGCATCTCCCCGCCAAAGGCTAATTTCCAACAATAATTTCGTAAAGTCTAACTTTTTTATACAACATAAAATATCCAAAAAGTTGATATGGTATAAACTTTATTAAATAACTCATCAATCGTACCATTGACACCCCTGCTTAATTATCTCTATAACGTTTTAATTAACAGAGGTGAATTTGGAAAATCTCAGTAGCTGAATTTGTTGGTTATCTGAACTTTCTCCTTGTTGGTAAGGATTTGATTTCCTCCTTGTATTCCCCTCCCCTATTTTTTAAAAAAAAAATCCACAATGTAGCCTAAAATATTTTTTCTCAGATTTCTATAAATGTATATATATTAACAAATACACTAAATATTGATTGTGAATCCAATTGTTAATAGTATATATTAACTTGAGATCGTTATATGAACTTATAAACTTTAAATTCTGAATTCGTCTCCAAGTAATCAAGTCACCAGTACTAACCATTCCTTTCACATATCAAGGATCTTTACCTCCTAATCTCGAAACCAAATCCCTAATTGAAACGATTGGTTCATCCAAAAATAATAATTATCTTACCGAAACTCAACCACTACCTCGTACATGTACTTAGAGGTAATTTGGTATTTTGGTTTGCCAATGAGTTACGCATTTTTATACGATAAATAACATTTTTTCATTCTTTAACATTTACTACATTAGTCTTCATTAATTCTCTTCTGGTTTATTTTTGGGGTTGAAATGATTTCATAATTCATACAAGTGAAAAATATCCAAAGTGTGAAAAGATACAAAAGGGCCAGACAAGCATGGCTAGGATTCACGGATATTGTTGTTCAGGAATAAATACTAGTAAAGCCCTCCAACCTAGTTAAAGTGCAAACTTTTATATAGTGAGTACAAGAATTTTGATCTGCCTACATATCAAAGGATAGGAATTTGTATTTACCAAAAGGTGTCTGCTTATTTATTATCTTCTCGAATTTCACATTTATTGTGTGGAGCCTACTGACTCCCTCCATAGTCCATCCCCATCTCTATTAGGGATGGCAATTGGGCGGGGTGGGTACCCCCTTCCCGTATCCATACCCGTCATAAAATTTTATATCTGTCATCTACCTACCACCCGTGGCGGGTACAATTTCAACATCCATACCCGCCTAGGCGGGTATATTCCTAAATCCACATCCGTTCCATCACCCAAGTGGATATCCGTCACCCGCCAATATCTGACTTTATCCGTCAGCCATATTTTGTAATCAATTCATTTGTGATCAATTAGTGATCAATACAAAATAGTGATCAAATCCAAAATAAAATAGTCTTATAAATTAAATTAGTACATTATATAAATACGACAAACTACATAAAAAAATACTAATGTCTCTGTAAATACTTAAAGCAATACATGCTTCTTCATTTGAGAACATCTTAAAAGAACAATGTGCTGAATAAACCTAACCATTGGTTTTCAAGGACCTCAGTGAACAATGAGATATTTAAGGTAATTCATTATTCAACAGAGGACTTGAGTATCATATTCCTCAAGATCACATACTTCCATCTCCTTGATATCATCACCACCTTCATAATGTATACTCAAAGTAATTAGAGTCTAACTTCAATTTAATACAACATAAATAATTTAATCAAATTAATGTTACCTTTAATATCCGCCCAAATTCAGTTTTGAGCACACATCAATGCATCCACCGTTTTCGGAAGAAGTTGACCACGATAAGGATCAAGTACACGTCCACTAGTGCTAAATGCGGATTTCGATGGGACGGTAGAAACTGTAATGCTCAATATATCCCTTGCTATTTGTTGGAGAACGGGATAATTATTTCCATTTGTTTTCCACCAATTAAGAATATCGAAATCATCCACAAGTGGTACAGTTTCAGTTTCCAAGTACTTCTCCAAATCTGATTTTAGTCCAACATTACTATTGTCTTGTGACACAAATTGTGCAAACTCTTGCATGTATCCCATTCACACACTACTTGTAACATCAGTTGAAGACACGTGGCTACTACTAGCTGGATTATTACCATTTTTGTACCCATACTCATCCACCAATTCCTTTAGAAAATCACAAATCCTTTTTACCTCTACATCAACATCAACATCAACATCAAGCGCATTATAAGTTTTAGCAAAGTAAAACCGAATGAGAGCCATCTTAAACCTAGGATCAAGTATAGTTGTCACGCCCATAAGATCATTAACATCTAACAAATATTTATTGTATTTCTCTAGCATTACCTCGACCATTTTTCCTATATAAATGGTAGGTGAGGACAACCAGTTGGTTAATAAGATTCTAATCTCACAAATTCTAGGGAAATAAATATTGGCAGTAGGATACGTCGAGGCAGAAAATTGATGTGTAATATTATTAAACACTTTCAATAGTTCACATATTTTCACAACCTTATCCCAATCTTCACTAAGTGGTGGATATTTGTACAATTTATCTCGAGCACTTAAAACAATAATTAGTGATGGATGTGCTTTTGTATTTACATTTCGACAGTGTGCTTTTGTAGTCGGTAATTACTAATTAGTGATGGGTGTCGTTTAGAAGAAAACATCACAAAATTCAATTACATTTTTAAAAAATTAGGCATGGCCAAAGCACCATACTAAATATTTTCAGATAATAATACAACTATCACTTAGGCCTAAATATATTCAGATAATACAAAACACAAATTCATGATAAACTTGCACCAAAAAAAACAAAAGTGATGGATTTTTAGAAGGTTGTTGACACATCTTTAGTAGTGGGCATTGCATGTAAGCACGCTGGTTTTAACAAAATATGAACTTTTTTCCTTTGAAAATAACTACCAAACATAATTGATTATTTGTGTTCTTAAAGAACCCAAAGGCATGTTCAGTTTGAAAATCAACCAGCTTAGAGTAGTTGATTTGGTTCACAGTTATAAAACCAGAACATATAGTTTGTAAACCAAGAATGATTTTCTAAATTTTATCACAAATAAAAACAAAATCAAACATTTTGTTCTCAGAGTAGTAGGTCCTCTTAATCAATACTTGTTGTCAGGGTCTCAGGGACAGGGAGGCGTGAAGGCTGATGGCGGCGTGACGGAAAACGAGAGAGGGATGAGAGACGGCAGTCGGCAGAGACTAAAGAGTGAACAAGAGAGGGAGGCGTGAAGACCGAAGAGTGAAGGCTGGTGAACTTGAGTAAGGACTAAGTGTAAGTGAGTAGGGTTTTGTCTACTCACTTATTATTGACATTGGGCTTACGGACTGCTACAACTATTACTGGGCTTATGGGGTGGGTAGGCGGGCTGGGGAGGCGGATATAACTACAAATCCACCACCTACCCGTCACCCATGGCGGGTACATTTTCAATACCCATACCCGCCTACTACCCACCAAAGTTATACCCATACCCGCCCCAACTGGGACGGGTGCGGTACGAAATCCGCAAAATTGTACCCACATGTCATCCCTAATCTCTATGTCCTACATGTCTTATTTTTTTTTAAAGAGATAAAGATAAAAAATACCTCAATTATTATGTTTTTTTTTTGTGTTTTTAGCTGAATTATCACGTGTAAGAGTTTTCTGCCTAAATTATCATGAATTATTTAGCAAAACATACCTCAACTATCAGTTGTTCATTTTTCTTTTCCTATCTCAACTATCAGGTAGAAAAAGTGAACTACTAATAGTTGATTTTAATTAACTAGTTGATAATAGTTTGACTTTTTAATTTTCACCAGATAGTTCAGGTAGAAAACTTTTAAAAAATTATACTTAAGGTGTAATTTTGACTCTTAACTTTTTTTTAACCATTGAGGACACAGAGGGTAATGCCGACTAATTCATATTCGTACCGAATAAATTTATTGAAGGGATTAAAGTTTTTTTCTTCCATAGAACGTAGTCAAAATCTCTCATCAATTGTGGAAGGATCTTAATCATCCTCACTATCTTTAATAAGTCTTATTTTTGTGGAAACAAAGAGGAATTAAACAATTCATGATAAAAATACTATAATTGATTTTAATTTTTGAAAATTAAAAAGTTTTAATCATTTAATTATCTTATTAGTGAAGGCTGAAGATACACAAACTTAGAAAGTTCGTGTAACAAAACAACCGTAATGGATAACAATCTCAAATAGGTAGGCAGAAAAATCACAACTTCAAATTTTACATAGTATTGGCTTTTCCTTATGGTGAAAATTTATCAATAAATGTCATAGGATTTTCGGAAAAGGGCCTAAAATACCTTTAAACTATGAGATTTGATATAAAAATATGATTTGTTTATCTTTTCGCTTTAAAATGCCCTGCCGTTAATCTATTGTGCTTAAATTTCCCTTATTTTAAACGACCACTTGATGACAGGGGCATTTTAGAGCGCAAAGGTAAATTGAGGGAATTTTTGTACCAAATTTCATAGTTCAAGGGCATTTTAGGTCCTTTTCCGTTTAAAAAAAAACGCGCTCTTTCTCTCTACACTCACCAACCCACCCACCCAACCCCTTTAACCCATTCTCTTCTCTCTTCCATTTTAGTCTTCTTCCTCCTATCAATCCCTCCCTCCTCCAATATTTTCTCCAATTACTTATTTATTTGCTCAATTTTTAAAAGTAAATCATTTAATTATGCAAGATTTGATTATGACCAAAATAATTAAATTAATTTGAGTTTGAATTTGATCCTAATTTTTATCATTTACTTAATTATCTAAGCTTCTTGATTTAACGAAGTAAAATATTATTTGTTGCGTATAAGTTAGCTTATACAATTAATTAAATAAATATTTTTACTATTTATTTTTAAAAATTCTGATAAATGCCTTTAAAATCATAATAATTACCTTCGAGTTATATAATTCACATATTATAAACAACAATATGTTAATGTCACAATTCAAATTACGGATTATGAGGGAACCCATGCTACCCTCCCTGGTGGGCAAACCCTTCCCTTAAACCGAAACGGTTAAACATGTGAAAGTATAAGTCAATTAAAGTTAAACCATTAGCATAATATAGAAATCAACATAAGTGTGGAATACTAAGTTCTACACTCCAAGAGTTAAATCATAATTATTATGATTTTAAGGGCATTTATCAGAATTTTTAAAGATTAAATAGTAAATATAATTATTTAATTAATTGTATAAGCTAATTTATAATTAATAAATAATATTTTACTCTGTTAAATAAAGAAGCTTAGATAATTAAGTAAAAACTATTAATTTAATTATTTTGATCATAATCAAAGTTATTTTACATAATTAAACAGTTTACTTTAAAATTAAAAAATTGAGCAAACAAATAAGTAATTAGAGGAAATATTGGAGGAGGGATGAGTTGATGGGAGGAGGAAGACTAAAATGGAAGAGAGAAGAGAATGGGTCAAAAGAGGTTGGGTGGGCTAGTGAGTGTAGGGAGAGAACGTTTTTATTTAAACGGAAAAGGGCCTAAAATGTCTTCGAACTATCGAATTTGGTACAAAAATGTCATTCATTTACTTTTGCGCTCTAAAATGTCCATACCGTCAAAGAGCCGTTAAAAATAAGAATAATCTAGACCTAATAGATTGACCGCAAGGATATTTTATAGCGAAAAAACAAAAGGATATTTTTTGTATCAAATCCAATAATTCAAAGACATTTTAGGCTCTTTTCCGTATGATTTTTTAATACCATTGTATCCAATTGGTCCATTCTACTCCCATATTATCTATGCATACATTTTAAAATTTAAAAAACGGATGTGTAAGTAAGGATAATAAGGTGCTGCAAGTCCGGCGCAAGTTGTTGTCAAAATCCAGATCTACTCTTAAATTCTCACTCCCGCCAAAAGTCGATACGTTCACTTTTATTTATCCACTTTTAATATTATATTTTCTTTAAAAAATAATAAATAAAGTAAATATTTTATGAAAATATTCATATTAATTGATGTATAATTTTAATGAATTTAGAAAATGATTTGAAATGTTTAATTAATACTATGAGTAAAATAGAAAAAATAAATTATTTTTCTCTTGATATGTTAAATGTGATAAGTAAAAGTGAAAATTTATTTATAAAATAATAGACAAGTAAAAGTGAACGAAGTAAATATATATTAGAAGTCTGTAGTAATGATTAGTTACTACTTTTAATTTTTAACATGTAAACAAATAAGTATTCCCTCCATTTCTTTTTACTTGATTCTTATATTAAAAAAAATTATTTTTATTTGTCCATTTTAATAAAGTAAGAAAAATTTATTATTTTTCCAATATTATTCTTAGTCAAATTTAGATTTTCAAAGCATAATTATAAAAGTAAATTTAGTAAATTATACCTCTAATAAATACTTTCTTAAGAGAGTGATAGGTCAAATGAGCCAAGTAAAATGAAACGGAGGAAGTACTAATTAACAAAAGTTACATGTAATTACTTTCTAAAGTCTCATAATAATAATAAATCAATCTTATTCTTTCAAAATTATTCTTATTACATAATCAAGAATCATTAAGTATTATTTCTTTTTCTATATATTTAATTAGAGATAAATTAGTAAAAATACTTTTAATTTTTTTTAAGAATGAGCACTTTCTCAAGAGTATACATAAGTTAAAAAACTACTTATTATGAGACAAAGGAAATATTAAGCATAATTAATAAAGTTAGTTCAATAAAATATACATCTAATGAACTTTTTTTTAGGGGAAGTGTCAAGTCAACATGAATCAACTAAAATAAAACCGAGTAAGTACTACTTATTACTTAACAAAAAAATTACTTGTAATTACTTTCTAAAGTCTCATAATACTAATATTTTATTAGTGATAATTGATCTAATGGTCTTCATCCACCAGAAATTCTTGAAATAAGACGGTTAAGTAGTAAAGTCGGTTCCTTCTTTCTTGTGTCACTTTCTACAAATCTTTAAATACTGAAGAATTACAGTTGTATTTAAACTCTAGCTCCTACTACTAATACTCTGTTTGTGTCATTATTAGTACTAATCTCTCTTTCTCTCTCTACATTAACTAAAAGTCTACAATGTGTATGCCTCTTTCAAAACACACAACCTCTTCATTAATTATTTTATTAGTATTAATTAAAAAGTAGTAGTATTATTTTAATGGTGATGTCTACATGTATATGTACACTGTTTTCCTAGACTCATTTGCAGGAAGGAAAGAGTGGATTGAAAGAGTGCTTTTTTTTTCCTTTCACGGATGAGCAAAACTGTGTAGTGATTGGATCCATACTTCAACTACATTATATTCTCAAACTCCATTTGTACTCTCTTTCTCTCTATATATATACAACAATTCAAAGCCAATTCTTGAATTTGTTCTAATGTGAGAGTTGGAGCTGACAATTCTTGATTTGTGGGAATTTGATAGGCAAAGTTGGAAGCTTTTTGCTGTATTTATTGTTCTTGAGGTATTCAAAGCCTTTTTCTTTTCTTTGCAACTACCACTTTGGTATGTGATATCTGGTGTTTTCCTTTGTGGGTTTTGCTTGGTTTTGTAAAAAGATACCATTTTTGTCATCTACTTATTGAATTGATCTAAAATGGGAAATGGGGTGTTTTTGTTTTTTTATTTCTGTGTGTTGTGTAGTATACTGAACTGACTTTACTTCCATTTTAACTCAACTAAATCTCAGCCTTTTACTTGGTGAATAAGGAAAGAACTTGTTCACACTCTTATACTGGCCTTATTTATTGTTTAGTTTAGTGTATCTGCTTTTGTTTAACTGTTTTGTAGCATTTGATTGTTTTGTAAATGATATTGTTGTGAAGTTCATTTGGGGGTCCATGGATCTAGTTGGAAAAGTGTGATTTGATGATCTTGTTCCTAGAGATTTTAGTTTATTTATTCATGTTATTGTTCATTTATATAAATAAAGTTTTGTTCTTTATTTATTCATGTTATTGTTCATTTATATAAATAAAGTTTTGTTCTTGGTATATCTTGTGTAATTTTGTTCTGCTTGGGGATTAACAGGTTGGAACATGTCAAGGCCACTACATAGAGGTTCAGGTGGGGAGAGGTTATCAGTTAATGGTCCTGATTTCTGGGATGACTCTCAGATGAAAGATAAAATAGAAAAGGAAGATTTGGAGCGTAATCGCTCACCTGGTGATCAGACTTATTTGTCTGCGAAATTCCTTTTCCGGATTCTGTTTCCAGATAATTCACCTTCAAAACATAGTTTGGGTGAAAATGGCTTACTTTCTGATCCATTTAATCCTGGAACTGGTCGCAATCGGCTTAAGTACACTTTGCTTTTGATCAGGCTGAGCTTAGTTGTCATAATAATTCTTGCTCTTATCGGATCCTTTTGGTGGACAATGTCGATAACCTCTTCATCAAGAGGTCAAATATACCATGGATACAGGCAGCTTCAGGAGCAAGTAGTATCGGACTTGAGGGACATAGGACAGCTCTCTCTTGGTACTACAAGTGTGAAGGATATTGAGTACTGTCCTCCTGAATCCGAGAACTTTGTTCCATGTTTCAATGTGTCGGAAAATCTTGATTTGGGACTTTCTAAAGGCGAGGAGGTTGACCGCCACTGTGGACCTGGTTCAAGACAAAATTGCTTGGTACTTACCCCTGTTAATTACAAGATTCCTCATAGGTGGCCTACTGGTAGAGATGTCATTTGGCATGCAAATGTTAATATTACTGCACAAGAGGTACTCTCCTCTGGAAGTTTGACAAAAAGGTGAGTGCAAAATGCGAGTTTCTTTTGCTTAACTATGATTGTATTATATGTTCCTGTGCTTATTTTTCTCCTCATTTCATGCAATGTTAGGTTGATGATGTTGGAGGAAGAGCAGATTTCCTTTCGCTCAGACTCTGCCATGTTTGACAGCATCGAAGACTACTCACATCAAATAGCTGAAATGATTGGTCTACGGAATGAATCAAACTTTGCACAAGCTGGAGTAAGTGGACATTTCACTTGTGATCCATAGGTCATCCTTTTATTCATAATTACGGATCATAGCTTGCTACTTGATTAAAAGATCCATCTTGCGCTAAAATTCCATTGACCAGTGAACAACAGTTTCCCTTCCTTTGCTTACTACTTCCATATCTAGATATCATACATACATTATTTCCGTATATTTCTGCTGTAGTATTAAGAAATCTTCTACAACATCTAGATCTTATTAGTGTAGTTTGTTATGAAATCCTTTTCATTTTTCTCTCCATCATTTGTTCTCTTCGGCTCTTGAAGGACTGCTTCTGTCAGATTTGGAAATATTAGTTCTATTTTCCTTTTTGTCTGGTGCCATTGAAGTTGCACCAAACTCTAACCACTTGATACTCCTGTTTCCTTTTCAGGTTCGAACTATCTTGGATATTGGATGTGGTTATGGCAGTTTTGGGGCACATCTCTTTTCTAGCCAACTGTTAACCATGTGTGTTGCAAACTATGAAACTTCAGGCAGTCAAGTTCAACTAACACTTGAAAGAGGTCTTCCCGCAATGATTGGATCGTTTAATTCAAAGCAGTTGCCTTATCCATCTCTTTCCTTTGATATGATACATTGTGCAGAATGTCATGTTGACTGGGATCAGAAAGGTACTCTTCTTAAGCTAGTTGGAGAAAATGACAATTTTAGCTATTTACTTCTTTAAACTTTTCTTTCTTGATCAAAATAAATATGTACTTTGTTAATATTCTTAATTCTCATTATATCAATTTCGGATATGTGCATGTTTAATAGTTGAGTTCAAAGTCTGGGTAGAACCTCATTTAGGTCTCACTTTGATATAAATTAGTAACCAAGTGATGTTTCATAATTCATGCATGGCATTCAGAACACGGAAGAAGTTTCTATAAATGCATCAGGGGATTTATAATTGAAATGAGTGAAACCTTGACAAGCAGTGGTTTTTCTCAACCGGGTTGAAAACCTATACTTATATTATTTATATAAGTTGTGATGCAGTTCCAAGGCCAATTCTTTCAACCTTAAGAAATCACACCTTATTTGTTCAAATACAGACTTCTTATTTGGTCTCCCTGCTCCTCCCCTGAAGAAAAGGGATCTGACTGAAGTTCATAGGCATCAGCCATTTAACAAGTAATCTTGATGTCCAGTATATTTCTCAAACTGTTATTTGTGACAAAAGTTCGGGAAGAATAAAGTTTATGTGGATTCTTTCTAATGTTACATCACATTTTCACTGAAGAATAACAAATCTTGGGGGAGGCCTTGCCTTTGGTGTTTCATTTAAATGGTTATTTCTTTTTTATGACTGCTGATGTCCAGGTCAACTTTCCCCACACCTCTACTATTCTACTGCACACCTTCTACCTCCCAACACACGTATCAGGTAAGTCTGCCGACCAAGGCTTAGATTGACGGGAAGAATTGAAATCACCTTTTTTTTATTGCCTCCGCCAGGATTTGAACCCGAGACCTCAAGGTTTTCCTCCCACTTGATTGACCATCAGTCCATACACTTCTCTTTCCTTTTAGGAACTGCTATGACATATGAGTAAACCATTTAGAGTCTCTGTGATTCAGTACATTACTAGTTATTAGCTTCATAAAGTTTCTTCTTACTGCGACGTTTCATAAATTCACCATTATTTTACTGCTGTTGTGGCTATCAAATCTGCTTTCCCATAACTAATGTACTATGTAAATCTTGTATATCATTTATCTGTTACCTTAATAAAATCTGAATTCTTGTGCAGATGGTATTCTTCTTGTTGAAGTCGATCGATTATTAAGGCCTGGTGGGTATTTTGTCTGGACTTCAACTGTTACAAATACTCAGCGCTCAGTCCGCAACAAAGTGAACCTGAAAAAATGGAACTTTGTCCGCAATTTTGCTGAAAGTATGTGCTGGGAGCTGTTGGCACAACAAGATGAAACTGTTGTATGGAAAAAGACAAGTTTAAAGAAATGTTACGTTGCCAGGTGTGCAGACCTCGTCCACATATCTTCATTTCTCTTTGTATCATTTCCTGACCCTCAGTAGGTACATGTGAGCAATGATTGTGTGACTATGAAGAGTTGCTTCTATTTACAGGAGACCAGGTGTTGGGCCTTCTCTTTGCAGTAAAGGACAGGACATTGAATCCCCATATTATCGACCACTACAAGCATGCATTGCTGGAACTCAAAGCCGCCGGTGGATTCCTATTGAAGAAAGGACAAAGTGGCCTTCTAGGGCTAAATTGAACTCCAGCGAACTTAAGATTCATGGTAATGGATCTTCATTTTCAAAAGCTTTAAATGTGGAGCACTCTGTTACATGTTGTTTAGTTTCCTCTGAACATCTAATGATAGCGCTGTGTTTTATTAGGTTTGCCATCATCTGAAGCTCTTGCTGAGGATTCCCTTAACTGGTATTCAGCAATTAACAACTATTGGTCACTGCTTTCACCTTTAATATTTTCCGATCACCCAAAGCGACCTGGTGATGATGACCCTTCTCCTCCCTATAATATGCTTCGAAATGTGTTGGACATGAATGCCCATTTTGGTGGTCTGAATGCTGCTCTACTGGATGCTAAAAAGTCAGCGTGGGTCATGAATGTGATTCCGACTAGTGGGCCTAACTATCTTCCCCTAATACTCGACCGGGGATTTGTTGGTGTTTTGCATGATTGGTAAATTCTTATCTCTTTCTTTACTGAAGGAATGCACTTGATTAATATGATGTCTTAATACATGCAACATTTGCTAGTTTACATGATATAGAGAATGCTAGATGCATAAATCTGTCAGTAAATCGAATTTGGATGATAGCTTCAGATAGCCCTAACTCTAATGTTTCCTAATAATTGCTGTACCTCACAAGTTATATCATTTGGTTGAACAACACTATAATTGCTGTACCTCACAAGTTATATCCACTTGTGGGATTACACTGGGTATGTTGTTGTTCTTCTTAATATATATACATGGTCTGGGCTAAAAGCTATTGGGTTCCTGTGAACTCGTAGATTGTGCTCCGGATCCGTTACTGCTCGTTGGTTCCGCAATCTATTCGGCTGTAATTAGGTTCAGTTCCTTCACCAAGACACCATCTTTCCGCAGAGTTAGTTTGCCCCTACTTACATGAAAATAATCTTTTAGCTTTGGCTTTAGACACTTAAAGTTGGAGAAGGTTTATGCTAATTAGTAACTCATTTTTCGTGATTGGGATGAAGAGGGAGCATGTATCATAATAAGGAACAAAATACTGATAACTGAGTAACATGTTGCCAGTGTAAACTCTAGCACTTCTATTTAACTTTTTGGGAGCTTTATTTTATCCACTCGGAGGAACTTGTAGGGACTGGTTTGTGCTTGCTCAATTTTATTTCTGGGGTTGAGAGAGAATACACTATAGTATAGATAGTGTGCAAGAATCATAAATGCTTATGGCTCGTGTTAACACACTTAGACAGACTTCTAAATACTTTTGACATTGACTTGTTTTCAGTAATGAAATTTGACTTAATAAAAAAAAAGGTTGGTTGCAAGTCACATAAAAGCAGTTCATCTTGATTCATAAACTTGATCAAAACAATTTTGGGCGGATTTTGTGATTAATTTTGCTTACTATTTGCTTTGCAGGTGTGAGGCATTTCCAACATATCCTAGAACTTATGATCTGGTACATGCTAATGGACTTCTATCACTGGAATTTGGCCAACATAGCAGATGTCCGATGTTTGATCTGTTTATTGAGATAGACCGTGTTCTTCGTCCGGAGGTATGTATATTTGTTGCTATACTTTGCTAGTCCTCATTTTGTAATCATGAAGTAGTTAGATGGACTTCTTGATAGTCAACTAGTAGTGACTTTTCAAGTCCTAGTGGGATTTGGGTTGTGAAAGGAGTTTTGTGATTCAGCTCCTCCTGTTCTCCACTCCAATTTTTTGATTGGTCTGCTCTCCACTCTCCGTTAGTGTATGCTACACTGAGAAGTCCTTTTCTTAGCTAGAGAGGCATTGAAGTGGGCTCCATTGAGTAACATAGTGGTCTGATGCTGCATCATATAGTACCCCTCAAATAGCACTTTACTTCTCAAACGGTACTGTATTTCCTTTCTTTCCTAGTTTACCCTTTTCCTATCACTAGTTTTTCCCTTTTTGTCCCTCATTTTTTTTACAGAATTAACCTAAATAGCCTCCCATCCAACCACTTAAACTAAAAATAGCCGGTGGTTGTATAGTATATGTATAATCCAATGTATAATCAGTGCTTAATGTATGTATACCGGTTAGGAAAAGTAAAAAAACACTGAATTTGGCTGTTATTTATGTAAAGATCCCTTTTGTTTTAGCCTCCCACAACTTGGAGTGGGGTCATACAGGTTATTTTGGTTTATATTCATTCTTTGCGACTTGGACACTATGCCCTATTTATAACAACAACAACAACACCATACCCAATGTAATCCCACACGGTGGGGTCAGGGGAGAGTAGAGTGTACGCAGACCTTACCTCTACCTTGGGAGATAGAACGTTTGTTTTCCGAAAGACCCTCGGTTCAAGAGAAAATATGACAATATGACAAAAAAGGTTAGATAGGGGTTTGAAGAAAGTAAAGTAAAGAGCTCATGACAAAATACTGTAGATAAGCAAAATGGAGGATTTAACAGTAAATGCATCAACTAGTAAGATAATCGGAATACACGAAATAACATATAGTAACAGGAAATCGAAAGACAAGAACGTACAAGGTAACACTACGCCTGCTAGTAAGGAAGGATACACGAGACCGTACTACCTAACCCTCTACCCTAATACGCGTCCTCCACAATCTCCTATCTAAGGTCATATCCTCGTTAAGTTGCAACTGCGTCAAGTCCTACCTAATCACTTCTTCCCAATACTTTTTTGGCCTACCTCGGCCTTTTCTGAACCCATCTAAGGCCAACCTCTCACACCTCCGTACCGGGGCATCTATGCCTCTCCCCCGGACATGCCCGAACTATCTCCGCCTTGCTTCCCGCATCTTGCCCTCCACCGAGACCACTCCCACCTTATCCCCACTATGCCCTACTTATGGGTTATCTATTATTTTTACCTCAACATGCCCCATTTACCCTTTTGTCTCGTATGCCAGATCCCCGCCACCCACTTTCAGCAGTTATAAACGTGCCTAAATGCTGAGTAACTTCAACATACTCTAGTGCATGCATGCTCATTTCGGATAATTGTATCTCTTGACTGAGTTTTTCTGTCACTTTGCGAACTTTTATTTGCATGCTGCAGGGTTGGGTGATTCTACGTGATACGGTCCCTCTTATTGAATTAGCAAGAGCTCATGCAGCACGGTTGAAATGGGATGCGAGAGTTATAGAGGTGGAAAGCAGTGATGAGAAGCTACTAATTTGCCAGAAACCATTTATAAGAAGACAAGCAAGCTAAAAATCGGCAGGAATCTCAAGGTTGTAGATGATAATACTCATTTGTTTGTTGGATCATATTATTAAACAGCATAAATTTCACACGGAAACGGCGGAAACGAAAATTTTGGACAGTCAGAAGAGCGAGAACAGAAGAAAACAAATGGTTCTGCAAAGGACCAACCACAATTCCTATGTAGCCGTAAGGAGTACATAGGGCCATGTAATTACACATTTGAAGCACAGTGCAAATGGGAATTGTTTAGGGGCTATAGTTTTTTCTTTATGATGTCTCATTATAATTACACAACCATATGTTGATTTAAATTTTGAAGGTATTATAGAATAAGGTTAGCTGCTGTAGCATATCAATTGCTTTGGCTTTGACCGTCTTTCCCTGCACTTTTTCTCCTTTTTGATACACTATTCTTAATACTCAGGCAAGTGGTTTCCACTTCATTTTCGACAAAGTTTAACCTATTGTTATTGTTTGTTTTTTCCAATCCTTTCATGTTTGGTTAGTTAAATTTCCCCCCTCGGAAAATAGGTTTTTAAAAGATGAAGAGAATGACTTCTTTAATGATACTAGGGAAAATAAGTCACGAAGAACATTTTACACTAAATTGTTATGAAACTAGGGAAAATAAGTTCCAAGGGTCATTGCACTCTTGATTGTCTCCTCTTTACGTTCCAACGCATTCTACCCACCTTATCCCAATAGATACCATCCTCATAGTGTTTGTAAAGAAGAAGTGAGAAAACCAATCATATTTCGCGGATAACATTTTCCTTCAAACCAAACTACTTATATCTGTACTTTGATCAGTTGCTAAATGCTTGTAGAAATGTAGGATGCCAGCAATCACTCCACAACCACAATTGCCTTCGCCAATCACCTCCACCAATAACTACCACTTTCATCTCACAATCACCATTGTCCACTACTATTGTTGCTAGTTACTGCGACCAGCCACTTCCACCACCAGCCTACTTCGCTATCACAAGGCCAGTACTGGCCGTCACCTCTTGTCCCAATGCACAATCACCGTCCAATAACCACTACCGCTGTCAGATTTTAGAGTGTACTTCATTAAAAAAAAATAGTTTTTACAACATCATGTAAATTAATATATTCTTTTAACATATTATAAATGTAGTATTTAATTATTACTTTATTTTAATTATGTATTTACTAGTTTTAAATAAAGATGAACTATACATATTCAAATGCTAAGAAAACATTTTTAATGAGATACCCGGCCCGTGAGTCGTGACCTTACGTTGCAAAATAATGGTAGATGGGCAGAATCCCAATTATTAGGGTGTGGATGATAATAAAAACTTCCTCAGGGTCTACAGTATTCAAAATGAATTTAAATAATGAATGAGCAATAATTCTTAAAGTTGATTGATCACTAATGGATCTTTATAGATCAATTGTAGTACCGTAGGTTTCGTAATGCATGCTAGAAAATTTTCATTAGAAGATAAAATAAATCACTTGAAAAATAAGAACACCAATACAATTTCGGGAAGCAACATTGAAACAGTAACAATTATGAAACTTTGGTCTAACCATCATTATCTAAAAAATAAAAAGAATCTTTAGGATGAGCGAATATGTGACGGTCGAAAATTTGTCACAAGAGTCAAATTTGAGACGGAATTATCTTCCATCACAATTATGATTTTTTCTTGTAGCGTGTGCAACATATCGGACCAATAGTGTTGGAAATTTGCCTTTGGCGGGAGTTGCGTCCGACCAACTTTAACGACTTAAACACTAGTGTTACACATGTTGGAGAATCCGATTCTTCACACGTGCATGATCTACTAAGTACGTAGATAACCGTAGGGCCAAGAATCGTCAAATTTCGTTGAGAAATGAAAGAGATATTGGTCCACGAAGTGAGGTGTTTGAAGCATGAAAAAATGTGATATGTGATCAATTCTCCCACATCGGTGGAGGAAGAAAGAATTGTTTTGTTTATAAGACTCAAAGTTGGCTTGGGGTTTGGGACCCCAAGCGGTATCCCATATGTTTAAAGGAGGGAGGACCTAGATGTTCTTCGGTTCGAGGAAAGCCCACATGCGCGCCGCTGCCCGCCCGTCCGTCCAATTCCAGGTTCATGGGCTGTGCTTCTTATGATATTATCTTTTTGGACCTTGGACCAGAATTCTTTCATATGTACAGTTTGGTCCCTGAAGTTTCAAGATGTATAGTTTGGTCCCTGAAGTTTCCAGAAAGTCAGAATTGGGCAGAGAGATCAAAAACGTCAACAACACTCAATTCAGCCATTTATTTTGGCTGAATTACTCTTCCTAAATGGCCAATCCGTTGCCCATCTTCACCATTTATTTTGGTGGTATTACTACCTCCATAATGGCTATTACTTGGCCAGTAATGACACTTATGGAGGCAGTTCATCAGTCCCTCCTTCTACTATATAAAGACCCCCTTGTCACCATTGTTGAAGTACACGAAAATACATAAACAGAAACAGATTTCAGTTCTTCCTACAACTTCCAAGCATCATTTCATTACTCAAAATTCTTCACGGTAGCACTTGAGTTTCCTTTACTCAATTGTTCCATTGTTGTTTTATCTTTGGAGACAATTGTCCAGGACGTATAAAGGATACATACGGGGCAATATTATCTTAAAGACAGAGTGCAACACTCGACTCAGCATACACAAAACAATTCCAATTTTCTTGTTCAACATAATTGTAATTTCAGTTTGTTGTTGAATTGTAATTTCAGTTTTTCTATTACTTAGCAGTTACTTGTAATTTCCGTTTCCTGCACCTTTGTAACCAATAAATAGCACTTGACAATTTGGTTATGATCTTGCACAATATGTTCACGCTTCTTGCTATGCAAGTCAACCTAACTATATTCAACATCGAAAAGGAAATATCATATAAGAAAAGCAATAAAAATTTACCAAGAAAAGCTTTTATATTATTCGAGAGTTATTATTTGCTTGATGAGTTACAAATGAATGACTCCAATCCCAACCCCTTTATATATTAGTCTCCTAAGTATGCAAATAATATTTTTATTGGTTCGAGAAATCAAATTCAGAGGATCGAACCATTTAATCTCTTTTCGACAAGTTCTTCATAGTATTTGCAAAATAAGGACTTTCTCCTAAATTCTCCTCAAGGTAAGAAAGATTTCAAAAGACTGCAACGGAAAAAAAATCTTCATATCTAACCTTAAATTTTGTCATAACGCGCAGATAAACTTACTACTACATCCCAGGTGAGACATGATAAGACTACATTTTGCCTGTGGCTACAACTAAAAAGAAGACGGTTCAACCAACGGCTACCCGACACATCTAGCAGTGGGGCTTTGGACTAATTCGGTGTTTTGACAGAAGGGCTAGCTCGCTCTGTGAAGCCAAGCTCTTAGTGATGTGATGGCAATAATTGTTCACTCACACTTATAGCACACCCCAGTCTTTACTGTAAGGTTGTATTAATCACTCTTAAAGAGATTTTCTCATTAATACAAATATATATATAGTGTACAATGTGTAGAACCCTAGTATAATAAGAATCTTCTACTTATCATAATTCTATATCACTAAATATTTATACAATATATGAGATATATTTTAATTATGATGGTGGGATTGAATTGAGATTCTATTACACGTTAATACACCCCTTCAGTCGGAGCGGGAGGAGGACGGATGCTGAGACTGGATCTGAAGTCGAGAAATAGCTGTTTGGGAAGACCTTTCGTGAAGATATTCGCGTATTGATATGAGGAAGGCACATGCAATACCTTAACATGACCGAGAGCAACCTTCTCATGAACAAAATGTATATCTATTTCAATATGTTTGGTTCGCTGATGCTGAACCGGATTATGAGATAAATATATGGCGGATATGTTATCACAGTAAACCACAGTCGCCTTACGCAAGGGACACTGGAGCTCCAAAAGAAGGTTTCGGAGCCAACAAATCTCAACAACAACATTTGCAATTCCTCTATACTCTACTTTTTCACTCGAACGAGATAATGTGGCTTGCCTCTTGGCAGACAAGGAAATGCCCCTAAAAACACACATTAGCCGGAGGTGGAGCGTCGCGTGTCTGGACAACCTGCCCAATCAGCATCCGTATATGCTAACAACCTGGTCGGTGTTGAGGGGTATAGATGTAATCCATAATCAAGTGTGCCCTTAACATATCAAATGATACGTTTAAGGGCAGTAAAATGGGGCTCCCCGGGGGCATGTATAAATAAACATACATGCTGAACAACATAAGCAATGTCAGGCCTGGTGAAAGTAAGATACTGAAGTGAACCTGCAAGACTCCTGTAAAGAGTGGGATCGGACACTAGCTTACCATCAACAACACTAAGCTTTGATTTAGAGTAAATCGGAATGGACATGATCTTGCAGTTTGCCATTTTAGCCCTGTACATTATCTCCTCTGCATACTTGCGCTGACATCAAAATATAGTATCTGCAGAACGAGTCAATGATATCCCCAAAAAATAGCTCAATTTCCCCAAGTCAGTCATAACAAATTCAGTTTTAAGTAGTGCAATAATCTCGTTTTTCAACACATCAAAGGAGGTAGTAAGCACAATGTCATCCACATATAATAATAAATAAGCAATGTTAATACCTCGATGAAAAGTAAATAGATAACTATCACACTTGCTACATACGAATCCAATTCACATAATTGTGCAAAGCGATCATACCACGCTCGAGGGGCGTGTTTCAAACCATAGAGGGTAATGGAAGGGATATATATGTACCATTTTTTTAATGGAGGGTATATTTTCTTTGTATGACGAAATTGAGGGGTGTATTTGTACCTTTGTCCCTAATAAAATTCTAAGTGGAAACATATAAGTTTAATAATATGTCTCGAGATCATAACAACAACCGACCTTAGCTCAGTTGGTAGAGCGGAAGACTGTAGTGTGATTCATAGCAATCTTTAGGTCGCTGGTTCGAATCCGGCAGGTCGGATTTTTCTTATTTTTTAATCTCTTCTCTTTCTTCTTATTCTTTTCCCTTCCTTCTACAAATGAATCAAAAATCCTTAAAAACTCAACTCCAACACCCAAAAATCAAAAACTAATACTACCCAAATGTCACTTCTTCATCTCCTTAGGACCAAATCCACAACCATTTCTTCCATTACCAAAACCTTAACTTCCCCAAACCCTAACTCCACTTTCTCTCAATTCAGACAACTTTCCACTTCTTTCCTAGTCACCAAAACCCCTAAAAAATTCCGCAAGAAACGAAAGAAACAAGAATCCCCACGTACCAAATTAGTTCAAACTCAACCAAACATCAACCCCCACTTCGAAAACATTCTTTTAAATGACACCCATTTCAGGTTCCTCACTAAAACTAAAGAATTCCTTTTTAAACAACCCCATCATGTCCTTCGCCTTGATGATGCTGGGAAACTTCACCAACAACTCGGGTTTCCACGTGGCAGGAAAGTTGTTAAATCCCTCCAACGACACCCGAAAATTTTCGAAATTTATCGACATTCTGATGGTAAGATGTGGATTGGTTTCACTGATTTTATGGAACAATTGTTGATTCAAGAATCTTGTATAATGGATGAAATGGAAAGTGATAGAGTTAATGTAGTTAGGAAGTTGTTAATGATGTCGAAAGATAAAAGGATACCTTTGAGTAAGATTTATCATAATAGACTTTTATTTGGTATACCAGAAGACTTTAGGGATAGGTTAAGGAAGTATGAGGATTTTTTTAAGGTTGTCGTTGAGGAAGATGGGAAAAGGGTAGTTGAGCTTGTGAATTGGGATCCTACATTGGCGGTTAGCGCGTTGGAGAAGGAGTATATGGTTGATGAGGATAAGGTGAAGAAGGCATTTAAGTTTCCGATAAAACATGGGAAGGCATTGGATTTGGATGAACGCGATGAGAGGAAGTTGAATTTGTTGTATACGTTGCCATTAGTTTCGCCTTATTCTGATGGGAGCAAGTTGAATTTGTGGACAGTGGAGGCAGAGAAGTTTAGGGTTGGATTGATTCATGAGTTCTTGAGCTTGACATTGGAGAAGAGAGCTTATATACATAACATTGTGGAGTTCAAGGAGGAGTTTTGTCTTACGAAGCATACTTATCAGATGCTGTTGAAACAGCCTCGGACTTTTTACTTGGCTGGTACAGAAATGAATTGGTCTGTTTTTCTAAAGGATGCTTATGTGGAAAACGGGGTTTTGCTAAATAAGGATCCACAGGTGCTGTTTAATGAGAAACTTTATAGATATGCAGACATGAAAGTGTTGGAGCCAAGCAATGATGTCTATGAGACATGAAAGGTTGAATTAGTTTTTACTTCTTGTGTAACTTATGGTGATGATGGAGTTTCATAGAGCAGAACTTGCACCAAGAATGCGAAGAACCAACGTTTGGTGGACTTCTTCCACCCTCGTTATATATCAAAACAACATAATACTTGAGGTATCTGGAGTTATTTCGAACTCTTATTTACCATTTTCCTGCTGCCTATGGTTTTTCTTGTAATCGTGTCCATACTCGATCTTCTCCATAACGTCACAATGTAAAAATTACTTATCAGAAGAAGACATGCAATGTAGAAAACTATTGCATTTCATTGTATAATGAAATATTCAGTGTTCTACTATTATTTGAGAAGTTTGAATGACTGATACTAAGTTTTGTTCAACCATGAATCCATGAGTAAAATATCATTGTAGTCCATGAGTAAAAGCTTCCTACAGTTTATCTTGTATTATTCAATTGTGGTATCTTCATTTACTATCTCTATTTTCATTTAGTTCTTTGGATAGCTATGATGTTGCTCTGAGCTGTGGTATAATACGCATATTTTGTGAAGACAAGCGTAAATTATGGTACAATAGACATTGCACTCGTCTGAAAATAGAAATACACGACTCAATGAGAATACATCAAGGGAAAGATACTGTACATTGCACTCGTGCACAAGTTGGTTTTGACACTACCGTTACTTGAAGAGGAAAGAATAAGATGCATCAAGGAAAAACAGAACTGTCCTCGGTTAGGCCTACCTAACCTTTGATGACAATCCTAGGAATGACCTCTGTCTTTGTATTATGATGGTGGTTCATCAATCTATTATATCCCTCTTCTTAAATTATCAGCACAACTAAGCTAATGTCGACTGCTATCTTTCTATGAGCTCCTAGGAAAGAGATCCTACTCCCAAAGAAAGGAAGCTTATAGGAAAGAGATCCTACTCCCAAAGAAAGGAAGCTTAAGAATAGTCATTAAGAGAGGTGACCCTCTTTTGCTTTTTCAAGCTATGAACGTAGAGATCAGGTTGTAGAGTGAAAGGGACGAAGTGGTATGAAGTTGCAACGGATTCGTGTCGAATCCTCCAAAAGTAGTAGAATTTTGGAGGATCCAACACGATTGTTATAGCATTTTTGGAGAGTTCAAGCAACATAGCAGCTAAGTATTAACTTCATTTTTACAATGATGGACTTCAGTGACGACCGACTCATTTTTCTCTTGGGAATTATGTCAAGAGATCAGAGCCCTTATTATTGCTATGATGCCAGAGCATAGGCTTCAAGAAATGGTCTTCTATGGTCATTTTCAATTTGAATAGAAGAAAATTATTTTCAGATTTCTTATAAAAATACATAAAACTAAATACTCCTTCCGTCCCAATTTATATGTAGTTTGATTGGGCACGAATTAGGCCGATGAAGTATTGGGGAGAGATGATTAGACGGGATATGATGCAGGTGCAGCTCACTGAGGACATGGCCTTAGATAGGGGGTTATGGAGGACACGTATTATGGTTGAAGGATAGTAGATAGTTCAGCATATTCCTACCTACGCTTACAAACTGGTAGTTGTAGTATTATTATTGTAGGCTCACTTAGCCTATCATATTGTCTTATAGCCCCTTGTCGTTTGATTTATGTTGCTATGTGTATTTTGTTTGTCTTATTTACTTGCATTAGCTATTGCTTCTTTCTTTTTCAGAATGCGTTGTCATGACTTATGCATTTTGTATGTCTTTACTTTTCTTGGGCTTGTGCTTTGTCTTGAGCCGAGGGTCTCTCGGAAATAACTGCTCTACCTACCAAGGTAGAGGTAGGTCTGTGTACACTCTACCCTCCCAAACTCTACATTGTGTGATTTCACTTGGTATGTTATTGTTGTTGTTTGATTGGACACGAAATTTAAGAAATATAGGAAGAAAAGAATCGTGTGATCTAAAACAAGCCAAATATATTTGTGTGGTTATAAATCATCTCGTTAAACGTAAAAGATAAGGTTTAAAGTTAAATTGTTGTCAAATAAGAAAATGTGTTATTTGAGACTAATTAAAAAGAAAAATGTATCATATAAATTGGGACAAAGTGAGTACGAATTTGTAAAGGACTACAAAACCAATTGATCCGCTCTAATGATGGCGATAGCCTATACGTATTAAAGAAAAGTTATGTTTATTTAACTGTCAAAATGTGGGTATTAATTGTTCAATTCGTGTTTTATCCATTGGTCTTTCAATGGAAAAGGATAGCCCAAAATACTACCTTTATTTTGTTTCTCTCCTAAATATCATTACAGGTATGGAAGATTCTGTATAAAGCATCTTTAAAGCATATGATTTATGAGTTTCGTGATGCTTTTGGCCTTATCAATTCAATAATGCGTTGTCAATTTCATCAACTTTCCAAGCTAATACATCTCATTTTTAGTGATTATAGTGTAAAATTTTAGTCCACAAAAACGTTGGAAATTTTATGACCACAAGAATCATGCTTGTGTGGTCAAAATAATTTCTTTTCAACCCTTGAGATTTTGACGTATGATGAGGGAATTTTCGCCTTGCACCGAAAGCACAATGGATTTTTGGATTGTCACTCCTCTTTAAGTCAAAGATTCTTCCCTTTTTGTGGGAATTGACAAGTTTCTTGCTTTTTTTATTTTTTATTATAAGGTAAATGATTTTAGTAATAATAGGAAAATCAAGTTTCTTGCTTCTTATAGGAGCCATCAGAAATTGGACTTCAACTGCCCCAGGGGCACAGGCGAGTTGGTAAGTGGTAAGGTGATTGAGGTACAACCACTCCGACGTCGCGGGTTCGAATCCATGTGGTGATTGTCTTTGCTGAAATATTGCAAGGGCTGTTGCTGGGTTCGTGTCCCGTTGGTCCTCTCCCTTGCAGGGCTGCCACTCGCGCATATCCCTCGATTTATATCCCACCTGGCCAAGAGACCTCTGGTACAGGTGGGGGGTTTCGACTTCGGGACTTTCCCCTCCACAGAAATTGGACTTCAACTGCTAAACCTCAATTTTTCTACTGTTTGGTTTAGTTTTTTCTTTATCCTGACCAGCTCACTGCTGGGAACAGGCCACCAACTATTGAAAGGAGTGGTCAGGGGCCATCCGATGGTGCAGCCTCCTAAAATGTTAAATTCATCCTGGGAACTTGTTATCGTGCCGATATAGACGTTATAACAATCCTTATAAACCTTCTACGTTTGTTGACCTGTCTCGGACAATCTGTTAGATGACCAACTACAAAGGAATGTGTGAAATGGATGTGTATCCACGCTTAAACAGAATTCTCGAGTTTGAGCTCTAGTAAGAAGCATTTCCAGACCATTCACGAATCATACTCGACACGAATTCAGAGTTATGTGATGATTAAACTAAAAATGTAATTGGAATGAATTAGTCAAAATTTAGCTTGACATTTTTTTTTGAACCCCAGGGAACCCACAGCCTCTGCCCTTCAGGTGAGCCCTCTGTGGTAACCTGCGCACTGTGCATTCGCTCGCAAACCACACAGAAAATATAAACCGCACTAGGCAAATCCCATGCGACAAGCTAATGGCTGAGCAGCAGACAGAGGTTGGTTTCAATCCCGGGTCTCCCACATGGGAGTCCCACCTCCCAACCACTCAGCCATGTCCCGAAGGCGAGCTTGACATTTCCATTCCCTTTCTTTATGCTCTATCCAATCACAACCAATAGGCCCCCTTAAGGAGCACAACTCCACTATTTGCATTGGTCTAACTTCTGCCTATGATGCATTTCTAACATAGATATTACTGCTTTTACTCACAATCTGTCAACAAGATATTTCCCAGAACTGGATTTCCACTCCAAAGAGTGAGTGACACAGTATATTTTACTTATCCAAAGCTATACTTCATAAAGGACTAAAAAGATCAACACAATTCAATATCAACCAGAAGCAGAAGAGGCGCAAATCAACGTAGAAAAACATGCCACAAATTGAAAAATCATAGAAAGCCACAAGTAGCTGGCTTCCAAACAGACTTCCAGAATACAATGCAGAAGGAGGAAGAACCTCCACAATTTTAACATGAATGTCTAAATCACTCATCTCTTTTGAACAAATTATTAAAAATACATAAACAAAATCGGAACAAACTGAAACCATGCTCTATCGGGTTGCACTGTCCGAAAGCATGAAACATTTTGAAAAAAGGAGATGCTAGAGCAGGATCACTTTGCCTTTGTAGACTGATGTTGAGTTCGGTTTCATAGCCTATGCCTGCTCTTTTGAGCAACAGTGGCGCTGCTCCTATACACGCTTGAAGATTTAGAAGCTCTAGTGTTGACTTTCCTGGTTGCTCTTCTATGAGTGCCCCGAGTGCTACTGCCTAGTGCTGCTTTTGCAACTGCTTCTGATCCTACCTCTCGTGCCTTTTGTGAGTTAATTGGCTGTTTGTTCAAGAAAGCTAGATTTGGAAGCAGACTGCGAACTGCCTTACGCAGTTGGTCATCACTTATATTGATCTGAATTGGATTTCCCAATAGATTCAGAGCGAGCAGAGAGTTATAGTTTGCCACAAGCTGACCAAGCGCTTTAGTTGTTGTTACCTTGTTGAAGCTCAAGTCTAGCACAGTCAGCTTCAGAAGTCTGTGCAGCCCCTCTATACCACTTATTTTGTTACCCGCCAGGTAGAGCTCTTTGATAAGAGTACAGTTCGACAAACCTGATGCAATATGAAGCCATAGTCACATATTCAGGAGGTCTTTTAAGAATGTAAAACTGGGATACTTTGTTTATCCTTGGTGGAAGGTTTAAGTAAGCCACATACCTTGTCCAATTCGAGAGATTCTGTTGTAACTTAGGTCAAGCACACGCAAACGTGTCAATTCCCTGAGTCCTTCAATTGTCTGAATCTTGTTTCTTGATAAATTGAGAACATGAAGACCCTTTGGTAGTGATCCTGGAGTTATTTGAACTGCATTGCCATAGGAAACATAAATTATGTTAAGGAGCTTCCAATGACTATTTCTTCCCTTAAGACTTAAATCAGTTTATTAGTACTAATTGTCCTTTGATTACATACCAATGAAGTTGCCTGATAAATTGACAGATCGAAGGCTAGATAAGTGCGACATGGCAGGGATAACTTTCAGTCCAGTGCCTGTGATGTGAGCAACCGTTGAGGAAGAATTGAGAGATCGGATGACTGTATTAGCATGTGCAACCTCTTCAGGGACATTTATATTTGGATGTGGGCTGATGAGAGATGAGTCTCTTGCTGGTGATTTACTAGCATCAACCTCATCTTCAACATGATCATGTTCATCGATTAAGCATGGCGGATGAATAGGAAGTTCATTCACCCATTCATTGATTCTCATAAACCTAGAGGATTCTTCAGGGAAAGCAACCCACTGATTTTGTGGCCAAAAACCACTTACTCCTTGGAACTTGTCCAAAACCTCTTTGCCCTTGTCATAGCGCCCTTTTTTCAATGATTCTCCTGTGAACGAACCAGGAGAACCCAAGTTACTCAAGTCCATGCCTTTCCCTAGTTCTAGTGTATCCGAGGAGTACCCGCCCTGCTGGTTTAGAGCAGTCTTAGCAAGGATTGGTAGTTGTTGGATAGCACCTGTTCCTTGTAGGTTCCTATGGCTCCATAGGAATAGTTTCCACCACAATTTTCGACTTCTGGATGGTAGGAGTTGGGTTGAAGAATGCTTCTTCAACATAACTTTGTCAGCACTGCAATGCGTCAACACAGAATTAGCTGGACTTCCTAAGGTCATCTTCTCAGCTAATCTCTGCATCTCGTCAAAAGATTTGGACTTCGAGAGCGATAACTGCTCACTCAATTTAGTGAGCATATCCCTCATTGCTAAATCGGAGCACGAGCGCTGAAGCCTTGGAGAAGCCCAAGACTCTACTTTACCAAACCCCGGATCACTAATGTGTCCACTTTGCCCAATCTCCTCAGATTTGTTATGATCCTGGTCATTCATTTCATTTTCAAATGAGCAATTACGATTAATATCTTCGTTGAATGATTGATCACCGCGTGCTTGAAGATCAAAATCAGAGTTGTCCCTCTTCATGGACAAGCTTTCATCATGCTCATCTTCCCCTTCATAAGCCACCTCTTCTGTATCTCCCTTAACAGGACTTTCATGATTCATTACCTTAACACTGCTCCTGGAACCCCCAAAAGGTAAAGGAACAACAAAGGAAGACGACGTCGAGTCATCTGTTTTAGCAGTAGATTTTACAGAACTTTCAACTAGTACAGGCTCATCAGCAGTTTTTGTAGCTCTCTTATCTCCCTAAAATGAACAAAACATAGAGATCAGAAAACAAATCACTAAACCTTGACATGCATATGCACAAAGAAAAGAAGGGTTGTATCAAAAATTGGTATCCACCTTATCTTTCCTGCTTCTCCCTACTGGACCACCAAAGCAGTTGCAAATTGCCATTTCTTTTACCGTGGCAATCAAACTCTTTCTTCCAATTTGTTACAACTAATCTTTCCACCCCACAAAAAAGTTTTGATCTTTGAAAGTTTTCAATTCACATCTCAAAATAAACAAAATTAAACAAGCCCAAGAGAACTACAAAAAGATTGAATCTTGAAACAAACAGCTCAGTAAGTAGATGGCAAATTAGCCATAATCAATGGGCAAACGCCAAAGCCATGAAAGAGCCCAATTTGACAAGTAAGGAGATGAAGAGAGATAATTAAGAAGTGAAACTCCAAGAAGTATCCTCCTCCTAGCCTCAACCCTATCCCATTCAAAAGGGGGAGAGGACTTCACTGGAGTGTTGGCCAGAGTGTTAACAATTTCTGCTTCTCTCCAGAAGCTTCATCAAAATTCCCCTGTTCATACAATTAACCAACAAAAAAAAATGAGAATTCAAGAGCCTCATTCAAATAAATAAAATAAAGGCTGAATACATAGTCAACCCCTCAAACTTGAAGGAAAATTTCATTTAGACACTCAAACTAAGTCTCTTAATGAAGTGTTCCACCTAAGAGTTAGAAAGTGTATATAATTGAAACATTTTATTACGAGTTTAAGGTGTTCAATTGAAATATGACTTAGTTCGAACGTCTAAATGAAATATCACAACAAGTTTAAGGGGTTAACTATGTAACAAGCTATGACTATATGGATCTGAAAAAACAATAAAAACATAAGGGTTTGCTTTAATAAAGGTCCTATAAGCAACCTTGGTGTTAGTAAACAAAAACAAACTAACAGATCCTTACATATCAGCTGGACTACAACCTAGGAAAACTGATTAAAAATAAAGGGAAAGTAAATACAGAAAAACTGGAATCTTGACAGAGTTATAAAATTCATATAGGTGGTATCAATCAAAATTGTACCTCTTCAAGAAATAGTATGCCAGGCTGTGACTTTGAGAAAACTGATAAATCAAGAATAATTATGTGGGAATAAAGAAAGAGAGTCTTTGTCAAAAGGGAGTCAAGAGAAGGGGAATTGGGGTTTGGTGAAGAGGTGAGTGAGAGAACAAAGCGAAGGTAGAAGAAACTAGAAATAGGTATAGAGAGAGATGTACACGCAAAATACACGGTCCTAGGTAAGGTAACCATCACCTGCTGCCACACAACATGCTACAAATCATTTTTTATTAAAGGTATTATTTCTTTTGTCCCAATTCAAGTTTCTTAAATGGAATATTATCTTTCTATTGATATATGCTAAAGTGGACAAATAAAAATGAAAATTTATTTTTAATATAGTGGACAAATAAAAATAAACGAAGGAAGTATAATTTTAAAGTTATGTTGTTTTTAATTATTAAAAAATTATATTTTTTTGAGATATGCTAAAAGAAAACGTATCACGTGAATTAGGATGCAGGAAATGAAGTAGTACAATAACAACATACCCAGTGAAATCTCACAACATGAGGTCTGGGGAGGGTAGAGTGTACGCAGACTTTACCTCTAACTTGGTAGATAGAGCGGTTGTTTCCGAGAGACCTTCGGCTCAAAATAAAGCATAAGCACAAGCAAAGCAAGGAAAATGGTCAGACCCGGATAAGAAATTTAAAGCATATGAAAATGCTGGTATCAAAAACGAATAAGCAATGCTATCACATTCTGAAAAAAAAACCAATAACTAACACATGTAAATAAGATAAATAAAGTACACTAAAGAACACATAGCAACAAAAATCAAACGATACTATAAAGCAATATTGTGCCTACTAGTATGATAGGCTAAGCGGGCCTACAATAAATAACACTATAACTATCAGTTTGTAAGCGTAAGTATGACTATGCTCGACTACCTACTACCCTTCTACCCTAATCCGTGTCCTCCACACCACATCTATCTAAGGTCATGTCCTCAGTAAGTTGCACCTACGCCATATCTCGTCTAATCACCTCTCCCTAATACTTTTTCGGCCTACATCTACCCCTCCTGAACACGTCCATAGCCAACCTCTCACACCTCCATTTTTGTGTCTCTCTTGTGCACATATCTGAACCATCTCAACATCGCTTCCCGCATCTTATCCTCCACCAAGGTCACTCTCACTCTGTCCCGTATATCATTATTTCTAATCATATCCCTCCTTGTATGCCCACACATCCATCTCAGCATGCCCAAACATCCATCTCTGCATCCTCATCTCCGCAACTTTCATCTTTTAGATGTGTGAAGTCTTTACTGGCCAACACTCCACCCCATACAACATATTCGGTCTAACCACCACCCTATAGAACTTGCCTTTGGCACCTTTTTATCGCACAAGACTCCATATGCGAGCCTCCATTTCATCCACTCTGCCCCAATACGATGTGTGACATCGTCATCAATCTCTCCATTCCCTTGGATAATAGACCTGAGGTACTTGAAGCTTCCTTTCTTCGGAATGACCTGAGTATCAAGCCTCACTTCCACGCCTGTCTCAAGGTCGCTCCCGTTACTGAACTTGCACTCCAAGTATTTTGTCTTGGTCCTACTTAGCCTGAACCCTTTAGTCTCCAGATTATGTCTCCAAACCTCCAGCTTAGCGTTCACTCCGTTGCGAGTCTCATCAATCAAGACTATATCGTCTGCGAATAACATACACCATGACACCTTCCCTTGGATTTGTCGCATCAGTCCATCCATCACTAAGGCAAATAAGAATGGACTAAGGGCAGATCCCTGGTGCAGCCCATCGTCACTGGAAAGTGCTCTGAGTCCCCTCCTACTATCCGTACCCTGATCTTGGCTCCATCATACATATCCTTGATCGCCCTAGTGTATGTCATAGGTACACCTCTAACCTCCAAACATCTCCATAAAAGCTCCCTAGGACTTTGTCGTATGCCTTCTCGAGGTCGATGAAAATCATAAGTAAGTCTCTCTCCCTCTCCCTATACTGCTCCACGATCCTCCTAATAAGATGAATGGCTTCTGTAGTCGAATGCCCCAGCATGAATCCAAACTGGTTTTTGGAATAGACACGGCTCTTCTCACTCTCATCTCCACGACCCTTTCCCAAACTTTCATAGTGTGGCTTAGGAAATAAAGTAGCAATTTAGATAAAATGTGTCACATGAATTAGAACGGAGGAAATGAGATAGTAATTTTTATTTTTATTTTTGTTTTCCAATATTTGTATTTAGATTAGGATAGTTGAAAAATGAATTTGTTTTTAAAATGATTTCGTTTCCTTTTAGAGGAAATCATTTACTACCTTGGAGATGTTACTGTTTTAGAAAAAAAGAAAAGGTCATTACTTATTACAAGTAGATGCCACAAAATAATCTCCTCAAGAATAATATTTTCAGAGAAAATATCCTACTATATCAAACACATGCCCCATGTATCTTTTTCATCTCATTCTGTTATTGGTACTGATTTTAAAAAGTAATTACTATTAAAGGAGATTTCATTTTTAAAGTTAGAAGCCGAGCCAAATTTTTTGTGGGTTTATTACGTTTTGGCATAGCTATACCTTTTACGGTCTAAAAATTTCTTTTGATCAACTACAGTCTTGTGAAAAAATATTTGATTAGATTAAAAAAAATGTTAGATGACAGATTAATTTTTTGTTAGTCACAATAATTATATTTGTACATCTTTTAAAATATAGATAAAATTTAAATATTAATATAAGAAAGTATATGCATAAATCATCCTGGGAATGAAATCAAATCCTAAAACAGACACCGAACATCATATGAACAACAAAAGTTGGTAAATAAGAGATTTAAGAAGCTTCTAGCATTAGAAAATCTTAATTTGCCTTTAAAAGGTTGGTTATTTGGTCGGCGTTGCTCTTTCTTCCCGCTTTTAATGTAAATCTTTAAAATATATTTGTCCGCTTTCCTTAAATTTACCTACTTTCTTTATATCCAACCACCGCTATTGACATCTTTTATATCAGTAAATTTTGTTTTTTTCTAGAATTAATATGCATTCACAAGAACTATTCAATTGTACAAAGCAGTAAAAAGCCTCTTTTACAATCAAAACTGGGAAGTTTTCAATCAAAAAAACTTCATGAAATAAGGATAAAGCTAACTTAGGTAATCTATGGCTACAAGTATTAGTAGTACATCTACTTTTATATATATATATATATATATATATATATATATATATATATCCTCACACACGGTAATTACATCTCAAGAGGAAGCTATTCTCCTATTGAGCTTTGGGTCATAGTTGATGAGTCTAATGGTATCCTTATATTCTTCAATTCTTGCTCCACTGCAAGATCGATTATTTTTTCGAAATGCCAACGCTTCAGCTATAATGAATTTTCCAGCAAAAGAAATTGGACTACCATAGACACGAAGCACATTACCATTAGCCTTCAAGGCGACCATTGCAATACTCGTTTGACTAGTATTTTGAACCATACCTGCATCAACATAGAGTAACACATTTTTTTGAAAATATAGTTATAGAAGTGGAGTTGGTCATAACATGTCGCTCACGCCGCCTAGTCTTTACCCTGTTCAGTTCCTATGTAAACTCATCAAAATCATATAAAGCTTTTGATAAAATTTTAGCATCACTCCATAGTAAGGAATTAAATAGATAATCATTTCTAGCTTTTCAAATCATTCATAAAATAGATACTGATAATTATATCAAACTAATAGTATATATCCGAAAACTTTTTAGTAACCAAATATAGTTTACAATACCATGTTGAAAAATGTGAATTTACGTGCAAGTCTAATGACATAGCCTCTTTTCCACACATTAATCGATCTAGGGCATTTGAAAAACATGTTTCCTAGGGTTTCAGGCTCCAAACCACAAATAGGACAAGTTGAATCTATGATCAAAATTCGTTTTGCAATAATACTTCTAATTGGTAAAGTATTTAAGATACATTTTCGCAAAAGATATTTCAACTTATTTTTAATCTTCATGGACCAAAGTTGACTTTAAAATGATTTGGGGAAACTTTGAAAACACTCTCTCGACTGGCCAAACTTCTATCTTGTGAGAGGTTGCTACATGATAACCAAATTTAACGTCATTCTTGTCAGAGTTTGTAAAATGACAAACAAGTTTATCGTCGCTTCCCCTAAGAGATACTGAAATGGCTAGAATAGCATTGATATCATCCTCATTAAATAAAGTATTTAGGAGTTGGAAGTTCCAAGAATTAGTATTATGATCTATCAAGTTCAAAACTTTTAAATTTTGTGAAACACCACTATATATACTAAACGGATAAAAAGAATTCTCTTGAAAAACGGATCCTTCCACACTCTCACTAACACACTATTGCAGATATTCCATCTGACACCTTTAACTAAGAGATCACGTCCCCACAAAATGCTTCGCCACTGTTAAATATACCAAATATACATGAGATATATTTGGTATATTGGATGGTCACGGTTGGATGGTCACACGGTTGGTGTAAAATTATTGTACAAGGTTTTGTATAATTGTAGTGTACCTTAATTAGTCTTGTACTCTTATCATAATTGTATAGTTCATCTCCAAATAGAATAAGATTTTAGGAGTAGAATAGGAATATGAGTCTACTATTATGAAAATATGTAACTTGTATAAATAGTCTTTCAATTAATGAAAACAATGAAGGAATTATTTCTTTCCGCCACACCCAAGAAGTATACTATGGGTTTGTACTTGAAACAAAGACTCATTAGAAAAATACTTACATTTAGCACTTGAGAACTAGCAAGTTAGGTTCAATCAAAATTCTCCAAGCTTACATTTATTTTTTAGATCTTACAATGACAACAAGCAACCCTAACTACAATCCCCTTTGTACACAAATTTATATTACCAAAAGAAGAGCAAAATTTTGTTTTTTCCTCTTTTGTGGTGCTCTTGCTAAAAAATATTACAGATTTCTCATAATTAATCACTTGTCCCGAGCATCTTGCATACGTCTTCAGGATAGAATTAATTTGAGAAATATTACTCATATCAGTAAATTTTGTTAATCAGTAAATAACGGTCTTCGTGGGGTCAAAGGTTAAGAGCAGCTTTTAGCAGATTTGAAGAGCCGTCTGTCTTTAAGTAAATCTTATAGGAGTAACTAAATTTGGAGAGAGACCCATAATTTTGGCTGTTCAAGATTTTTTTATGTTAGGCAGGTCGCTAAAAGTGTTTGTTTTTCCCTTTAAATTAGTATGAAATCTAATAGAGTGCAATTTATTGTGAATGATAGAATAAAATAACTTTTAACTTTATTTTCATAAGAGAATACTTTTAGTGGTTGGTTAGAAAGTGAATTATTTATGTATTAAAATCATCATTATTAATATCACGTTTGATAATATTTTAATTATTATATATAGAATTCAGCAAATCAAATACAATATTTGGTTATTTAAAGAATAGCGGAAGGGTATATTTGTTGAAAAAGTGTAAAGGCAAACATAAGTTATTTTCAATAGTAGAGAGGCAAATATAATTCTTTTTGAAAATTTTATTAATTTTCAAATTGATATTCAAATGAACTAATTTAACTTCTTATTTATAAAAAAATAGTATTTGCTCTACAAATTACTTTCAAACGCTACTTGCAAGCTACTTACAAGGTGCTTTGCAAGATACTCGCAAGCTATTTCAGGAAACTGTTTATAGAGCTATTCATAAGCTACTTGTAAGTTTCTTCCAGAAGCTGATTGCGTGGCCTCTTGCAAGCTATTTGTAAGTTGCTTGTAAGCTTCTTCAGGAAGGTGTGGGAGTAATAAATGGATATCCACAATATAATATATTTATAATAATAATCAATTTATGTATATTTTTATATATGATAAAAGATGAAATAACTTATACTGAATTAATAATACATGAATAATTAAATCATACATAATTAATTTCTATAAAATTAATTTGTATATTATTAATATCGGTATAATTCTAACCAGTAATCAAAAGGGTAGTTCAATTGGCGTTAACAACATAATCCCAATGGAAGATTTCACATAAAATAATACTCTTAAGAGATTTGATTTTCTCTTGAAAATTACCTTTAAAGTTAACTGCCATAGGAATTTAAGTTTTAAAACAATCTACATTGATTTCCCCCATCCGTTTGAATTTTATTTTCACGAGGTTAAAGATGAATTTCGACTCAACATGTATACTCCTCATTTTTTTATTTTTTTTTGTTGTTGTTGTTACATAATGTATAATCCTTCTTTTCTCTACAAGAGTTTACTTTATATTTACGAATTAGTTTTAAAAATGTTGACCAGAGGAAATAACTTTGTGATTTTTAGCTTCTAAATTTACAAAACATTATTCTAAATAGAGGAATTTTTGTGCGTACGTATACCCCAAAATAAAAAAAAATACCCAGTGTATGGGGATCACGATGTTGCGGTATGAATATTGTTGTGACACCAACTTAGTATATAGATTGTTTAAATAATTTTTATACATGAATATAATGTTGGAAATTTACTAATGTGGAATTAAGTTTATCCCATTATTTATGACTCGAACAATTGGGGCCTCGCACGTCTAAAATGTCGTTTCCACACACATGCACACGTAGTGCTAAATATCACAAATTTCATTAGTGAAAGAGATTAGTGCGTAAGTAATACGTTTGAGACATAGAATGATGGACGGTTATTGGCCAAATGACAAAGTATTCCACGTTGGTAAACGAAGGAAGAAGTGTACGAAGTGTAAGATGAAACAAGTCAAAAATCGCCGCGGAGCCGCGAAGGGCCGCGACACAGCCCCGTCAGAGCCGAGGCGCCGGAGCGCCTCCCAGGCAGCACTGCAGCGCTAATTGGGTGTTCAGTCACTGGAGCCGCGGCGCTTTGGAGGCAGAATGCTACGACGAGAAGATGGAAAGTTCTGACTTTTGAGCTGGTTTTGGAGCATTGAATTCAGCCATTATTTGGCACATGAATTCAGCCATTATTTGGCTGAATGTAACCCCTCAATAAGTGTCATTACATGGCTATTGAAGGCCATTAGTTGGCTAGTTGAGGGGTCATCTCATTACACTATAAATTGAGGCATTTGACTCAATTGTTCAACACTTAGAAACATTTACAGAATTTTCTGAAATCTTCTTCTTACTCTCTAGCAAGTTTACTATACTCAAAGTTCTTCAAGAGTAACACTTGAGTTTCCTTTGCTCATTTGTTAAGTTGTTGTTGTATCTTGGGAGACTATTGCCTGACAACGTAAGAGGATATATACGGGGCAATCTTGTCTTAAAGACAAAGTGTCATCACTCGACTCAGCAAATCACAAGGATTTTGTAACGTTCTTGATTCCAGACTATTGTAATCTTTAGTTTATCTTTTCTAGAAATTTGTAATAGTTACTTACTTCTCATTTCCTGCAATTGTTGTAACCCACAATTTTAAGACAATATTATTGTAAGTGCTTAGAAAGATGACTGGAAGAGAACAACTCACTTCTGATTTTGCTGCTGTTGCTGCTACTCAAGGCAACCCATCTGCCTTCCCCACTGCTCAAGGCACATCTAATGCCTTCACTACTTCTCAAGGCTCATCCAACGCCTTTCCTGCTGCTCAAGGGAACGTTACAGTTCCTCCACCATCCGGGTTACACCATGAACGCCCAGAAAAGTTCATGGGCTCCAACTTCAAGAGATGGCAGCAGAAGATGTTGTTTTATCTGATTGTTATGGGAATGGCTCATTTCCTAACAGAAGATCCTCCACAAACTGGAGATGAAGTGAACCCTCAGCCTAATGAAATGGCTTAAGAGGGCCAAGGTATCCATGTCATTAATGGCATGAAGATGGTTCTTGATGCATGGAGTCATAGTGATTTCATATGTAAGAACTATATTTTGAACTGCATGTCAAACCCACTCTACACGGTGTATTGCACCGTAGGCACCGCCAAAGAGTTATGGGAAAAATTGCAGAAGAAGTACAACGCACAAGATGTTGGTACAAAGAGATTCATCGTTGGGAAATTCCTGAAATTTCAAATAATGGATAGCAAATCTGTGATGTCCCAAGTCCAGGAATTCCAAATGATTCTACATCACTTGGATTTGGAAGGTATGAAACCAAATGGCAATTTTTGGTTGCATCACTGATTGAGAAGTTACCTCCCTCGTGAAATGAGTTACTTAAAACTCAAGACAAAGGAAATGATATTTGAGGAACTTATTATCAAACTCCAGATTCAGGAAGATAATAAGAAGGCATTGCCTAGGGGAAAACAACCCGCTGAGGCAAAGACAAATCTGGATGAGGCCAAAGGGAACCCAAGTAAGAAGCGCAAGTTCCAGAAAGACAGCAAGACCCAATTGGCGGAGAAGTTCAAGGGAAACTGTCACCACTGTGGGAAACCTGGTCACATGATCAAGGACTGCCGCAAGCTCAAGACTGAGCAACAATAGAAGGCCAAGGCCAAAGGCTATTAATAATATGTCCTCACAGAATGGGAAAATCAAACGAAAAATTCGTACTATTAATAATATTGTCCGTACTTTATTAGTCCATGCTTCCGTACCACCTTCCTTTTGGCATCATTCTCTCCAAACGACTACTTATCTCCTTAACATATTTCCTAATAAAGGATTGACATATTCATCCCCTCTTAAAATCATGTATAATAATGATCCTTCGTATTCTCATCTTAGGGTTTTTGGGTGTTTATATTATCCCCTATTTCCATTAACTACAATTAACAAACTTCAAGCCCGTTCTACCGCTTGTGTGTTTTTGAGTTAACCATCTAATCATCGTAGTTATAAATATTTTGATTTATCATCTAATAAAATCATAATTAGTCGCCATGTTATTTTTTATGAAACCCAATTTACTTTTGCTAAAGTGTGTAGTCTCGTGCCTAGTTCGTATGATTTTTTAGATGACGACATCTCACCATACATTATGCACCACCTCATGGGCCAATCCGGTACCCCCGAACCGCCAGTAGGCCCACTACCTGCTGGCCCGCCACCACCTACTGCCTCTGCCCCAGTTTTGGCTAGTGGGCCGATTGCCCAGCCCATTCCCGAAATAGGTTCTGCCCCTATTCCGCATCTTGTTTCCAGTATTGGGCTAGTAGGCCCACTGCATGCTGGCCAGTCTGTCACTCATCTGAATTTTCCCCAAAATCCACTCAATTCTCTCCCGAGTCACAGACATGTCACTCGTAGTTAACGGGGTATTTTTAAACCAAAAAGATATTTTAATATAAATTCTAATGTTCTTAAATCCCCCTACCCCGTAACCCAGTGTCTGCGTTAAATTACCCGAATTGGAAGGTTGGCTATAAACGACGAATATGCTGCTCTTATTGACAATAAGACGTGGGAGTTGATGCCCCGTCCTTATGGTGTTACTATTATTCGGTTTATGTAGATTTTTACTCATAAGGATAATTCTGATGGTTCTTTTACGCAACATAAGGCTCGTCTTGTAGGTGATGGTAAAACTCAACAGGTTGGCGTGGATTGTGGTGAGACATTTAGTCCAGTGGTCAAATCGGCTACCACTCGCACTGTTCTCAGCTTGACTCTTTCGAAAGCATGACCCATTCATCAACTAGATGTGAAGAATGCTTCCTTACATGGTGATCTTAAGGAGACTGTTTATATGCATCAACCCTTGGGTTTTCGAGACCCCAAATATCCGCATCATGTCTGTTTATTGAAGAAGTCCTTATATGGGATTAAGCAGGCCCTACGAGCCTGGTATAAGCGCTTTGCAAACTATGTATCTACTATTTTGTTTTCTCACAGTAGGTCTGATATTCTCTGTTCATTTATCGTCGTGGTACTTCCTTGGCATATATTCTCTTGTATGTGGATGATATTATTTTGATAGCTTCTTCAGATGATTTACACACGTCTATATAACACTACTCAGTTCTGAGTTTGCTATGAAAGACTTGGGCCCTTGAGTTATTTCTTGGGAATTGTTGTCACTCGTCATACAAGTGAGTTATTCTTATCACAAATGAAGTATGCCGCTGAGATCATTGAGTGAGCTGGTATGTCCTCGTGCAAATCTACTTCCACTCCAGTTGATACTAAACCTAAGCTGGGTGCTGCGGCTGGTTCACCTTACGAGAATCCAGCCCACTATCACAGTCTTGCAGGGGCTCTTCAGTATATTACTTTCACGAGACCGGATATTACGTATGTCGTACAATAGGTGTGTTTGTTTATGCATGATCCCAGGATTGAGCACATGAATGCGCTCAAATGCATTATTCGATACATCCAGGGAACACTTGACTATGGCTTACATTTATATCCCTCATCGACATCTACACTTGTCTCGTATACCGATGTTGATTGGGATGGTTTTCCAGATACCAGACGCTCAATGTCTGGCTATTGTATGTTTCTTGGTAATAACTTGGTCTCATGGTCTGCGAAGCGACAATCTACATTATCACGCTGTAGTGCGGAGGCCGAGTATCGAGGGGTTTCCAATGTGGTCTCTGAATCATGTTGGCTACGTAATCTTCTCTTAGAACATCATTGTCCCATTCAGAAAGCTACCTTGGTTTATTGTGGTAATATTAGTGTCGTTTATCTTTCTAGTAATCCGGTTCAACACCAGCGCACTAAACACATCGAGATGGATATCCACTTTATTCGCGAAAAGGTAGCTCGCGGACAAGTACGCGTCTGCCATGTCCCTTTCAAGTATCAAATTGCAGACATCTTTACTAAGGGTCTTCCCTCGGTCCTTTTTGAAGATTTTAGGGACAGTGTCAGCGTACGAAGACCGCCCGCTATGAATGCGGGGGTGTGACAGAATATACCGTGATATACACGGCATATACACTGCCCTATGTATACTGTGTATATCATGGTATATACAGTAGTGTATATTAGGGTTTTTGGAGAATATTTTGGTAACTTTAGTTTGTATTTAATTAGCATTGTACACTTATTATAATTGTAGAATTATTGTACAAGTAGAATAAGGTTTTATGAGTAGAATATGAATGAGATTTTCCATATTATGAAAATTATAAATTGTATATATACTCATTCATTAATGAAAATAATGAAGCGATTTCAGTTTCACTGTAGTTCAAAATGAGATAAAAGTGTAGAATTATCTATCCGGTGGTATAAGATTCTGTTAACAAGAAAGTAATTGCAAATAAATGACAAACTACAATCCAATTGTTTAGTTCAATATACAAAATGTATTTAGAAATATTTTTCTGCTAGTGGAGAATAAAAATCGTCGTCATTGTGACTTAGACAAACTTAGCAAAAGATAAGATACAATTTTAAGTCTTATACGTTTTAATTAGGAGTTCTTTGATAAAGAAATAACGACAAATTAAAATTTAATTAAAGGAAATGGGAGTATCATCAAATCTTTAGGAAAGGAAAAAGGAGCCTTTTCCAATTTCCAAGTGCTTGCTTTGAAATGTAATTGGGTTCAGTCAAACACATTCCATTTTTTTAATAATAATAAAAAAGTCAAAAGAAAACAATCAAGTTGTATGAAAAATTTCCACCGAATGTTTTTTAACAAATAAATAAGTAAAAGACATAAGGTCTTATTATAGGATCTTTGTCTCTCTTAGGCAAGGAACAGGTCCACATGCATCTTTGCTTTTTAATATTTTCTTGACATAAACAATCTCCTTTTACTACGGTCTTGTTTAGTACAGTAATACTCTTTTCGTTCAAAAATGATTTACATAATTTGAATTGACATAAAAAAAAAAATTAAAAAAAAACTTTTGAAATTTGTGATTTAAATAAATTTTAGATATTTATATGATTATAAATGATTTCATAAAGTTAAATAATTTATAAATATAAAAATGAATCAATCTTTTTAAAATAAATTAATAAGAAAAATAAGTAATTCTTTTTGGAACGAAGGGAGTAGTTCATTTTCTTGTTTCACAAAGTTGCTACCATTGTTCGACTTAGTACAAAAAGAAGGCTTCGAAAATGAATGGTATGCTGGGGAAACATGTGAAACCATGGCTATTTTTTTTAAATTATTTTGGGTTGAAATAAAACAAAAAATTAGTCACACTTTCCTTCGGAAATAGCCAAAATGGTCTTTTATGAAAATTAGTCATAGTTGCGTGATTTTATGAGTTATAATTAATATTATAAGTTCGTTGATATTTCTTGATTATTTTTATTAATGAAAGGGTTTATATACATGATATATAATATGTAATTAAGGAAATTAAATTTATTTTTTTCTAATACAAGACTACTACCATAATTATATATGTACAAGAATTCTAATAATATGGTAAGTAAATATAGGTCATATACACAACCAATATACACGGTCTTTCACACCCCCGCAGTCATAGCGGACGATTGTCGTACGCTGAGACTGTCCCTAAAATCTTCAAACAGAACTAAGGAAAGACCCTTAGTAAAGATGTCGTCAATTTGGTATCGTGAAGGGATATGCAAGACACGTACTTGTCCACGAGCTACCTTTTCGCGAACAAAACGAATATCCATCTCGATATATTTAGTGCACTGATGTTGGATTGGATTCCCAGAGAGATAGATTGCATTAACATTATCGTAGTAGACCAAAGTAGCTTTCTAAATAGGAAAGTGAAGCTCTAATAGGAGATTATGCAGACAACAGGACTCAGACACCACATTGGCTACCCCTCGATACTAGGCCTCAGCACTGGATCGCGATAAAGTAGCCTGACGTTTAGCCGACCAAGAGACCAAGTTATCATCAAGAAACATACAATAACAAGATGTCGAACGTCTGGTATCTGGACATCCACCTCAATCAACATTTGTATAAGACACGAGAGTAGATACGGAGAATGGATATAAGTGCAAACCATAATCAAGAGTGCCTTGAATGTAACACACAATGCGTTTAAGAGCATGCATGTGCCCGTCCCTCGTATCATGCATAAATAAACACACATACTACACTGTATAAATAATATCGGGCCTCGTGAAAGTAAGATAATGAAGAGTCATTGCAAGACTGGAATAGTGGGAAAGATCCTCGTAAGGCATGCTAGAATTAGCACTTAGCTTCGGTTTGGTATCAACCGAAGTAAGAGAGGACTTACATGATGACATGCCAGCCCGCTCAATAATCTCAGCCGCATACTTTCTCTCGGATAAAAGTAGACTACATGCATGACGAGTTACAACTATACCAAAAAAAAACTCAAAGGCCCCAAGTCTTTCATAGCAAATTCAGAGTTGAGAAGAGACATGATATACTGCGCAGTTTATCAGATGAGGCAGTCAATATAATATAAGAGTGGCCAGTGGGCCGGGCTCGGGTCTGGCGGGGTCGGGGTCGGGGAGGGACGGGAGAAGGGGCGGGGTCGGGTCTGGCGGGCTCTGGCGGGACTAGAGCAAGTCCCGTCCCGATCCCGATCCCGTCGGTATTGGGTCGGGGCGGGACGGGATACGGTGGATTTTCATTTTTTTTTAAAATAATATATGTATAAAAAAAACTCAATAAACAAAACAAGATAGTGTAATAAAAACATCCCAAGGTTGTTTTTGTGCCTCTTATATTATTTAATAGACATGTGATTTTTTTGTAATACAAATACAATTGTCTAAAATCTAAATTACAACTTTGTGGTGTTGTCCAAAAGTTGTAAATTACATAATAAAATTACAATTAAAAAAATTACATTCTCAAAAAACACATGTTCTAATTGCTTGATGATTTCATGTGGTTCTTCGGTTGGAATTGGTATTTGTTGGTCAAATTGATCCACGTCGCTTCCACTACCTTCGGTTAAGATTTTGTTGTAGTTTTCATCATCTTCTTCGTTGATCTCCGGTTGACCGCACCTTCTCCGCTCCGCTCGTATCCAATATCTGAATAATACTGCAATTTCCAAGCTGTCTCCGGCTAATGAGTGTCTGTGGTCTCCTATTTGATATCACTGCGAGAAAAAGCGCTTTCAGACGCAGCTTGACGACGCTTGAATGTTCAAAACATCTCGAGCCATCAATGAAAGTGTCGGAAAGGTCTTCTCATTCCCTCCAAAGATTTCAAGAAGTCTTCATATCCATCTTCATTGATAACTTCTTGATACGGTACAGAACCCTGCAAAAAAAAAATATCCAACTCGCTAATTTGGTTAGTAGTAGAGGTACGACCACACATTCTATTTCTGAGGCTTTCAATACTAGCCGCAGAAACAGCATGTCTTTTGTGAGGTTGTGTTGAAGATGAAGAAGATGGTATGGAAGCTGGTAAGTTACTAGCATTTTCTTGTTGATAAAATCTATATATATTTTTGCATTGGTGTTCTACGCTAGACAATACGTCTTCTTTAATTTGTTCAATAGGTGGTGGGTGCTTTAGATTTTTGGGACTTGGAGGTGGTAGTACTTCTATACAATCGTAAATAGTTTCAATTAGTGATTTAGTACCGTCTATTTTAATAGTAGGATTTAATACAGAACCAATAATATAAATAGAGGGAATAGGAATAAAATATTTTTTTATTTTGAGAAACATTTTTAATAAATTTGCCTTATAAATTTGGTTTTTCCATATATTCACTAAGTAATAAAAATATTAGAGTTATATAAAATAACATAGTTGAAATAGTAGGATAATATATACCGAAAAATTCTTTTGTTGCTTGAAAAAATTTCTCTAAAAATACAATAAGTTCGGAAATTTTTTCCCAATCACTATCTAAAATCATATCAGCTGGCTTTTTATTATGATAGTTAAAAATAAAGTTATAGGTAATTTATAGTCATAAGCAACAAGTAGTTGCTCGTATAAAGAATTCCACCTAGTGGATACTTCTTGTGGAATTTTTCTAAAAGGTAGTCCACAATCATGATAAATTTTTTTATATTCTTTTCTACGTTGTACTTTATTACTTTTAAAAATAAAGTTTATAGCAAATTGTATTTTACTAAGAATGTCTTCAAAAAGTGATAGACCATCATTTACAATTAAGTTATATATATGGCACGCACATTTTATATGAAAATAGTCTGGAAAAGATGGAGTTAAACTATTTTTTAAAATTGTAATTGCGTAATTGTTATTAGAAGCGTTATCTAATGTAATAGTCATAATTTTATCGGTAATTCCGTAATAATCGCACACTTGATAAATATTTTCTGCAATAAAAGTACCAGTGTGCCTATCATCTATATATCTATACGCTAAAATACGTTTTTGCATAGACCATTTATAATCTATCCAATGACAAGTTACAGTTAAATAATCATGGTCGTTAGTACTACGACCTATATCAGAGGTGATAGATACTTTGCCATTAAAATAATATAATGAAAAACGTAAATATTGTTGATATTCATGCGCGAATTTAAATACATCTCTCTTAACAGTTGATCTAGGAAAACCGTTAAAAGCAGGATTATATATATTTCTAATGTAATGAATAAAACCGGGAGATGAAGGAAATGAAAAAGGCAAACCCTCCACAGCAACTAATTTTGATATTGCTTCCATATCTCTATGTTTATTGTATTTAGAGCCTACAATTCCCCCCGTCATAGGGTTAATTTGACCACAGACTTGGTCCGGGACAAGATGTCGATGTGAACCTTGTCCCGATGGAGCGGGCGTTTGCGCACCCGGTTTTGAAGCCTGGTATTGGACATACCTAGCTGGATGAGCACTTACTACGTGTCTAATTAAACCCCCCGTCCCACCGTGACCTTTTCCAGTTTTAAATTTTAAAACATTTTTACAAATTTTACATATGGCTACTTGATTCTCTACGTCCCTATCAAAAAAGGTCCATGCATCTGATTTTAATGGTCGTTTTGCTGGACCTCGTCTCATACTAGGGGGAATATGAGATATTTTAGTTGAAGGTGCACTAGTGGGTGTGTTGTCATCAACATTAGTGGGTATATCATCTAGATCATCGTCTAAATTAAAGTCTTCTTGAGTTTCAGAAAATAGCTCCTGGTCTAAATCTAATGGTATTGTAGAAAAATGTTGAGTATCAACAAAATCATCCTGTGTAGGAATACGATGACTAGAAGAAGTACTCTTGCCCTGGTTGCCCCTACTAGAAGAAGCACCCTTACCCTTACCCTTAAACATACCTTTTAATCCTTCCATTTTAATTATGATAATAAATAAATAAATAATTAAAGACAATAAAATTAAGTGATCTAAATAAAATAAACAGACAATAATAATTTAATGAAGGAACGAATGTACCAAACGCCGACGTAACGTCGACGTGTAATCGAGAGGTTGAAAATTGAAACTTTGCTCGATGGAAGATCCTCAAGCTAGTTGCCAACTTCACTACCAATTCCCAAATGAATAAATAAAATTGAATATTTAGCAAACAATGTAGACTTGTAGAGAGATATATTGAGAAATTAGAGAGATTGTAGGAAGATTTGTGAGAAAGATGAAGAGAAAATGAGTTATTTATAGTTGAAAATTGGGTTAAAGTGTAAATATAATAACTTATGGGTTAAAAATAAATATTAAGGGGTAGGGGGTTGGGGGAGGGGGGCCTAAAATGGCTGTTGGCCAACGGCCATAATCTAAAATGGTCGTTGGTGCAACGACCATTTTTGCAAAGGGGAGAAAAGGGCGGGGTCGGGGTCGGGGTCGGGGCGGGCTCGGGTCTCGCGGGCCTGGGGCGGGCTCGGGTCTCGCGGGACGAGACATCGTCCCATCCCGAGTTCGAGTCCCGCCCCCGTTATTATTATTTTTTTTTGGCGGGGTCGGGGCGGGACCGGGGCGGGCTCGGGACGGGGTCGGGCTGTCCCGGCCCACTGGCCAGCCCTAATATAATATCATCCACATATAACAGAATGTATGACAGAGAAGTACCACGACGATAGATGAACAAAGAATGATCAGACTTGCTGTGAGAAAACCCAATAGTAGACACATAATATGCAAACCTTTTGTACCAGGCCCGATGAGCATGTTTTAGCCCATATAAGGACTTCTTCAGCAAACAGACATGGTTAGGATGATCGGGGTCCCTGAAACCCAAGGGCCGATGTATGTATACTGTTTCATTGAGATCAACGTGTAAGAAATCATTTTTCACATCCAGCTGATGAATGAGCCATGTTTTCGAGAGAGACAGACTGAGAACAATGCGAATGGTAGCCGGTTTAACCACCGGACTAAATGTCTCTCCACAATCCACGCCAACCTGTTGAGTTTTGTCATCACCTATAAGTCGGGCCTTATGCCTCTCAAAACAACCGTAAGATTTTTCCTTATGAGTAAAAATCCTCATAGAACGAATCACATTAACACCAGGCGAAAGGGGTACCAACTCCCATGTCTTATTTTCAATAAGAGCATTATATTCATCGTCCATGGCCATTATCCAATTCGGGTCATGAAGGGTAGACATGGGGTTACATAAAAGTGGTGATTTAGTGACAGTAAAACTTAGATTAAAATGTCATTTCGGTTTAAGGATACCCCGTTGGCTACGAGTAATGATCCATTGACTCAGAATGAAAGGTGTGGGGACGTCACAATATTGGACTGGATTGACGGAGGTGGACCGAGGTAGCGGGCTAGCAGGCAGTGGGCTTGCTGGCCGAGAGGAAGGCGATGTAGAAACTGGGCCAGCAGGCCCACATTGAGAACACGGTCAGAAAGTGGGCTAGTAAGCAGTGGACCTGCAGGTGTCAGCTGGACCGGAGGATGGTGTGTGGACCGAACCCAATCGTGGATCACATACGGTGAGAGCCCATCATCTAAAAAATTATAAGAATTAGAGATGGAATTATACAATTTAGAAAAAAAAAATTAGGTTTCATAAAAAATGACATGACGACTAATTATGATTTTATTAGAGGATAAATCAAAATATTTGTAATCACAATGATTAGACGGATAACCCAAAAAGACAAGCGGTAGAACGGACTTGAAGTTTGTTAATTCTAGTAGATGGGAAGAGAGGATATCACAAACACCCTAAGATGAGAATACGTAGGATCTTTATGATTAAGAATATTTAGTGGACATTGGTATGCTAATCCTTTGCTAGGGAGTATATTAAGAAGGTAAGTAGTCATTTGTAAAGCATGATGCCAAAATGAAGGTGGTAATGAATCATGAACTAGTAATGTCCGAACAATATTATTAATGGTATAATTTTTTCTTTCGGCTTTCCCATTTTGTGAGGACGTATGAGGACAAGAAAATCAAAAAGATATACCATTAGCATTATAAAATTCCATAAACGGCCCATTATCAAATTCCCTTCCATTATCACATTGAATGTTTTTAATTTTCCGTTCAAATTGAGCACGGATGAATGCCCTAAACAATATGAATGTGGAATAAACTTGAGACTTTTTAGACAACGGAAAGGTCCACAAAAATTAGAATAATCTAAAAAAATAACACATAATAACGATGGCCCAAAGAGCTCAAAACGGGAGATGTCCACAAATCACTATGAATAATATCAAACGACATTAAAGTACTAGAATTAGAGGTTACAAACGATAATCTAACATGTTTTCCAAGCGGACAAGAAGGACAAACATTAGTACTACGCGTACTATTACACTCAATAAAATTATTATTTTTAAGAGAAGAAATAACATACGCTCCCGGATGACCCAAACGCGCATGCCACAAGGAAGGTGCTAAAGCGACAAACGTTGATGGTGTGGCGTAATTAGTGGTAGTGGTGGTGATGGAGGTGATTCGATAGAGTTATCCCCGACTATTACATCTCATTAGAGGTATCCACGTCGTGAAATCTTTCACAGAAAATCCAAAAGGGTCAAAGTCAACAAGAACCCAATAATCAGTTGTAAATTTTCAAACAGACGCTAAATTTTTAATTAAGTGAGGAGCATGAAGGACATTTTTCAAGGCTAAAGGTGGGTTCAGGGGAGATAAATTTGTGTGACCATAACCACGAATTGGAATTGAATTACCATTACAAAAAATTATGCCACAATTTTTGCTCAAATTGAAATAAGACGAGTGATTACCTGGTGCGGACGTCATGTGAGAAGTAGCACTGGTGTCCATGTACAAATTTGCATCCGTGTGAGAAGTAGCACTGGTGTCCATGTACAAATGAGCTGTCCAAACTTCTTTAGTACTATGCTAAGTTATACATTAAGGGGATTGCTCACCTTCATGGTATGCCTAGTTCTATTATATCTGACCGAGGTGCGCAACTCATAACTAAATTCGAGAAATCATTTAAAAAAAAGTTTGGGCAGTCAAGTTAATCTTAGCACAACTTTCTACCTCAAACAGACATGCATGCTGATCATATGATTCAAACGCTCGAGGACATGCTATGAGCTTGTGTATAGGACTTTAAGGGAAGTTGGGATGATCGTTTATCCCTCATTGAATTTGCATACAATAACAGTTATCATACTAGTATCAAAATGACTCCATACGAAACTTTGTATGGACTAAAATGTAAGTCTCCTATCGGATGGTTCGAAGTCAGTGAATCAGAATTATTTGGGCCTGACCTAGTGTACCAAGCCATAGAGAAAGTGAAGCTTATCCAAGAATGGCTGTTAACCGCTCAGAGTAGTCAAAATTCATATTCAGATGTGCGATGGCGGGACTTAGAGTTCCAAGTAGATGATTGGTCTTCTTGAAAAGTTTTCCTATGAAGGGTGTAATGAGATTTGGGAAAAAGGGAAAGCTCATCCCAAGTTACATTGGGCCATATCGCATAATTCAACGAATCAGCCAAGTAGCTTACGAGTTAGACTTGCCTTTGGAGTTAGAAGTTGTTCATCTGGTTTTCCATGTTTTAAGGTTAAAAACGTGTGTTGGGGATCCTTCCCGAATTGTATCAATTGACGATGTGAAGGTCACAGAGGATCTATCATATGAAGAGTTCCTATTTCTGTCTTAGGTCGACAAGTTCCCTATGAAAGTTCTACTCACAAAGCTTCCTTTTCCATCCGTCGAAAGGAATACCGCTCCTCTAGAACTTATTCACACAGATATATGTGATTTGAAGTTTGCACAAACTAGAGGGGGAACAAGTACTTTGTGACATTCATTGATGATAGCACAAGGTATTGTTACCTTTACTTGTTGAAAAGTAAGGATGAAGCCTTTGAAGCGTTCCGATGTTACAAAGTAGAAGTTGAGAACCAACTAAGCGTGCAGATAAAATCAATTCGTAGCGATAGAGGGGGAGAATACATAGCGCCATTTGAGGAATATTGTGCCCAATCAGGCATTGTTCATCAAACAATGGCTCCATACTCACCTTAATCAAACGGTGTGGCGAAACGTAAGAACCGCATATTGAAGGAAATGATGAATGCATTGCTCATCAATTCCGGTCTTCCCCAAAACATGTGGGGAGAAGCCGTCCTTTCCTCTAATACGATTCTTAACAGAGTCCCACATAAGGGTAAGGACAAAACTCCATATGAATCATGGAAGAGAAAGAAACCCACCTATAAATATTTAAATGTATGGGGTTGTCTGGTAAAGGTTGAAGTACCCAAGCCAAAGCAGGTCAAGATTGGGCCTAAGACTGTAGATTGTATATTCATTGGATATGCAAATAACAGTAGTGTTTATCGCTTCTTAGTGCATAAGTCAGATATTCCAGATATCCACGGGGGTATAATCATGGAATCAAGGAATGCTCAATTCTTTGAAGGTACCTTTCCTAGAGAGGAAAAAGACATAACCTCTCGCAAACGAAGTTATGAACAAAGATCTCAAGAATCGGGAGTCGTTGATGACCCGGATCTAGATGGTTCAGATCTAGTAGATCTCGAGGTGGCTGAATACCCAGAATCTAGTGTTCCAGATTCTCAGAACTTGGAGACTCCAGAGATGGAACTAAGGCAAAGTAAAAGGGCCAGGAAGGATAAATCCTTCGGTGACTTTGTAGCTTATATGGTTGATGATGAACCAAGGACAATTGATGAAGCATTGTCAACTCCAGAGGCACCGCTCTGGAAAAAAGCTATTGAGAGTGAAATAAGCTCCATTCTGCATAACCATACTTGGGAGTTGGTTGATATTCCTCCGGGAAATAAACCGTTGGGTTATAAGTGGATACTCAAATGAAAATATAAAGCAGATGGGTCTATAGATAAGTACAAGGACATGTTGGTAGTCAAGGGCTGTCGGCAGAAAGAAGGTCTTGACTACTTTGACACATACTCCCCGGTATCTCGAATGACATCCATACGGGTATTCATTGCGATCGCAGCTTTGCGTGACCTTGAGATACATCAAATGGATGTCAAGACAGCCTTCCTAAATGGTGATTTGGGAGAAGAAATTTATATGGACCAATCCGAGGGGTATGTGGTTCAATGGCAAGAGAAGAAAGTCTGTCGGCTTGTCAAATCTCTGTACGGGCTGAAACATGCCCCGAAGCAATGGCACAAAAAGTTAGATAGTACTTTACTATCAAAGGGTTTCTCCATTAACGAGTGTGACAAATGTGTCTACACAAAAAGTAACTCTGACTCGTTCGTCATGATATGCCTGTATGTAGATGACATGTTGATCACATGAAGCAGTCCTAGGGTAATCCTAGAGACTAAGAACATGTTGAAGTAATGCTTCGATATGAAGGATATGGGTATCACATATGTCATCTTAGGGAAAAAATCTCTAAGACGTTTGACGGACTGGTCTTATCTCAGTCTCACTACATCGAGAATGTTTTGAGAAAGTTCGAGATGTTTGACAGTTCGCCGATAAAGTCACCAATGGATAGAAATCAAAAGCTTGATAAAAATCATGGTGCTCCCGTATGCCAAGAGCAATATGCACAGGTGATCGGTAGTTTGATGTACATAACAAACTACACACAACCTGATATTGCTTATGCAGTCAATAAGTTGGCTAAATTTACCCGTAATCCGAGTGATGATCACTGGAAGGCGTTGAATCGGGTATTACAATACCTAAAACACACGTTAACTTCTGGGTTACATTATTCGAGATATCCAGCAGTACTAGAGGGGTACAATGATGCAAACTGGATATCTGATATAGAAAACACCAAGTCCACCAGTGGGTATGTATTTACAATTGGTGGTGGGGCTGTGTCTTGGAAATCCTCTAAGCAAACTTGCATCGCCCGATCCATAATAGAATCGGAGTTTATCGCTTTAGATAAAGCAGGAGAAGAAGCTGAGTGGCTTCATGACTTCTTAGAGGATGTTCCGTGTTGGAACAAACCCGTACCTTCTGTAATGATCCACTGCGACAGCCAGTCGGCTCTAGGAAGGGCACAGAATGCTATGTACAATGGCAAGTCTAGTCATATTAGACGGAGGCATAAAACTGTTAGACAACTGATCACCACGGGTATAATATCCATTGATTACATAAAGTCAAAGGATAATATAGCAGACCTTCTGACAAAGGGCTTACCCAAGGATCAGATGTTCTGCCTGTTTAGGGGAATGGACTTAAAACCCAAAGTATAAGGACCAATACGGTGGTAACCCAACCTTACTAACTGGAGATCCCAAGAATTTGGTTCAATGGGAAAACTAAGCTGTAAAGGTTCAGTTGATCGCTTTAGTGGAAGCATGAGCATTTTGAATAGTGATTTCTGTAAAGAAACACCAAATCCAAAGCCGTTCCCGCAATAGACGTTAAGTGTTATCTGCAGTGTGGGTAAATGTTAAGTTTTCAAAACCTTTAATGATCCGCAATAGTTGAGGTTAGGTTTGGGGAAACTTTTAATGGTTCCTAACACTCTTGAAGTGGGGTATAACACGATACCTTATAGGAGACCACCTATTTAAGTGCGAGGACATGCCGCCTCAAATGAACGCACTTAAGAATCCAAGAAGTTGTCCACGGCCACAATGGACAAAACATTACGAAGAAAAGAGTAAGGGAATTTGTTGTGTTGGTACTATTGACTTGGCTTACATTAAACACTGACGGTTCAAGACATCACGTTCATCGCGCAGTAAGTAAGTCCGATGATATTTAACTATGGAAGGTTCAAAGCTGAAGCTACCTCTCCTTATGCAACATCGGTCCGCTGAAATATTGCTGGGAAAATGCACCATGTGAGTGCGTCAAAATCTCTTTCAAGAGGGGATTGTTGGAAATTTGCCTTTGGCGGGAGTTGCGTCCAACCATCTTTAATGACTTAAACACTAGTGTTCCGCATGTTGGAAACTTCGGTTCTTCACACGTGCATAATTTACTAAGTAAGTAGATGACCGTAGGGCCAAGGATCGTCAAATTTCGTTGAGAAATGAAAGAGATATTGGTCCACGAAGTGAGGTGTTTGAAGCATGGAAAAAGGTGGTAAAGACCAATCCTCCCTCATCGATGGGGGAAGAAAGATTTGTTTAGCTTATAAGTCTCAAAGTTGGCTTGGGGTGTGGGACCCCAAGGGGTATCCCATGTGTTTAAAGGAGGGAGGACCTAGATGTGCTTCGGTTCAAGGATAAGCCCACGCGCGCCGCCGCCGCCTGCCACGGGTCGCGGGTCGCGGGTCGCGGGTCGTGGGCTTCTTCTTGTATTATCTTTTTGGACCCAAATTACTTCATATTTACAATTTGGTCCCTGAAGTTTCTGGTAAGTTAAATTAGGCAGAGAACTTGTGGTTTTGCTGGCTGTTGTTTTTTGGAACGTTAACCAGCCTTAATATGCACTCAATTCAGTCATTTATTTTGGCTGAATAACTCTCCCTAAAAGCTAATCCGTTGCACATCAATTCACCATTTATTTTGGTGAATTACTACTTCCATAATTGTCATTACTTGGCCAGTAACATCAATTATGTGGGCAGTTGGTAAGTCCTCTCCTTCAACTATATAATGAAGCCTTTGCACAATTGTTGAGACACACAGAGACATACAAATTAAATCAGATTCTTCCTACTATTTTCTAGCATCATTTCATTACTCAAAATTCTTCAAAGTAACACTTGAGTTTCCTTTGCTCATTTGTTGAGTTGTTGTTTTATCTTGGGAGACTATTGTCCAGAACGTAGAAAGGATATATACGGGGCAATTTTGTCTTAAAGACAGAGTGTCATCACTCGACTCAGCATATCAAAACTGTTTCAGTTTCTTGTTCCAGTTCGTTGAAATTTCAGTTTGTTGTAATTTCATTGTGTTGTAATACTTAGCAGTTACTTATTTCCGTTTCCTGCACCATTGTAACCAACACCTTATACATCCACAAAACATCCACCTTGCTATTGGCTAGTCCCCGTGCAAATTCTACTAGTTGGCTTTTAGTCATGACAACAATACTTCCGAAATTGGCATAAACAACATAATTTGGTGTTTTGGAATCTAGCCATTCAAGACACTTTGGATCTTCTTTCCAAAGGTTGGATCCCAACTCCTCCAAATTCTTGTCTTCTAACATGTTTCACAAGCAAATGCAATGGTCAATTGCATACACCGGAGGAAGAAGTGTATGAAGTGATTCAAAAACTTCCTTCTCAAATGTATTGTCAATGATCGCAGAAGCATTTTTCGATCTCTCTGTTTCTTTGAGGAGATATTTAATCATGTAATCGTCTGGATTCGCAGTTCTAATAAAAGCTGGAAGATCCCTCAAACATATGTCTTTCATGCCGGGTATCCAATCTGAATTCTTCTCCAAGTAGTCATTTGTCAAGTAACTTTCATCTACAAGAATAAGAATGCAATGAGACCGGATACATAAAAAAAATGCAATTGAAACAGAACATTTTTAAAATAGGAGAAATTAAAACATGTATACCTTTAAGGGGAGTGTATCTTTTTTCAACAAGATTACAGTAATTCATGTTGCCTAATAAACCACAAGCACTTGTCGTCCAAACGAAAACTTCAGGGATGCCCAAATCTTGAGCAGCAGAAAGTGTGAAGCTCATACAACCATCGGAAATGATACACAAAACGGGTGGCACATTGGATGAAAAAGTAGTATTGAGCTTGGCAAGTAACTCTTTGAAAGGACCTAAATAAGTAGTGGTAAGGGATTTAGATAAAGCAACAATATCTTGGGTGACATCGCCATCACATGGCGGGAGGCCATCAGGAATGGTCTCGGAACGAAAGCATGGCAACCCTTTGAGAGAATCAGGGCATCGAGACTTAAGGAAACGCCTATGGTTGTATTCTGTGTTGACAAAGGTAATGTGAAAGCATCTGTAATGGAGGATTTTGGCTAACTTTAACATTGGACTAATGTGGCCTTGAGCAGGGCATGGTATGCATACAGCATGAGGCTTGTCAAGTACATCAGCACCCCTGGTAGCCGTTCTATTCTTATTGTTTTGGAAAAGGGGAAGTTGTGTATGGTTTTGGAAGCGGAACAATTGTGGACTGGACAGCGGCGGATCTCAAGATTTTCACTCTGGGGTTTCGAATAAAACAACAAAAGCTAAATATAAAAAATGATGTTTCTGAGAATTGAACCAATGACAATAGAGATAATTTTGAACATCCTAACTGCTTGAGCTAACATTTTGCATTTGTTCAAAATATTCAAAAGTTAATATATGTACATAAACACATAAAATATATCCTATATATACGGTGTAATTTTTTACCGGGTGAACACCCTCCCCACCCTCTGAATCCGCCTCTGTGAATACTTTAATCCTCTGTTTGGATGGTTGTTTCGTGTGGTTCATTAATGTACATTATGGTATTGTATTATATTGTACTGTATTAGTGAACACAATGTTTGGATAGACTGTATCGTTTGTTGTGGTTTAATGATATTTTTATTGTTTGATTTGATTGTATGTTACTGTATAATAACATATAAGTTTACTAAAATACTCTTAACTCTTAGTTACAAACTAATTATTATATATTAACAAAATTAAGGTAAAGGATAAATTGGGAACTTAAAAAATAAATAGGTGGTGGGTGGGGTGGGTGGTATTTGGGTTGGTGGTGGTGAGGGGTCATGGGTGGTGGTTGGGGTGGGTGGTGGTGAGTGGTAGTGTGGGGTGGGTAGTAGAGTGTGTGATGGAGGGGGTGGGTGCTAGGGTTGGTGGTGGGGTTGGTAGCGGGGGTTGGGTGGATTTGGGTGTGATAGAGGTGGATGGGGGGTGGGGTATAATGGAAAAATAAAATATATAACCACGTAAAAGTCATCAAATTCGTGGTTATAAAAATTGAATTTTTCATGGTTATTTTATCACGGAATTACAACACCATACGACATAATTTAAAAAATAATGAAAACAAACATGGTTTAATAGAAAACAACACTATAATGAAAACCATCCAAACAGGGGAAAAGTATCATACTTATAGACAAGTACTTGTGTCAAATTCTTCTATTCTTTCTGAAATTTCTCCAACCAGACCATGCTTGAAAAAATAGAAAGAGGGTGTGTAAGTTTCAGTTTTCCTTATACCCAAATGTGACAACTATAGTGGAACGGAGAAAACACTAATGTTCAAAGGTCCGACCTGTCTGACTGTCTGCATAAGTTGTTGAATACTGGGATCATTTTAGTTAATTGGTGTGAGTACATGATTATATAGCTTGATTTGAAGTCTCATTCTATCACATTCTATGTCATTAGACATGATTTAATCTACTACAGAATACATATCTCTAGAGAGCGATCTACTACAGAATATACACTTATGAGACAAAAGCCTTTGGAAAAGCAATAACGACATACGGCTCAAAGTGATTAAAAATTGATACTATTTTAAGAGTTGTTATGCAATTTAGATCATACTATGATTATTCAAATAAGCGGTTAAAGGATGGTTATGGTTAACTTATAAATAATTAATTTCAATTGTGTAGGACTAATGTTGTGAAATCCAAAAAATTATTAGGATGACAATAACAATTGAAACGTCATTCGATATGTTACTTTCTCAAACCAAGTATCAAGAGGACGGGGTGTCAAAATAATAGTACTTAACTCACAAAGTACTCATTATTGAAATGTAAGAAAAAAGTATCATAACAAATACTTCCTCCATCTTATATTACTTGACCACTTTGTCTTTTGCACCCCTCTTAAAAATCGTAAAGAAGAATAATATTTTTACTATATCACCCTTATCTCTTTTCAATTAATTATACTCTAATTAATATTGATTATTTTAAAAAACAATTAATATCAAGGGCAAAGTAGAAAATACATCATTAATTATAATTATATCTTTTTTTTAGAAAGTGATTAAGTAATATGGGACGGAAGGAGTAGTTGTAATATTAGTTTAGTGTTAAGTAAATTAATTAGAGATTAGAGTTAGAATATTGATTTTTCGAATACTTAATACTCCTACTAACTAAGCAGTCGAATCTAGTGCCTAAGACATTACGTAAACTCACTAGCCGCCATACCAAGCTAGTGACCAAACTCCCTAACAATAGTGGCTTTGATTTTATTGGTTATTAAAAGTCGAATTAATGATCTAGAAAGTAAATTGGATTGCGACTGATTTTAACATAAGTGATGGACCGTTATTTTACTTGTTTCTTTACTACTAATGTGCGGAATAACAAAGACATTAAAGTAACGATACAATATTTTTACATGAAAAACATCCAATTCATAAGAGTTAAAAATCACGATCTACACATCTGCATGATTTGTACCAAACTTTACTAACACTGTGAGCCTCAATAAATTAAGATTACAAACTCTGGAATCCTAGGAACTAACTCTAATTCCTAAATCAACAATCTATCTAGACTGTTGATTCCCTCTCCGAGTTGCCCTCAACTTGGAGTTGAATTTGTTAATTGTTTTTACCTAAACATTGTTCTAAGAAAGCTGAAATAGGTACAACTCGATAAACAATCCTAATACGAAATACTAGATTTGGAGACTAAAACATTACACTATGAAATAGGTTCTTCAATCTGTATCTTGTCGCACTTCAGTAGTCAATCAAAAATCTCTCAATTATTGCTACTGCTTATTTGCTCGAATTCTGCTTTTCTCTAGTGTGTAACCTTCTTTAGTAGAAGACTTGCATATATAATAGGATGTGAGTTGCAATTCAGTCGGTCACAAATACTGTACTTGATAAGGCCCATGAGGATAGATAGTGTTTGAGACGGAGGCAACCTCTTGCTAGCACGCGACTTGATGTGCTTCATGAGAGTCTCAATTTTATCCGAGATAATTCTTGCATGACTTCTGGATCCGGTCCCCTAAGTCCTTATCTTGAAATCACTTTATTCCAAGAGTCCCGTCGTCACAGTTGAACTCTAAGATGGAACATGTCCAATAGATTTGGTTCATTCGTCTAGTTCATTCATTTTGTCAATCATCAAAACATGTAAAGTTTAACAAGTCGTCATTAGGGTAAATCTCACAACTAGCATAAAAGCACGCATATTAATAATTTTGCACATGACCTTTAGCAAATTGATTAGGCTAATAAACATAAACATTAATTTAATAGTCAAAAGCACATGACTATGGCTCTGTAGATTGGAGATGATTAGAATTTTCAGACAAAAAAAGTGAAAGCAAATATTAGTTCTCTACTTGACCATTTATTAGATGAACTTTTTTTTTTTTTTAAGAAAATGCAACAGAACCTGGGATTTTAAGTTATTTTCATATTTGGGTATCAGAAAATATGATGTGATATTTTGATGAGATCTTTCGTGACAGCGTGAAGTCCACTTGTTTGGACTATGGAGTAGTAAGTTCACTTGTTATGGAGTAATAAATTAATAACAACAATGCACAATTGGACAAGCAGCACAACTTGATTTATTGGAGTTTGAACAATTAGCTAGGTAGTTCTTGGACCACAAAATTCGTTATTAGTATTCAACTTTAACCAAAGCCCGCATCAGAAATATAGAAAACACCTCATACGTGACAACTAAATTAATACATTTCCGTTTCTTTGATTATTTTTTATGATTTAGACAGCTGATTTATTCTATGGACGCTATCTCCTACTTCTCTTGATATTTTCAGGAAAAATATCTGGAAGTCTTTGCAAGTCTAATGAAGCAAAGCATGTTGGGATACAATTATTGTAGAGAACGAAAACGGGAACACGAAGTAAGTAACTATTACAATGGTAAGAAAGGATAAACTAATTATTACAATAAACTGAAAATCAAGAACTTAACAAACTGCTTGTCTGATTTGCTGAGTCGAGTGATGACACTCTGTCTTTAAGACAAGATTGCCCCGTATGTATCCTTTTAGGTTGTCGGGCAATAGTCTCCCAAGATACAACATCAACTTAACAATTGAGCAAAGGAAACTCAAGTGTTACTCTTGAAAACTTTGAGTATAGTAACTTTGCTAGAGAGGAAGAAGATGAATTCAGAAAATTCTGGAGTATTTTCTAAGTGTTGTGTAGTGTTCTTCAATTGAGTCAAAGGCCTCAATTTATAGTGTAAGGAGAAGACCCCTCAACTAGACAACTAATGGCCTTCAATAGCCATGTAATGACACTTAATAGAGGGGTTACATTCAACCATATAATGGCTGAATTCATGTGCCAAGTAATGAAGAATTATGCTCCAAAACCAGCACAAAGGTCAGAACTTTCCAACTTTCTGTCGCAGCATTCTGCCTCCGAAGTGCCGCGGCTCTGTGAATTAGCGCCGCGGCTCCAGTGATTGGCCAACCAATTAGCGTCGCGGCTCCGACGGTGTGGCGCCGCGGCCCTCCACGGCTCCGCGGCGATTTCTGACTCGTTTCATCTTACACTTCGTACACTTCTTCCTTCGTTTACCAACGTGGAATACTTTGTTATTTATCCAATAACCGTCCATCATTATAAGTCTCAAACGTATTACATACGTACCAATATCTCTTTCACTAATAAAATTTGTGATACTTGACACTACGTGTGCACGTGTGTGGAAACAACGTGTCGGGCCCCAATTGTTTGAGTCATAAATAATTGGATATACTTAATTTCACATTTAGTAAATTTCCAACAATCCCCTATTGAAAGAGATTTTGGTGCACACACTTGGTGCCTTTTCCAGCAATCTTTCAGCGGACCGATGTTGCATCTGGATAGGTAGCATACGCTTTGAACCTTCCATAATTGAATACCATCGGACTTACTTACTGAGCGGTGAACGTGATGTCTTGAACCGTCAGTGTTTAGTGTAAGCCAAGTCAACAGTACCAACACAACAACTTCCTTTACTCAGTTCTTCGTAATGTTTTATCCGTTGTGGCCATGGACACTTCTTGGATTCTTAAGTGCGTTCACTTGAGGCGGTCTGTCGTCGCACTTAAATAGGTGGTCTCCTACAAGGTATCCTGCTATACCATACTTTAAAACGTTAGGAACCATTAAAAGTTTTCCCAAACCTAACCTCAACCGGTGAGGATCATTAAAGGTTTTGAAAACTTAACTTTCACCCACACTGCAGTTAGCACTTATAGTCTATCACGGGAACGAATTTGGATTTGGTGTTTCTTTACATAAATCACTATCCGAAGTTCTCATGCTTCCACTAAAGTGATGAACTGCTTAGTTTTCCCATTGAACCTAATTCCTGGGATCTCCAGTCAGTATGATTGGGTTACCACTGTATTGGTCCTTATACCTTGGGTTTTAAGTCCATTCCCCTAAACAGGTAGAACATCTGATCCTTGGGTAAGCCCTTTGTCAGTAGGTCAGCTATGTTATCCTTTGATTTAATGTAATCAATGGATATTATACCCGTGGAGCTGTGTCTTGGAAATCCTCTAAGCAAACTTGCATCGCCCGATTCCATCACGGTGGACTTGGTGTTCTCTATATCAGATATTCAGTTTGCATCATTGTACCACTCTAGTACAACTGGATATCTCGAATAATGCAACCCGTAAGTTAGCGTGTATTTAAGGTATTGTAGTACCCGATTCAATGCCTTCCAATGATCATTACTCGGATTACGGGTAAACCTAGCCAACTTGTTGACTGCATAAGCAATATCAGGTCAGGTGCAGTTTGTTATATACATCAAACTACCAATCACCTGTGCATATTACTCCTGGCATATGGGTGCACCATGATTTTTATAAAGCTTTTGATTTCTATCCATTGGTGACTTAAAGGCGAATTGTCAAACATCTCGAACTTTCTCAAAATATTCTCGATGTAGTGAGACTGAGATAAGACCAGTCCCTCAGACGTATTAGAGATTTTTATCCCTAAGATGACATCTGCGATACCCATATCCTTCATGTCGAAGCATTGTTTCAACATGTTCTTAGTCTCTAGAATCATGCTAGGACTGCTCCATGTGATCAACATGTCATCTACGTACAGGCATATCATGACGAACAAGTCAGAGTTACCTTTTATGTAGACACATTTGTCACACTCATTAATGACGAAACCCTTCGATAGTAGAGTACTATCAACTTTTTCGTGTCATTGCTTCGGGGTTTGTTTCAGCCAGTACAGATAATTGACAAGCCGACAGACTTTCTTCTCTTGCACTGGAACTACATACCCCTCGGGTTGTTCCATATAGATTTCTTCTGTCAAATCACCATTTAGGAAGGCTGTCTTGACATCCATTTGATGTATCTCAAGGTCACACAACGCTGCAATCACAATAAATACCCGTATGGACGTCATCCGAGACACCGGAGAGTACATGTCAAAATAGTCAAGGCCTTCTTTCTGCCGATAGCCCTTGACTACCAACCTGGGCTTGTACTTATCTATAGACCCATCTGCTTTATACTTTCATTTGAATATCCATTTACAACCCAACAGTTTATTTCCCGGAGGAAAATCAACCAACTCCCAAGTATGATTATGCAGAATGAAGCCTATTTCACTCTCAATAGCTTCTTTCCAGAGCGGTGCCTCTGGAGTTGACACTGCTTTAGTAATTGTACTTGGTTCATCATCAACGATATAAGCTACAAAGTCAGGACCGAAGGATTTATCCTTCCTGGCCCTTTTACTTCGCCTTAGTTCCATCTCTGGAGTCTCCAAGTTCTGAGAATCTGGAACACTAGATTTCGGATATTCAGCCACTTCGAGATCCACTAGATCTGAACCATCTAGATTCGGGCCGTCAACGACTCCCGGTTCCTGAGAGCTTTGTTCATAACTTCATTTGTGAGAGGTTATGTGTTTTTCCTTTCTAGGAAAGTAATCTTCATAGAATTGAGCATTCCTTGATTCCATGATTGTACCCCCGTGGATATCTGGAATATCTGACTTATGCACTAAGAAGCGATAAGCACTACTGTTATTTGCATATCCGATGAATATGCAATCTACAGTCTTAAGCCCAATCTTGACCTGCTTTAGCTTGGGTACTTCAACCTTTGCCACACAACCCCACACCTTTAAATATTTAAAGGTGGGTTTCTTTCCTTTCCATGATTCATATGGATTTTTGTCCTTACCCTTATGTGGGACTCTGTTAAGAATCGTATTAGCGGTAAGGACGGCTTCTCCCCACATGGTTTGGGGAAGACCGGAATTGATGAGCAAGGCATTCATCATTTCCTTCAATGTGCGATTCTTACGTTCCGCCACCCCGTTCGACTGAGGTGAGTATGGAGTCGTCGTTTGATGAACAATGCCCGATTCGGCATAATATTCCTCAAATGGCGCTACATATTCTCCCCCTCTATCGCTACGAATGAATTTAATCTACATACTTAGTTGGTTCTCAACTTCTGCTTTGTAACGTCGGAACGCTTCAAAGGATTCATCCTTACTTTTCAACAAGTAAAGGTAACAATACCTTGTGCTATCATCAATGAATGTCACAAAGTACTTGTCCCCCCTAGTTTGTGCAAACTTCAAATCACATATATCGGTGTGAATAAGTTCTAGAGGAGCTATATTCCTTTTGACGGATCAAAAAGGAAGCTTTGTGAGTTTTGCCTCTACGCACACCTCACACTTATGTTGAGGGTTTACGTCGATAGAAGGCAACAACTCCAACTTTACCAACCTTTGGATGGACTTGTAGTTAACATGTCCTAATCTATGATGCCATAAATTAGAGGACTCAAGCAAGTAAGAAGAAACTTCAATATCATTGCTTGTACGTAATACAGACATGGCGTTAACTTTGAAGAGGCCTTCACAGACGAATCCTCTTCCCACAAACGTTCCATTCTTAGTGATTACAAATTTATTGGACTCAAACACTAGCCTAAAACCAGCATTAACCAATAAATGACCTGAAATTAAATTTCTTCTAATCTCAGAAACATGCATCACCTTTCCTACCCCCAGCATGTTAGAGGAAGCATTGTTGCCCATGAACATCTTCTTGTTTGTAACCGGTGTATAAGTGGAGAAGGCATCTCTATTGGAATAGATGTGTCTTGTAGCACATGTGTCCATCCACCATTGCATGGGATTCTCAACAAGGTTTGCTTCTAGCACCACCGCTGAGAACTCCTCAATCATGTCGTCCAGAAACTTATCTTTGACGACGTTAACATGTGCCTTGGCCTTCTCTTTCTGCTCAGTCTTGAGCTTGTGGCAGTCCTTTATCATGTGACAAGGTTTCCCGTAGTGGTGACAGTTTCCTTTGAACTTCTTCGTTGCTTGGGTCTTGCTTTCTTTCTGGAACTTACGCTTCTTGCTTGGTTTCCCTTTGGCCTCATCTAGATTTGCCTTTACTCAGCAGGTTGTTTACCCCTAGGTAAGGCCTTCTTATTATCTTCCAGAATTTGGAGTTTGATCATAACTTCTTCAAAGGTCATTTCCTTTGTTTTGAGTTTTAAGTAACTCATAAACTCATTCCACGAGAGAGGTAACTTTTCAATCAGTGATGCAACCAAAAACTGCTCATTTGGTTTCATACCTTCCAAATCCATGTGATGTAGAATCATTTGGAATTCCTGGACTTAGGACATTACTATTTTACTATCCACTATTTAAAATTTCAGAAATTTCCCAACGATGAATTTCTTAGTACATGCATCTTGTGTGTTGTACTTCTTTTGCAGTTTCTCCCACAACTCTTTGGCAGTGCCTACGGTGCAATACACCGTGTAGAGAGGGTCTCACAAGCAGTTCAATATGTAATTCTTACACATGAAATCACTATGACTCCATGCATCAAGAACCATCTTCATGCCATTAATGACATGGATACCTAGGCCCCCTTCAACTATTTCAGAAGGCGAAGGGTCCATTTCATCTCCAGTTTGTGGAGGATCTTCTGTTAGGAAATGTGTCATTCCCATAACAGTCAGATAGAATAGCATTTTCTGTTGTTATCTCTTGAAGTTTGAGCCCATGAACTTTTCAGGGCATTCATGGTGGAATCCAGCGGGTGGAGGAACGACAACGTTCCCTTGAGCGGTAGTAAAGGCGTTGGATGAGCCTTGAGCAACCGGAAAGGCATTAGTTGTGCCTTGAGCAGTGGGGAAGGCAGAGGGATTGACTTGAGTAGCAAGCAGCAGCAGAATCAGAAGCAATTGGTTCTCTTCCAGTCATCTTTCTAGGTACTTACAACACAATCTTGTCTTAAAATTGTTGGGATACAATTGTTGTAGGGAACGGGAAGTAAGTAACTATTACAACGGTAAGAAAGGATAAACTAAATATTACAATAAACTGGAAATCAAGAACTTAACAAACTGCTTGTGTGATTTGCTGAGTCGAGTGATGACACTCTGTCTTTAAGACAAGATTGCCCTGTATATCTCCTTTTAGGTTGTCGGGAAATAGTCTCCCGAGATACAACAACAACTTAACAATTGAGCAAAGGAAACTCAAAAGTTACTCTTGAAGAACTTTGAGTATAGCAACTTTGCTAGAGAGGAAGAAGATGAATTCAGAAAATTCTAGAGTATTTTCTAAATGTTGTGTAGTGTTCTTCAATTGAGCCAAAGGCCTCAATTTATAGTGTAAGGAGAAGACCCCTCAACTAGCCAAGGAATGGCCTTCAATATCCATGTAATGGCACTTAATAGAGGGTTTACATTCAGCCAAATAATTGCTGAATTCATGTGCCAAGTAATGGAGAATCAATGCTCCAAAACCAGCCCAAAAGTCAGAACTTTCCAACTTTCCGTCGCAGCATTCTGCCTCCGAAGCGCCGCGACTTCAGTGACTGGCCAACCAATTAGCGCCGCGGCGCTGCATGGGAGGCGTCGCGGCGCTCCGACGCCGCGGCTCCGACGGTGTGGCGTCGCGGCCCTCCATGGCTCCACAGCGATTTCCGACAAAGCATCAGTCTTTTAAACCCCCCGCCTACGACATCACGGAATTTGTCTTCTGGGTCGAGCTCGTCGCACAGGACTTGTCTAGTGCGGGTTATATCTCCTGTGTAGGTTGCATAGGATATACGATCCAGATTGAGATGATCTTCTGTCTCATCAACTTTCATAATCCGGCACAATCGAGATAATTGTGAAATACAAGGAGTAATGACTAATGAGGATGTCCCTATCAATGAGAGCTACCTCTAGTGTTTGATAATACAAAAGCAGAACAAGTTGGAAATTTTGCTAGCGACCAAAAGACTTCGATGTAGCAAGAGATATCTTTCGTTTATCATTAGACCATATTATAGTACCAAGTTACAATATAAGGAAAGAGGAAACAATTATACGAACTAAAGGATCAGACAAGAACTCAAAACAGAAAATTAAATATGAAAATTAACCACCTAATGTTTGAGGAGAATTTCGTTGATGAATTTGTCTATGGTCACAGATGATGATCCTGTTGATATTTGAGCAGCTTCCTCGGCCAATTTCTTCCATTCCAATGCCTTTTTCTTCATCTCTTTCCCTTTCTCGCCGACCATTAACTCTCTGACAAGACTTTCAACTTCGTTCCTTTTCACATTATTGTCGATTTCCATGCCAATTCCCCATTGAGTGCCTTTAAACCAACAATTAGTCTGTTGTTCCGCAAAAAACGGCCAGCAGATCATTGGCACCCCACTGGCGATACTTTCAAGGGTCGAATTCCATCCACTGTGAGTTAAGAACCCTCCAATAGCAGGGTGGTTAAGGACTTGTTCTTGGGGGCACCAACTTGTTAACATCCCTCTTTCTTTAGTTTCTTCCACGAATTCGGGTGGAAGAATTGCTTGTTCCCCTGACACAATATCAGGTCTTATGATCCACAAAAATTCCATCTGGCTATTGCAAAGTCCCCAAGCGAATTCGATTAGTTGGTTTGCAGTCATGACAGTGATACTTCCAAAATTAACATAAACAACTGAGTTCGGTTTCTTGGAATCAAGCCATTCTAGGCACTTTGGATCCTCTTTCCAAAGATTGGATCCCAAGCACTCCAAGTTCTTGTCCTCAATATGTTTTACAAGAGAATGCAAGGGCCCAATGGCATAGACCGGAGGAAGAAGTGTCTGAAGTGATTCAAGAACTTCCTTCTCTAATGGGTCAAATGTATTGATAACAATAGCAGAAGCAAATTTGCTTCTATCTGTTTCTTGGATAAGGAACTTGAACATAAATTCATCAGGATTTGTACTTCTCAAGAAAGTCGGTAAATCCCTCAAACGTATACCTTTCATGCCCGGTATCCAATCCAAAGCCGTCTCCAAATACCCATTTGTCATGTCACTTGCTTCTGCAATTTCCACAAGAACAAAAGTTAAAACACACACACATTTAAAATGGGCCATTTTAAAACAGGAGAAATTAAATAAGACTATACCTTTAAGTGGAAAGTACCCTTTTTCAGAAAGGTCACGGTAATGCATGTAACCTAATAAACCACAAGCACTTGGTGTCCAAAAGAGAACTTCAGGGATGCCCAAATCTTGTGCAGCAGCTAGAGTGAAGCTCATACAACCATCAGAAATGATGCACGAGACAGGTGGCACGATAGATGAAGAAGTATCATTGAGCTTCGCGAGCAATTCTTTGAAAGGGCCTAAACAAGTTTTGGTAGTGGATTCGCATAGAGAAGGAATATCTTGAGTTGAATCAGCATCACATGGTGGGAGGCCATCAGGAATGGTCTCGAATCGAAAACATGGCAACCCTTTAAGGGAATCAGGGCCGCGAGACTTAAGAAGACGCCTATAGTTGTATTCAGTGTGGACAAAAGTGATGTGAAAACCTTTGTGATTGAGGATTTTCGCTAACTTCAACATTGGGTTAACGTGGCCTTGGGCAGGATATGGTATGCAAACTGCATGAGGCTTGTCAAGTACTTCATGAGTTCTAATGGAATCCATATTTCTAATTTCTTTTAGCTAATTATGTTTTTTCTCAAAGAATACCAAAGGGGAAAGATTGGTCTGATTTTGGCTAGTTGAAGAATGTGTAGGTTTTAAATTTTTTATAGAGAAAATTGTGAGATGAAACTTGTAAGATTTTGAAAGTTAAAAGATTAAAATATCAAGCAAGAAAGTTGGAAATGGGAGATCAGTCAAAGTTGAATTCCATCAGCTAGACAGCCAACTTTTAATTAATTACTTCCTCCATTCCAATTTAAGTGTCTTAGTTTGATTAGATACGGAGTTTAAAAAATAAAAGAAGATTTTTGAATCTTGTAATCTTTAATTAAAGATTTGTGAGGTTCTTTAAATCTTGTGATTTTAAACTTGACAAAACGTATTAAATATAGAAAGAGACACTTTTTTTTAAATAAATAAAAAATGAAAGTAAAAAATTTAAATTGAGACGGAGTGAGCATAAAAATTGGCCAAATACAACATCTTGACCAGAGAGTTGTTTTCTATTTTTCCATGTGGCTCCCTTTCTCAAATTTTCATTCGTTACATTTTCTTTGTCACTATTCCACCCACTTAGAGCTAGCAAATGGAGAAAAGCGACCCTTATCATGTCCTCCCTCAAGAAAAAATAGTGATAATTAACATTATTGTTGCCCTCTGTAATGTGTACGTCATGAAGGTCTTTGTCGACTCTTATCAACTCCATACTTTAGTAGGACTATGGTTATTAAATAATTTATGCACAGAACTAATTGATTCTCTTGGCCGGCCAGTTTGAACTTAATTGCTACATTTATTTGAATGGATTATATATATTAATTGGTGCTTAAAATAATAAAATGCAGATCTTGGAACAACCAAAGTCATTAGTTTAACAGTTACTGTATGTCAATCTTGATTATTTAACATATCATAATTGTCACATTCCAATAACGATTATTTCGGAACGAAATGTACTTTTCGGGGGTAATAATTTGGTTTTAGTGAAGATCTGATTAGACTTGTGTTTATTATATTGATTTGGATCTTGGTATCTTATTAGACAAATGCTGCAAAAAGATCTGTGATCTGGTAAAATTTATAGGGGAAAAAAGGAAGTCAAGAAACATCATTCGAACGAAAGAAATTCTACTATAGCTGATTAATATCCGGTCTTAGGGAGATCCGATCGATAGTCTTGTTGATCTTATTTAGTTGGCGTTTTAGTTTGAATTAATCTAAGCAAATTGGTAATTGTCAAATATTGGTTTAACTCTAGATGGATTAATTGGAACTCTTTAAATTTCCATGTGGCGTTTCCTTTTGGCTTAAGTTTTTAATTAACTAGATGAAATGATCACACGTACAACAACAACATGATATTAGAACAGGCATAGGTTTTGGGTTTGAATTTCACCGCCATCTATTACTACAAAGAATTTTCACATTTTTTGTTCATTAAAAGAATCAAGGCCGCATATGAGTGCATGTTGAAGATACAACTATATGAATAAAAGTATGCCTTCTCTAGCAACTTAAGCTTTTAAATGAGATAATCAACCACTCTATCAACTTAACAAAATGAGAACATCAAACAATTGTAGGGCTAAATTATAGTTTCTCATTCTGAGATTTGGGTTCAACTCTTCATCAAATTAAAAGCTATCTAGTTTTAAGATTCTAAGATCATGAAATAGGGTTGAGTGTAACAATTCAATGAACCTTAAATTGTAAGCATCAATCACGTGTTTGTTAACCTAGGTCCGTAATTGGTTAATTTGCACATGATATTATTAACATATATAGTTTCATGAGTGCCTTTCACAAGTGAAAAAAATTAGGAAAGAGTGTTCAGTTAGTCATTTACACACCCCTTAAATATTAACTTTTAATCAAAAATAAGTAATTTGACTAAAATATCCCTAATTAAATAGGTATTGGGATTTGGTCTCCTAACACTTAATAAAGGCAAATTTGAAAAAGTAAGGTTAATTTTTTCTTGATTTGGTAAATGAACACTATTTTTGACACAAAAAATTAAAAACTAAATGGACTGTCACGACCCAAACCGGAGGGTCATGATGGGCACCCGAACCTTACCTGCTGAGTATCACTAATCATACATTTAACATATAACCATAATTAATCATGGGCCTCAAGGGCCGTCACAAAATACCCTGCTGACATATAGAAATGATAAACTGGAAAGAAGCTACGTAAAATCTTACAAACAGACGAACTCAACTCATGCATATATACTTACTAAGGTCGACAAGGCCATACCTGACTGATATACATAAGACACTGTCTACAAGACTATAAAGAGTACGCAATATCATAAGGTTGGGACAGAGCCCCGCCATACCCATATATACATGCAAAAATACAGTACCGATATTAGACCGCCACTCCGAAACAAGGGGATTGCTCCAATATCCGCTGAGTCAGCGACCTACTAATGCGAACCGTCGCCTTGCCTACCTATGCTTGCGGGCATGAAACGCAGCGTCCCCAGACAAAAGGGACGTCAGTACGAATGATGTACCGAGTATGTCAGGCATGAAGAATAGCATAACAGAGACATAAAAGTAAACTGAGACAAGAAACAACCAACCAGTAGTGAATGCCTCTGAGGGCCATAATATGCCTAAATGTCATGTACAATGCGGTCATACATATACATATGCGTATATAACGTTATTAACGAATATTCTCAGAATATTCTCCGTATATTTTGTAATTATGATAGATGTATATTTAAGGTAACTTAGGATTCTAATTGTATTAGAAATCAACCTTTGTAAGGTAAGTTAGGATTCGTACCATATTAGGAATCAACCTTGTACAGCTATATATATTGTGAATAATGAAAGGAATCCCCAAGGAAAATTATTCTATTTTTCAATATGATATCAGAGCAGGCCAAAGGTCCTGGGATCAAACCTCACCGCCACCCATTCTCAAAAAAAATTTCCACGTGCTTGGACCATGAAAAAAATCAGGCCAGCACGTGAGGGGGCGTGTTGAGAATATAATCAAATATTAAAAATGTGTTCTATCTAATAGCTTAAGCTTCTTGACATCAAGCTGATGAATCGGCCAATGCATGCCCATAGCAATACTGAGAACAGTCCGAATAGTGGTCGGTTTAACAACCGGACTGAATGTATCACCACAATCAATACCCTCCTGCTGATTAGTGTCATTGGCAACTAGTTTTGCCTTATACCTCTCTAAGTCACCACTGTCTCTGGACTGGGTGCCAGAATTGCTGCTAGAGGGCCAGGCGACCGCTGAAGCGGCGGTGGTGTTGGTGACCGAGCGGTGGTTGTAAGCGATCGTGAGGACGATCTTTGTCGGGACAGTGAACTGTTGTTGGTACAGATTTTGGATGACCGGGGACAGACTCGGTTCATCGAGAAAGAAGTAATCGGTGGTCTGAAATTTTCAGAGATTGGAAAAAAAAAAGTTGTCTCGTCAAAGGTGACGTGACGGGAAATGATGATTTTGCGAGTAGCAATGTCATAGCACAAGTAGCCCCGATGATTAGGAGAAAGACCAAGGAAGACACATGACAGAGTGCGAGGGGCAAGTTTGTGAGGTGCAGTGGAGGCTATGTTGGGGTAGCATAAACATCCAAAAATACGTAGGTGATCATATGATGGTAGCCTACGGTATAAGATTTCGGTAGGGGTCTTGTTTTGGAGTGTGCTAGTTGGTAAAATATTAAGAAGGGATTCTACCATTTTGACAGCATAGACCTAGAAAGGCGGTGGTAGGCAGGCATGAAACAGGAGTGTGCGAACCATGTTATTAATGGTACGTATAATTCGTTCAGCCTTTCCATTTTGGGAAGAAGTATAGGGACAAGAAAAATAGAAAACCATGCCTTGTTTAAAACAGAAATTGTGAAATGTTGAGTTATTAAATTCTCGTCACACTGGAAGGATTTGATAGATTTTTCAAATTGTGTTTTAATGAATTTTTGAAACTCAAGGAATTTTGCAAAAACTTCATATTTGAATTTCAGTGGGTAAATCCAGACAAAGTGTGAAAAATCATCCAAGAATACTAGATAGAATTTATGACCCAAAGAGCTAACAATCGAAGATGTCCACAAATCAGCATGAACAATATCAAAGGGAGAAAAAGTAACATTGTTTGATGACATAAATGGAAGACGAATATGTTTGCCTAGTGGACAAGAAAAACAGTGTTGGGAAATTTTCCCATTATTACATTGAATACGCTTAGAAGTCCTAAGAAAAGTAAAAATTGGGTCTCCGGGGTGTCCGAGTCTGTTGTGCCAAGTTGAGGGAGAGATCGCCGCAAGGGATAGAGGTGCTTGCGGTCTGACAACGGAAGGTTGATTGAATGGGTAGAGATCTCCCACACTATTGCAGCGTGTAAGAATTTTTCCTGTATTGAGTTCCTTCACAGAAAAACCAAAAGGGTCAAATTCGACAGACACAAAATTATTGCTAGTGAATTTTCTAACGAAGATTAAGTTTTTAATGATGTTAGGTGTGTATAGGACGTGGTTTAGGGAGAAAGGTGGGTGTGGATGTTTGGTGTGTGTGTTACCGTAACCTTCAATTGGAATGCGATGACCATTGCCGACAGTAATAAATTGAGGACACTTTAACCGACGTAGTTGAGATAGGTTACCTGCCGATCGGGTGAGGTGAGATGTGGCTCCGACGTCCATGTACCAATTGTCATCGGGCTATTGAAGGTTCACAGTGGTGTATGCCTGGCCCAAATCAGTCGGGGCCAGTATGGGATGTCAGAAGTTGCTTCGCCGGCCGGATCGCAATGGTCGATGCAGCTTCCGCCGCCGCTGGATCGCAATCGTGGGCTCTTTGCTAGTGGGCTCGCCTGGTGGCTAGGCAGGCCCAAGAGGCCGGGCCGACCAAGGCTGCTGAATCGGGCCCCTACGGCCGGGCACGCATGCAGCGAGGCCCGATTCTACCGTTGGGCCACTGTTGCTGCTGGTTGGACCACTGCTGCTGCTGTCCAGTGGTTGGCTGTTGTCCAGTCCACTGGTTGCGTTGGCCCTTTCCGCGGCCCTTGCCTTTGTTGTTGCGACCTCTGCCGCCACGACCTCCGCCGCTCTGTTGCTGCTGCTGCTGGAACTGCTGGCCGCAGGTGTTGCCATCCCGTCAACGACTAACGCCTTTTGATTATGTTCATCTTGTTTAGCACGTCTAGTTTCTTCCAACAATAGTTGTGAACGTTCCTTGTTGAAACTTGGGGGAGGGTCGGCTTGTTGAATCATTGTTACGAGTGTGTCATATTCACCTTTCGGTAAACCCGCAACGAGTTGAAGCACCATCTTGGTTTCTGAAACAGAAGTCCCGACGTCGGATAGTTGATCGGTTATGAGTTTCAGTTGCTTACAATATTCGGACATGTTGTTAAAATTCTCGAGGCGGGTATCGTTGAATTGCTCTTCCAAATACACAGCCCGAGTATTTTTATTGTCCAGAAAGATTTCTTCTAGCCAAACCCAACGTTCACGTGCCGTAGCACCTGTTTTCATGATAGTGCATAACAGGTCTTTGGAGATGGTGCCGTAGATCCATTGTTTGACGATGGCGTCAAGACGACGCCAGACTGAGTCTATAACATCGGTGGGACGAGGAACAGATTCGTCAATGTGATCGAGCACGTTGTATGCACATGCATGAATGTAGAATAGTTCCATCCACCTGGAATATTGACAGTCTTCTTGATCAAGAATTATAGGGACAAAATTCTTGATGTTGTTAACGGCGAATGCCGGATGAAAAGAAGATACTAAACGTGGAGATGTGTGGTCAAGTGTGCCAGTGGATGAACTGGAATTTGTGGGGGAAGACATGATTGCAGTTGGCCAAGGGAATGGGATTTTTCTGGTTGGCCGAGAGAAGGAGGCAGAAACCATATTTCTGGTTGGCCGAAATTGAGGAAGAGAAGGGAGAAGAGTAGGGTTTAGGTTTTAGGCTCTTGATACCATGAAAGATAGAATAATTTCCCTTGGAGATTCCTTTCATTATTCACAATATATATAGATGTACAAGGTTGATTCCTAATATGGTATGAATCCTAACTTACCTTACAAAGGTTGATTACTAATACAATTAGAATCCTAAGTTACCTTAAATATACATCTATCATAATTACAAAATATACGGCGAATATTCTGAGAATATTCGCTAATAAACGTCATCAAGCCTCTGTGAGCATCCCATCATATCGGCCTCTGTGGGCATAATCATCATCGTATATCTGTACCAACTGTAGGTGGTGTTGCGTATATAACGCCTTCCATTTTTTCATCCCCATACATATATAATGCATACATATAGTATAGTATATAACTCCTTTGTAGTCAAGGTATGTACGTGAATATAATGCATGGATGATATGATAATAAGACATTATAAGTTTGTCGAGTGATGTAATATCGTTTTACCTCCGATTAACATTATGAATACTAACATATTTCCCATATACCTCAATAGGGATTTAGGAACATATTTAGACATGCTTTGACGATAGGAATAAATAACATGAACATCCCTAACTACTGAGAATAGAATCCTTTATGGAACAGTATTACGTTTACGTTTCGTACTTAGAACATGCCAAAAGAAGTAATGATTTTCCTTAAGATACCTTTAGTTGATCTACTTGTCGACACAAGGTACACCAACTATATAGTATCTCAATCTTATATGTCAAGAACTACTCTTCTTTCACCTTACTTAACTTCGGGAAAAAATTGAATTCAACAACACAACAAAAATGGAATAACGAGATTGAAGTGGTGAGTAAAACCCGCTATGTTTCTTCATGAGAGGGATTATACATTTCCATTGGAATATATAACGTTGTTGCTGATTCATCTTGGAAGGTTTCTATATTTAGAAAGCACATTGCTGCTTTGCTAAGTTAGGAGATGAGTACGTTTTGTATAAAAGAAAATTCTATTTGCTAAACGAATTTGCTGGAAATATATATATCTTCAATTGTGAGTGAGTTGAAGTAACTCTTTATTGAACCAAAAATAGTATGTGACTGTTCATATAAATCCCCCTACTAGACTTAAGACTTCTATTATAATAATAAGATAATGATGCCTAACTTCTGTAATTGTAATGGTGGAAACAAATTATACAATTCTTGCATTTAGTGACTAGTGGATAAACGTCTACAATCAACAAATTGTATTAATCATCACTCGCCACTTTTTCATGGTTACACGTGTTATCCACCATTCATCAACATATATTGTTCCCCTACATCTATCCACTAATTCCACTATCCCGTTAGTTTATTTATGTATTTAAATAGCATGTTGTCCCCTTTTCCGTGTCACACGTGGATTAGTCTACACTAATAGTTATTCATCATTGACCAATTAAATTATTAGTCTCCTACTGAAATTCAATAATTACCCAATTACACACATAATTAATTTTGCTCCTAATTCACTTAAATAATAATCATTTTAGCACACTTCATCTCTCCATTAGCATAGTCATATGATATAACGCTAGTCTATAGATCTGTTGGCTCACACGAAATAATATTTTCGATCATCGTCGTCACACTTTTAAAATCGTTAAATTATTTCGGAACTGTATTCTTTTATATACTAAGCTCTTTATTTGCATATGTGAATATGACATAAATTTTCCCAAGGCTCGGATCTATCTGCATACATCTAGATGTTCAAACCATCGCTCGAAAGTAAAGAATGTTACATGGACACTCTTTTTTATCCCGGGAGAGTAGTGAAGAAAATGGAGAAAGCGTGAGGGGAAAGCATAAGCGGTAGACATTGGCCTAGTCTAACGTTTGGACATACTTTCCCATAATGCAGCACATGCAAGCAAAATTGAATTCATGAATATGTAGAAAGTAATCAAGTTGTGGTGAAGTGATAAATATTTTTTCCTTAATTAGAGTCTCAGATTCGAGGTTCCTGAGTACGAAATCACCTTTGTTAGGGAATATTTTGCATTCTTAATGTAGGACTTTTCGGCGCGAATTCAAATTTAGTTAGACCTCAATGCGAATACCGAGCCGAAAAAAATATATGTAGAAAGTACAAATCCAATGGTAAATCTGATCATATGCTTCTGTCAAGGCAATGCTAGAGTTGACATAAGATTCGCTTTTAAAATTGATTGGTAATTGGTCCAATTTTTTAAAAATATAATTTCACCATCATAGGAGGTTTATGCTGATCCCCAACCTGATATGATTCTTGTGACCTCAAGCGAGGGATGGGGATATTAATTAACAACGTGTCACTAACGATACATTTATTTTCTTTTTTCACACCAATGGCTGTTAGTATTGAATTTCACACAAACCAATCCTAAATCACCATAGCTAAGCTCGGAGAGAAAGAGAGAGAAGAGAAGATTTGTATTGAAATGAAAATATCTTGTTATCCTTATATCAACGGATACACTGTACTAATATACTAACTACAACTAGTTAACCGCCTCACTTACTAATTTGCTTAGCTACCCTTCTAATTACAAGCTAATGAAAATCTACTACTAAACGTGTCAATTAACACCTATTTTATCACTCCCCTCAAGCTAGTGGGTGTAAAAATATTCAACACACCAAGCTTGCCAATCAAGTATTCATGTTGTGCTCTAGGCAGTCCTTTGATGAGGATGTCTACTAGTTGTTCTCTTGAGCTGACATGAACTGTTCTGATCAAGCCTGCTTGAATCTTTTGCCTGATGAAATGGCAATCGATTTTGATGTGCTTTGTTCTTTTGTGGAACTCTGGATTTTCTGCAATCTGCAGTGCTGCTTTACTGTCACTATACAACACCACTAGTTCAGCCACTTCACTTCCAGTTCTTTCAATGATGTAAGCCATACCATTTCTGAAACTACATTAGCCATGCTCCTATACTCGGTCTCAGCTGAGCTTCTGGACACCACATTTTGCTTCTGACTTCCATGAAATCAATAAGCTTCCATGCTTAACCATGAACTCTGATACTTATTTTTTTTGTATTTGGACATGAAGCTCAATCTGCATCACAAAACACAATCAAGGTATTTGACACTTCACTACTTAATAAGATACCTAGTGCTGGTTGTCTTTTGATATACTTTATGACTCTAATTGTTGCATTCCAATGAGACCTCTTGGGCTGCTGCAAGAATTGGCTTACTATATGTACTGATTAGTCAATATCTGACCTAGTTAGAGTTAAGTATAGCATCTTTCCAACTAATCTTTGGCATTGTGCTTTATCCTCCAAAAGTTCATCTGCTTCCTTTGTCAGAACATCTAGCTCTTGAGTAGTTAATTTGACATTGGGCTCCAAAGGAGTCCAAGCTGGCTTTGCAGAACTGATTCCTAGTTCTGAGATTATCTCTAATGCATATTTCCTCTGGTTTACCACAATACCTTTAGGTGATCTACTGAACTCCATACCAAGAAAGAATTTCAAAGTGCTTAGATCCTTTATTCTAAAAGTCTTGTGTAATGAAGATTTGGTTTCTTCAATAAGAGCCAAGTTGCTTCCTGTCACTATCATCCACATATATTAGGATAATGACAACATCAGTACCTTGCCTCTTTATGAATAAAAAATGATCCAAACCACTCTGTGTAAAGCCTGAGTTGATCAATGCCTCAGATAATTTCAAATTCCACTGTTTGCTTGCTTGTTTTAGCCCATAAAGGAATTTTACAAGTCTGCAAACATGACCAGTCTCCCCCTAACATGTAAAACCTTGTGGAAGGGCCATATATACCTCATCATGTAGATCATCTTGATGAAAGGCATTGTGCACATAAAGTTGATGAATGGATCAATAATGTTGTCAAGCCAAGGAAAGAACATTCCTAATAGTAGCAATCTTCACTACATGAGAGAAAGTTTCATGGTAATCAAGTCCCTCCTGTTGTGTGTACCCTTTGGCCACCAACCTGGCCTTGAACCTTTGAATCTCTCCATTAGTCTTGAGTTTGATTTTGTAAACTCATTTACAACCAATAGCAATTTTCCCAGGAGGTAATGGGATAAGCTCTCGTGTGATTTTCCTGTAGGTCCTAAAGTTCAGAATTCATAGCCCCAATCCACCTACTGTCTTTGATAGCTTCCTGATAAGAATTAGGTTAAGAAATAGAGGAAAGCACACCTAAATATGATTTGTAAGGAAGAGAAATCCCTGCATATGAAATAGAGTTTGCAATAGGATATAGAATATTGTTAGCAGATTTTTGAGTCACATAATCTGAGTGCCATACAGGTTTCTTGATTTGCCTCTATGATCTTCTTAATAAGTCAAATCTAGGAGGAGGCATAGGTAGGAAAGGTGGATCAGAAACAACATGTAGAGGACCAGTGCCCTGAGAACTAGGTGAGGTAATTGAACTATTAGGTGAGGCAACTGAACTATCAGGAATTGTGGGTAATACAGTGACTGCAAGTATGTCAATAGCTTCAAGACAAATCTCAGCATTTTCAGAAGGATCATCAAATAGAGAAGTAGAATCAACATCTATTAAGGGAGTAGATACACTAACTCTTACATCAAATGAAGGAAAAGAAGCTTTGAAAGGAAACATGTGTTCTCTAAATGAGACATCTCTATTGATGAAAAATTGTTGTTTTTGCAAATCAAATAGTATGTAGCCCTTGGTTACACTAGAGTATCCCATGAAGACAGAAGGAATAGCTCTAGGTGCAAACTTATCCAATCTAGGTAGAGAACTGGCATAGCACAAGCAACCAAATGTTCTGAGATGATCTAATGAAGGTTGTTTATCAAAAAAGACTGCAGAAGGTGACTTACCACCAAGAACTGTTGAAGGTAACATGTTTATCAAGTAGGCTGCAGTTAAGATACAATAACCCCAAAATTACAGAGGGATGTGACCTTGCAATTTTAGTGCTCTAGCCACCTCTAAAAAGTATATGTGCTTCCTCTCAATTGTTCCACTCTGCTGAGGTATGTGCACACAGGTTCGCTGGTGAATGATCCCCAAGTCTTTTAGGAATTCCTGCATAGAATCACATACAAACTTTTCTCCATTATCACTCAGTTATGATTACTTGAACTATTGTCTGGAACTGAGTATGTATCATCTTAAAGAAAGGTTTCAACACCAAGAATACATCACTCTTATGTTTAAGCAGAAAAATCCAAGTAACATGAGAGTAATCATCAACTACAGTTAAAAATAATTTATTTCCATCAAAGGTGCGTCATAGGGTCCCCAAACATCTAGATGCAGAAGCTGAAATATTTTTCTTGATGTATTGTTACTAGAAGGAAAAGGAAGTCTGCAATGTTTAGCTAATGGACATACTTCACAACTAGATAATATTGTTCTACATTCCTCTAGTTTATAACCAAGCAAGGTCTTAATGGATCCACTTGATGCATGAGCTAATCTCCTATGCCACAATAGTATATCATCATCTTTCCTCTGTGCATTGTGAGCTTTTATTCCCTCCTTATGTATATCTTTATTTGTAAAATCTGTATTAGCAAAAACTTGAGGTGCCAGCAGATACAATCCTTTTGATTCTCTACAAATCCCCTTCAATTTCCCAGTGGTAAGGTCCTGGAATAAGTAGAAATCAGGGTAAAAAGAGATAAAATAATGTAGCTTTCTAGTTATTTTAGCTACTAATAAGAGGTTATACTTAAACTCTGGCACAAACAGCACATTTTCAATTATTCTTGTCTCTGTGATCCTGCATTTTCCACTTGTGTCATTTCCCCGTTAGAAAGATATACCTTTTTATTATTATCTGTTATAGCCTTCTCAATATCAGACGATATACTCAAACTAGCAGTCATATGATTTGTTGCACCATTGTCAACTATCCACTTTACTTGTTCTATGTTAGATAAAGAATTAATATCAATACCTGCCATATTTGCCATGCTTCCTGATGTTTCCTCCTTGTCAAGCATCATCATGATCTTCTCATGTTGCTCATCAGTGAGATGTGGTGCCTTAGGTATGTTTCTCATTCCAAAACCACTATTAAATACAACATTGCCTCCATGTATGTTTGGATTAATGTTTTCAATTTGCATATGATTAGCAGTATTGATAGTCTCCTTCTTTCCTTTGAAATCTGACGGATAACCAATCAATCTATAGCATTTCTCAGCTACATTTCCTCTGAGTTTACAAAAATCACACATCAAGTTCTAATTCTTCTTTTATTTCTGATAGTTATTTCCTCTCCCAGCCAATAAAGCAGTTAATTCAACTCCATCACTTGTTGTAGATGTGCTAGCCATGGATATTTGACTTTCCCTCTCTATCAACATGGAGTAGGCTTTGTTGAGGTTGTTGGGTATTTTTGCTCTATGGTACTTTATAAAGCAGTACGAGAAGTATATAACTATTACAAGTATTCGAAAGGATAAACAAAGATTCAATAATTCATCTAGAAATCTGAAAATTACAATAGAACCACAAAACTGAAATTACAATTTTGTTGAAGACGGAAAAATGGAAACTGTTTTTGCTGAGTCGAGTGTGGCACTCTGTCCTTAAGACAATATTGCCCCGTATGTATCCTTTATACGTCCTGGACAATTTGTCTCCCAAGATAAAACAGCAATGGAACACTTGAGCAAAGGAAACTCAAATGCTACCGTGAAGAATATTGAGTAACGAAATGATGCTTGAAAGTTGTAGGAAGAAAACTGTTTTGGTTGTGTATTTTCGTGAGTTGTATGAACTGTTATTCGTAGTACTCAACAATGGTGTAAGGGGGTGTTTATATAGGTGAGGGAGGGGACTGAAAAACTGCCTCCATAATAGCCAAATAATGGCCATTATGGAGGTAGTAAAGTCACCAACATAAATGGTGAAAGACCAACGGATTGGCCATTATAGGAGGAGTAATTCAGCCAAAATAAATGGCTGAATTGAGTGCTTGGCGTTTCTGTTCTCTTCTGCCCAATTCTGACTTTCTGGAAACTTCATGGACCAAACTGTACATCTGAAAGAATTCTGGTCCAAACTGTACATCTGAAACTTCTGGGATCAAACTGTACTTCTGGAAAAGTTCTCTGGTCCAAAAAGATAATATCAGAAGGCCCGGAGCCCGGAACCGGCGCGCGTGTGGTCTTTCCTTGAAGGCTTGAACCGAAGCACATCTAGGTCCTCCCTCCTTTAAACACATGGGATACCCCTTGGGGTCCCAAACCCCAAACCAATTTCGAGTCTTATATACACAACAATTCTTTCTTCCTCTACCGATGAGGGAGAATTGAACACAATACCACACTTTCCATGCTTCAAACACCTTACTTCGTGGACCAATATCTCTTTCATTTCTCAATGAAATTTGACGATTCTTGGCCCTACGGTTATCTACGTACTTAGTAGATCATGCATGTGTGAAGAACCGGATTCTCCAACATATGTTACACTAGTGTTTAAGCCGTTAAAGTTGGTCGGTCGCAACTCCCGCCAAAGGCTAATTTCCAACAGAGGTTTATAGTGGGCCTAGTCATCACAATCTAACCTCTATCCTGATCATAATTTTTATTGAGTCTCATTAGAAACTGCAGCACCTTTAATTTTTGCATGAACTGTGCGAACACCTTAGATCTTGCACAATTGCAAGGAGTCGGTATCATGTTGTCAAATTCAACCCAGTAATGGCAAATTGTTGAGAAATACACTGAAATAGTATCAATTTCTTGAACTAGAGTCGCAATAGATTTATGCAATTGATACACTCGAGAGGTATTCACTTTGTCAAACCTCTCCTTCAAATCATCCCGAATCTCCTTCGCATCTTTAGCATAAATAATTTTGGTGTGCAATTCCTTTGTAACTAATTCCATTATCCATCCTAGAACAACAACATTGCATCTATCCCATTGATGTGCTAGATCTGTAGTAAAATCCCCCTTCAAGGTGCCATCAACGATCCCCAACTTGTTCTTTCCAAGCAATTGGATTCGCATAGCCTTGCTCCAAATGGAGTAATTTCCAAATCCAGTTAATACAGTTGAGATAATCGGTCCTCCGGTTGTATCCTAGGGATGAAGAAAAAATGCACGAGTGATCGATTTTTGTGGTCGCCATTGTTGCTCTAACTAAAAATTCACAGCTCTATTCGATTGGATATGGTTTCTAGTTGGATCGATTAGCAACACTCACATTTGTGGTTGTTACGCTCTGATATCATATTGAATTTCACACAAATCAACCCTAAATCACCATAGCTAAGCTCTGAGAGAAAGAGAGAAGGTTTGCATTGAAATGAAAATATCTTGTTTTTACATCGATTGATACACTACTAATATACTAACTACAACTAACTAACCGTCTCACTTAATAATTTGCTTAGTTACCCTTCTAATTACAAGCTAGTTGCAAATACATCCCTACCTATTTTATCAGTTAACAAGACGAATTTATTAAAATAAAACATCAATTTGTTGAAGTAATGAATGTCTGAATCAATGAATGAATTGTAATGAAGAAAAAGAAGATGTAGAAAGAGGGAGAGAAAGGACTCAGTTCTTCATATCTCAATCAGAGATCAGAGGATCATACATTTAACTACCAATAATAGTCACCTGTTTATACACACTGACAACTAACGAACTAACCTTTCATTAATTAATTGGCTTATCAGCTACTTCCTCTGTCCCAAAATAAGTGTCGTTTTAGTAAAAATAAAAATTTTAAAACTAATTATCGCTTTAAAAATTCAAAACAATAATTAGTGAAGTAATTGTTTTCAACTACTTCCTTATATTAAAGAACTACTTCTTCTTAATAGGGCTTCATTATCAAAAAATGTCTGGAGTAATAAATAGGGGCAACTTAATTTATGTGATACCTTGTTATTTTTTTATTTTTTTATGGGCGTGAAAAGAGTTAAAACAACTCTTATTTTGAGACAGATGAAGTAATAATTATTAGCCTTACTATCTCTAACAGCTAATACATTGATGTAGCTATAAGCTACACTTAGCTTTCACCCTAACTCCTATCACAGCTACACACTTACATCACTACACATATACAAACCAACAATTGAATGAAGTGAAGATTCCAATTCAAACACGAGCCCTAAATTTATTAATAGAAAACGACTACTAAGGAGATTAAAATTAAGTACAAATCAAACTTTTTTAGGGAATGGAGATCCGTATCTTTTTCATCTTCTTTAGGCAGTGATTTATTTATTTTTTAATTTACTTCCTACGTTCACTTTTACTTGTCTACTATTTCATAAATAAATTTTCACTTTTACTTGTCACATTTAGCATATCAAGAGAAAAATAATTTACTTTTCTTGTTTTACTCATCATATTAATTACTTATTTCAAATCATTTTCTAAATCTCATTAAAACTATACATCAATTAATATGGATACCTTGGTAAAATATGTATTTCATTTATTATTTCCTGAGGGCGTGCAAAATGAGTAAAACAATATTGGCTGAATGCCCTTTCAATCCTGGACATGTTACACAATAATTTCCTATCATGCTGTGTGCATGCCAATAGGCAAAATTGATATCCACAAAAATATATAAGTATCCGTTGCTAATTATGTTTCAATTACAGCACCGTTATACCCAAGATCATTATTTTAAAGAAATAGTTATTGGTGATTGATGATGGTCTCCTCCGTCAAGATTCACGTGAGTTCAAGGGGAAAACCAAATGATTGTTTTAATATATCAACTGAGCATTTTATTCATCTTCAGAAGAAAAAAAAAAAAGGTTACAAATGTGTTTACAACAAATTTTTGATATGGGAAAATAATTGCAAATCACAAACTAAATATGAAGAAATGAAATATTTTATTAATAAATATTGCGGGTATAATTCTGTTTATTTCCTTAATTCTTCTCTCTAAATTTTTTCCGTGATTCGAGGGCCGTTAGTATGGTATTTCTCGAACGTGGGATGATGTGGACCTCCTTGTATTTTATCGTTAAGAACGTCGGGCAGTTTGATAAAAGGTGGTATTTGATTCTTTAATCTCTTTGTGAATATCCCAAGGATTTATGAGATTTTTGATATTTTAAGTATTGATCTCTTTATGAATACTCATGAGTTTATGGGATATTCGAGATGTCTTTTCAAGGAAATATGTGCTCCCTTTTATCGGTGTGACCTAAGGTTTAGAGTAGAGTAGCCTCCAAGAAATCCTACTTTAGGGTTTAAAGAACATCGATTGGGCTCGTCTTGTAGAGTCCTCCAAAATTTTGATGTCTACAAATGTCCCATACTTCAAGGCTTGTTGGAGTATAAACTTGATTAGAGACTTGAAGTACCCATAGAAATGGAGCTTTTATCTTTGCGAATTTGTGGCTCCAGATTTTGCAGATCTAATTTGTAAGAGAAGAGATGAAGGGCAACACTGGTCTCACTGGGCGTGCCAATTTGTTTACAACAAATTTTGGATATGTGAAAATAACTGTAAATCACAAATAAAATATGAAGAAACGGAATATTTTATTGATAAACATTATGGGTATAATTTTGTTTATTCCCTTGATTCTTCTCTATGAATTTTCTACGTGATTCGAGGGTCGTTAGTAGTGTATTTCTCGAACATAGGATGATTTGGACCTCCTTATAGTTGATCGTCAAGAATGTAGGGCAGTTTGATAAAAGGCGTTATTTGATGTCTTGATCTCTTTGTGAATATACCAAGGATTTATGAGATTTTAAGTATTGATCTCTTTATGAATACCCATGAGTTTATGGGATATTCGAGATGTCTTTTCAAGGGAATATGTGTCCCTTTTTATATGTGTGATCTAGGATTTAGAGTAGAGTAGCTTTCAAAAAATCTTAAATTTTAAGGTTTAAAGAACATGGATTAGACTCGTTTTGTAGAGTATGAATTAGACTCGTCTAGTAGGGTTCTCTAAAATTTTGATGTCTACAAGATGATTTGAGGGGGGTGTCTCGCAATTACAAGCTTTCTCTAGTGTTTTCTGAAAGATTGAAACACTATCTGCAGTAATAAAAAAAAAATAGGTAAATGCTTTTGGTATGATAATACATAGGCCATGTAACCATGAGAACTGAGGTATCTAGCATATACAAAATTGCAAGCATAAAACTGAATCTCCATATATGTGCAAACCATAATAAGTAACTAAAGATCAAAAGTTATACACTCTGTTATAACTCTCTGTCCCAATTTATTATGTGATATATTTTGATTAGATACGAAGTTTAAGTTAAATTATTTTTAAATATATAAATGTATTACTTTTTTTTAAACAGACTAAAAAAAATATATCAAATAAATTGGGACAAAAGGAGTGTGTGTTTTCCTCCCGTTAGAGATGCGCATAGCTGACATGTTCTGTCTATCCATATTCATGAGACCCTTAAGATGAGTTGGTAATTTAGCATTAGAGTAGAAGATTTAGGACTGTATAAGATCATAGCTTAATATAGATAATCTATCAGCCACTTGATTTATTTCTCTGAAATAGCGCTTTAGAATGAAATCGCAATTGTACATGGCTTGTCTTAGTTCCTGATCTACTTACTTCAAAATTCTCCATAAAGTTACATTCAAAATATACAACCTACCAATATTTTGAAATCTCTCTCATCAAAGATGTATTCAAATTTATTTTCCAAACACAATTTAACATAAAAAGATAGGGATGTAAAAGGGGAAGGGTAGGGCAGGCAGGGCTTCACCTATTAGGATTTGCATGAGCTCTATAGTATCTCACATTCACGAGACCTAACATTTTTTATGCGGTACAATAAATTTGCTTATTTATGCATAATTCGATGGATGAACATATGCATGCTCTCATGCGCATCTTGCGCTACATTCAGGGTACACTTCATCAAGGCCTGCATCTTTATCCTTCTTCGATAACCTCTCTGGTTTCTTAAACAGATGCAGATTGGGGTGGGTGTCCAGATACCAGGAGGTCCACTTTTGGCTATTGTGTGTTTCTTGGTGATAACTTGATCTTCTGGTCTTCTAAATGCCAGGCCACACTGTCTCGCTCCAGCGTTGAATACCGAGGTGTTGCCAATGTGGTTTCTGAGTTCTGTTGATTACGCAATCTCCTTTTGGAGCTACATTGTCCTATCCATAAGGCTACATAGGTTTACTGCGATAATGTTAGTACGATATATCTTTTTGGAAATCCAGTTCAGCATCAACGCACTAAACATATCGAGATGGATATTCATTTTGTTCGCGAGAAAATTACTCGTGGACAAGTACGTGTCTTACATGTCCCCTCGCGCTATCAGATTGCCGATATCTTCACAAAAGGACTTTCTTTGGTATTATTTCAGGATTTTAGGAACATTCTCAGCGTACGAGAACCTCCCGTTTCGATTGCGGGGGTGTGATAAAATATATGTAATTAATCTTGTAAATCCTTTATATTATGTGTAAATCATCTATATTAGGTTAGACATTATTCTGTTATAATTAGTCAAAGATCTTTCAAATTTCTAACCTTGAATTACTCATATCTAATGTATATTAAGCAACTCGATCAATAAAAATATTCACGGAATCGATTTTCTTTCATTTATTTTCCAAACACAATTTAACATAAAAAATAGGGATGTAAAAGGGGAAGGGTAGGGCAGTCAGGGCTTCACCTATTAGGATTTTGTCCTGCCTCGCCCTGCCTTGCCCCGTTCTTTTTCAAAGTTTTGTCCTACCTCGTTCTGTCGGCTCCGCTTCGTTTATGTTTTTTTCTGCTTCATTTTTTTTTATCATGCAGTATTCTATTTAATTTTTATAACTTTTTTTTTAAAAAAAATCTTTAATTGAACTTTATATTTAGAAGTATCAAGTATATACAGTATAACCAAATTTAACTGCAGCGTCTAAGAAAAATAAAAATAAAAAACATGGTCATCTGAAAATCACAGTTAAGTAAAACTCATTCCTTCAGACAATGAAAGGCTTACTATTGATCATATGCATTTTTCTGTAATGAAACTAAAGTTTTCTATAAGACATATAGGTAGCTTTTATAATTTTGAGTCCCTGGAAGAATTATAGTCTATTGATTTATTCATCAAACAACTTATGATAAGTTGCTTGATTCCAAATTCAATCTAAAATTTCCCTAAATATTAAGAAAAGTTCAAATCTTGGAGATGTCATGCACTCTTTCGATATCAATTTTTTTTTAAATAAATTATAAAACATTCAAAATAATAACGATAATTACTATTCTAGTGGAATAAAAAATACACGTTTGACATGATATTCATAGCTTATATTGTGGACTGAACTATTTATCATGATATTGTTTTTGTTTTGAAATATCAAATACATTGCTTCATTTGAATTTTCAACGAAATTAATCTTGGGTTGTCTCGGTCCTGTCCCGTGCATTTTAAGTCTTTCTTTGCCCTGCCTCGTTAAGAACTTGTCATGTCCATCTCTGCTTTTGCCCCGTTGTCATCCCTTAAAAAAGGAGTGATGCAATTTTTGTCCAATTACTAGTTTAAGTATCAAGCATGAGTGAGTAGGTAAATAAATTTGCCGACACCAAGTGAGTTTATTATGTTTAAACCTAACTTTCACATTAAATTTTAATTGAACGAAAAAAAAAGTTAAGTCCTCACATGCTTCTATACACATTAACTAGAGTTGCGGAATTTATTAAAAGGAATGAATTTTTGTTTTCATAGGTTTGGCGACTTAATTAATTATGTAATGAAGAAAAAAGTTAGTAAGTGTTAACATGCTTCTACAAACTATTAACTATAGTTAAGGAATTTATTAACATGAAGCAATTTTTGTTTTTATATGTTTGGCGACTTAATTAAATTATGTTCAGTCTTTTAGGTGCTCAAACGGGGATTTTGGAATTTAAAATTTTGTTTTTCTAAATAACATTTCTAGAATATTGATCTTTGTGGAAGGGGGTGGGGGGTTTACGTTAAATTACTGGCACAACAAGTAATATTTGTATAAAGAAAAGTAATGCTGGCCACTGGGATAATGGTGTTTCATGGGAAGTAGGCTAGTAATTCCCTTAATAACTTTTATAAATGAAACGTGAATGTAACATTACTCCATAACGGTTTCACTCTTAGTAACTAAAAGTCTTCGTGTTGATTCATGATCAATCGATATTATTTCCTAGAAAGCTATTCATGATTAGAGAGTTTTGTGGAGTCATGTCGTCATAGCAATGTTAGTCTCATAATGGTAATTGGAGGTATAACGACTTTATGTCACTCCGATGAGTTCAAAGAGTATTCAGGATTCTTAAAGAGGTCGTCATATGCATGCATTATATATCTATATTGCCGTCATAGGCCTATGGCGTTATATACGTAGCTATATAGATACGATATTTATTATATTGCCCACAGAGGCCTATGGCGTTATATACGCAGTTATACAGATACGATATTGATTATATTGCCCACAGAGTCCTATGGCGTTATATACGCAGCTCATACATATATGACATAGATAATATTGACCCTAGAGGCCTACGACGTTATACACGTAATTATGTTTCATTATGCATATTCTGGCCCACAGAGGCACTTAGAGTACAAGTTGTATTTCCACAACTTTACCCTACAGTTCAGTTATAGTTTCAGTTTTGTTTCAATTGCAGCATTGCACTTATTTACAGTTTTATCCTTACATATTCAGTACATCTTTCATACTGATGTCCCTTTATGAGGACATTGCGTTCATGCCCGCAGGTACAGATAGAGCAGCAAATGATTTCCTCATGGTAGGACTTGACTCGGCTGGAGGTTGTCACGCTCCTTTCTTCCGAAGCTATGTAGTGAGCTAATAGGTATGACAGATGTGCATATGTATATAGTTGGGTATGGCGGGGCCCTGTCCCGACTAGTTGTTGTTAGTACACTCTTTAGTGGCTTGTAAACAGTGTGTTACGTGTGACAGTCGTATGTGGCCTTATCAGCCTCTCCAGTATATTTATTATACCTATATCGGCCTGGTCTGCCTTGTTATATATATACATGTATGTTTTGGGCATTTCCTGAGTGCAGATGAATATGTCCTCAGTCAGTTGAGTATGTGTCAGAGGCCTTGTCGGTCCATGAGTTGTGGTATATCCCTCAGGTATCAAGAAGGGTACGCTCGGGCATTAGGGCGTCGGGTGTCTGCCACACCCCCTAAGGTTGGGGTGTGACATTAACATCACTTTTACTTACCGTCAATGGTGGTAAGGGATGGATAGAATCACTTCATCCTTAAATAGAAGTCTGAAATTTGAGTCCTGAGAATGAAAAAAGCCCTGATAGAGAGCTCTTTCAGCTATAATGTACCTTACACAAAATAAATTTGGATTGTCACGCCACCCCATATGAATATCTGACACCGGATAGGAAACAAGAAAAAATCACATTTGCTTCGGATGACATATTCAAGTTCCTTAGATAAATAGTATATGAATTTGTGTTTAAATGATAAAACTTGAAGAATGAACTAATATTTTAAATGTCAAAAGAAAAGAAACCCCAATTTTTTTGGACTAAAGCATTTGTTATTGTTGTTGAACGTCAAAAGAAAAGAAAGAAAACACTGTGAATATCAATCTCAAAATAATATATTTGAATTAATTAATTAATATAATTTTCAAATAAATTATTTGGCTAATTAAGCTTGCAAAGTTTCATGTGCAATATTTAATAGTCATAATCGATTTCGTTTCATACATTTACTTTAATGCAAATATTAGCAATGAACTTACGTGCCACCTGTTTAGCATTGCGCTACATTCACGTTATGTTGTTTGGCTTAGGCTAAATGTTTGTTTGCAAAGTTTGACGTACAAACTTTTAAATTATGGTGTTTGATTGGAACGAAAAAATGTATCTAATTAGCCTTTAATTATTTATATTTGTAGATGCAGACAATATTCAATCACAAAGTCTCGATAGACAAACTAAGTCATCATAGGACGATTCATATTAATCATTCATAGAAATTTTTACTTTATCCTTTCATGTATAATTATTTACATAATTTTTTACTAATATTAATTTATTTTACAAAAACATTTACTAAATGACTCGGAATACACGTGCAACGCATGTATCGAAAAATTAGTACACATATACTATACATATAATATACAGATCAGTACATAAATTTTGTACATTTGAGTTACTACCGACAATTAAGTTTGGCCGAAGGGACATAAACGAAAAGAATCACTAGAAATAATTTCTCAAAGTATATGGGCAGATTTGGTCCTTTCCCTTAATATAATCAGCCGAATCTTGATGGCTTTGTTCAATAAAATTACAACTAATCAACTGCATAGTTGCATGTAGTCAATTTTTTGGCTTGGATCAGGACTTCTCATAACCATTCTCCTTAATTCTTGAGCGACCTATAGCCTCTACTCGGTCTGCCATGGCTGACAAGTATTAAAAATATATAAAATTAAAATGATTAGAGAATAGAAGAATTTATACATTATAATCTTAAATATCCAATCTTTTGAGACAATCAATTTTTGCATTTTGAAATATAATTATATGTACCATGTCTAATTAAAAATGAAGACTCCTAATATTTGCATACATTTTAGTACTACTCCCTCAGTCACATTAGTTGTCATGTTTCCTTTAATTTGATTATTTTTCAAAGTTAAATTCAATTAGATCAACTCAATATTTTATTAATAAAATTTAGATATTAAAAAATTATATAAAAATTACTAAAAGTTGTAACTTTTTCTCGTGTCAATACAATTGAAGATATATTTTAAAATGTTGATCAAAATTTAGATAATTTAATTATCAAGAAGCGAAACATGACAATTAATTTAGGACATGATATAATACTGTATTAGCTTGCAGATCAAGATTGAGAAGCCCACTCGTGTACTAATCTACATAGATATATGCGCCATTTAATTTATTTTGTACGCTATGTTTGCCAATAGGAAACGAAACCAGACAGCTTTGATTTGTGACACAGAAACACTCTTCAGACACGCACTGGTTTCATCGAATCAGAGAACACAACCATTTGCCCCAGGGACACAAACAAGTTGGTAAGTGGCAAGGTGATTGGGGTACAATCACTCCGACGTCGCGGGTTCGAATTCGTGTGGTGACAGTCTTTGCTGAAATATTGAAAGGACTGTTGCTGGGTTCGTGTCCCGTTGGTTCTCTCCCTTGCAGGACTGCCACTCGCGCATATCCCTCGATTTACATCTCACCTGGCCAAGGAGCCTCTGATACAGGTGGGGGGTTTCGCCTTCAGAACTTTCCCCTTCACAAAGAGAACACAACCATTTGCCTTCCCTTTTTTTTTGTAGTAAATATTTAATTTGGTCCAAAAGAGAAATATATATTAGATGTATAATTAGTAACAACTAGTCATTTGCCATTGATGCATGGCTTACAATAGCCGCTGTTTATGTTATGACATTAAAAACTCATTGGCAGTTTGCCCTGATGAAGCTATTAGGAGTATATTATACTCACTCTATTTTATTTTTTGTGGGTACTATATATTTCTTCATCGATCCGTTCAACAAATAATGATATTTTTTATGTTGGGAAGTAATTAAAATTTTAAATATTTTAAGTTATGTTTTATATAATAGCATGCTTTATAATCACAAAAAAATTGTGTTATATTTAAGATCATAACTTTCAAAAGTTATCTTTCTATTTTTTTGAATTTTGTGTTCAATCAAAATACTCCATATAAATAAAAAACGGAAGGACTAATATACATATCCAAATATCTCGTAAACGAAAAGGTTTTAAGTACTTTGAATGACCCAAGCAAGAGGAAGAAGATGTTACTCATTTCGGGGAAGCCGATAACACTTGGTCCTAGCCTATCCTATATATTTCTTTTGATTTAATATGTAAAGAAAGTCAAAACCTACTCATGTGGCCATGTAGTAGATGCTATTAAAGAAGCTTGAAGTCAACATATATATGAGGTATAATGTTCATTATTTTCCTTTTATGAACTTTCTCTCAGGAGAATTATATTCTACACCCACAGCTAGACTTGTCCAATGGGTCGGGACCCGCCCGGCTAGAAAAAATCAGGCCAGGGTCGACTTATAGCTGACCCGTGAGCCATTTGATTCGAAAAAGCGGGGACCCGATCTTATGTAGAGTCGGGCCAGAGTCAGAATATTTTATCCGTCTGATCCGGCCCGACCACCGACCCGCGTATTTTTTAAATATAATTTATATTATTTTTTCTTCATTAATATTTACTTTGTACTTATATATATTTTTGTCATTAATATTTAAGTGATATAATGCATGTGTTTTATAATATATGTATTGCTCTAATCTACATTGAGCTCGACATAAAATAAGATATAAAAACGGTAGCTGATTATTAATTATATGTTTATATTATTAGTCGTTCGGTTAATATCACAGAAGCATAATGTAGGGAGAGAAAATAGTTGTAAATTGGTGAAACTTTAAATGGTCGTAACTCTGCGCTCGGATGTCCGTTTTACCCGATTTTTTTTATTTTGCGTATTTTTTTTAGACGGAGCAGGGCAAATTGCCACAAGGCGGTTTGACGCAGCCAATTTTTAGAAAAACGTCTGTTTCCCAATCAATTTGTGTTTTCTCCCCAAATCGATTTCTAATTTTCTTTTTTCTTTAGTAAACATCTCAGGATACACAATAGATTTCAACATCGAAATTTCATGATAGTGTAGGTGTGAATGTCAATTTCAGTTTTGGAAATTCAATTTTTTTTAAAAAAAATTCTCGACCCAACCCGGCCGGCCAAATTCCGTCCCTCTTTCGACGGGTCAGGGTCGATCCGTGACCCGTAGGGTCCCCGAAGTGTCAGGGCCAAGGTCGGAATATTTTTTTAAAAATAGGGTTAGGATCGGGCAAGCAGGAAAAAAGTCATTCGACCCGGCCCTGACCTAGCCCGACCCAAACTTTAGACAGGTCTACCCACCGCCAAGAGAATATATTACAAACGAGTGAATTGAAGGTTTGAAATTATGAGCTTTAATGACGATCTCAGATTAATATATACTAATAATTCAGATTATAGTAGATTACTTAGATATTTAATAAGTATAGAAAAATAGAATGTTTGAGCAAAAATTACTCAATTCATATGAAGTCACATTACTCTCTCCAAAAAAAAGTGTTCATTTAGTCATTTTCACGTCACTTAAGAAAATAATAACTCCTAGATAAAAATAGATAATTTTACTAAAATACTCTTAATTAAATTGGTATTGGAATTTGATCACATAACAATTAATAAAACAAATTTTAAAAAGTATAGTTAATTCTTTTTTAATTTGGTAAGTAAACACTTTTTTTACTCAAAATATAAAATTCAAGTGGGCAATCTTTTTAATTCAAGGGAGTATATGTTAGTGTTAGATCCACCTCTTTTATAATGATTCTAATTAATACAGGCACAGTCGTGCAGGACCTCTTTGCGTAGTCAAATGAAAGACAGCTTAATAAATGTATGCATATCCAAATCTTACGTAGCAAATCAAGTTTCAAAATCGACAAGGTCACTCGTGCAGTCTACATATCTAAGCAACTTATATCTCTAAGCTATGTTTGCTAGCATGAAAGGAAGCATGAAAGGAAGCATGAAAGTTTTATCCAGACAGAGAATTAAACTCGACTTCTTTTATCTCCTCTTCTTAAGGTACAGACAGAAACACGCCTTTGACTAGAGATTAGACCACAGATTTAGCCATTGCAAGTGGAGAAAGAACCAGAATTTGACTTCTTCTAACTGATAGTGAATATTATTATATATTCACCGTATATTTTTATAATTAATATTTATGTGTAATTATGATAAATATAGATCCTCATTTAATTAGGATTCAACTTGTACACACTATATATATTTGTATTAATGAGAAAAAACTCTCCAAAAGAGATTAATACAATCTTACATGGTATCAAGAGTCAAACCCTAAAATACCTAACCCTAAAACTTTCGACCCCCCCCCCTCAACCTCTCGGTGGGCGGCTTCCCCGCCCCCCCCACAAACCCTAATTTTATTATTTCTCAGCCTCTATAATGGCTTCCATGGATCCTCCCACGGCTTCCTCCTCCTCCCCAGTCGTCATCCATAACCCTCCACTCACTCGACCACTTATTCGTTCCATCCGACGTTCGCCGTCACCAATATCAAGAATTTCATTCCCTTAGTTCTTGATCAAGAAGATGGTCAATATTTTTCATGGGTTGAAAATTTTCGTATTCTTTCATGTGCTTATAACGTGCTTGATCATATTGACGACTCCTTCCCTTGCCCTACCGAGGTCGACGACACGACATGGCATTGCCTTGACGCTATCGTCAAACAGTGGATTTATGGCACCATATCTAAGGACTTACTTCATATAATTATGAAGACCGGAGCCTCGGCTCGTGAATTATGGGTCCGATTAGAGAAGTTATTTCAAGACAACAAACACACACGTATTGTGTACCTTGAGGAGCAATTTAACAACACGCGTCTTGAAAACTTTGCAAACATGTCCAACTACTGCAAACAATTGAAATTGGTTGCCGACCAGCTGTCCAATGTGGGGAATCCAATCTCAGAAACTAAGATGGTGTTGCAACTAATTAATGGATTAACGAAGGGCGAATACGACACCCTGGAAATAATGATACAACAGGCCAACCCACTGCCTAGATTCAACAAGGCCCGGTCCCAATTACTTTTGGAGGAAACCAGACATGCTAAACAGGATGAACACAATCAAAAGGCGTTGGTGGTTGACGCACCCGAAAACACCATCGCATCCGTCGGCCCCACCGACAACCAGCAGCAGCGGGGCAGCCGCAGTGGCGGCAGAGGTCGACGCCACGATGGTGGATGTAGTCAGTAGAGGAAAGGGCGGCAGAGGCAAAGATAGCTCAGATGGTGGTCAGCCGCAACCAGCTCGGTACCCGGTCCAATGGGTCGGCCCAATGCTATGGCAGTTTCCCGACGGATGAGCGGCACCACCCCGCTTGTACCTAACTGTCGAGACCCACTGGCAGTAGCCCGGTCTTTTGGGCTCGGGTCCATCTCCTTGGATCTCGGGTCCCGCACAACAGGCCTATCTCATAGAGGCCCAATCGAGGCAGTCCCAATCCGGTTTGTTCACCCCGACATAATTGACCCAGGCCTATAACACGATGAACATACATCAGCCCGACGATGCTTGGTACATAGATACGGGCGCCACATCCCACCTCACGCGCAACTCTGGTAGGATTCCACGTATTTTTAATTTGCGCACTCTTCAATCTATTGTGGTCGAAAATGGCAATTGCATTCCAATTCATGGGTATGGAACCACACATGTACCAAAACCTCACCCTCTCTTCTCCCTCCATAACGTCCTATATGCCCCCAATATCATCAAAATTTTAATCTCCGTTAGGAAGTTTGCTATAATTAGGTATCTCTTGAGTTTGACCCCTTTGGTTTTTCTGTGAAGGACCTATGCTCGGGACATCTCTTACGAGATACAATAGTGTGGGGGATCTCTATCCATTCTCATCCACCTCTGTTGCCAGCATTAACCCTCACACTTCTTTTGCTGCGATCTCTCCATCCATGTGGCACAACAGACTTGGACACCAGGAACGCCCGTTTTTAATTTTCTTAGAAGTCACAATTTTTTCTCATGTAATAAAGGGAACCTTGCCCCAAGTTGCTTTTCTTGTCCTTTAGGCAAACATGTTAGGCTTCCGTTTATGTCTTCTTTAAGTGCAATTTTTTCCCCTTTTGACATTATTCACGCGGACTTATGGACATCTCCTGTTACTAGCAAATTTTGTCATAAATATTGCTTGGTGGTGTTAGATGATTTCTCGCATTTTCTATGGGTCTATTCGCTCAAATTTAAATTGCAAGTCTACCCCGCGTTTCTTGAATTCCACACATATATTAAAACTCAGTTTGAAAAAGATATAAAATTATTTTAATGTGATAATGGTCGTGAGTTTAATAATTCACTCTTCCACAAATTATGTTCGGATCATGGCATGGTGTTTTGATTCTCATGTCCTCATACCAATCCTCAAAATGGTAAATCCAAAAGAATCCTACGTACCATTAACAACATAATTCGTACCTTGCTCCTTCATGTTTCTCTTCCACCAACCTTTTGGGTATATGTATTAAAATTGGTAGAATACATACTTAATATATTACCTACTAGCACTATCCGAAATCGAACCCCGACTGAAATTCTATTTCGTAGTATCCCCACATATGGCCACATACGCACGTTTGGATCTCTTTGTTATCCTAATCTCGCCTCCATTGCATCTCATAAGTGAGCACCTAGGTCTACTCCTTGCGTCTTCTTGGACTTCCCGCCCAACCATAGGGGATATCTCTCTTCGATCCGTCCACAAACAAAGTCATTGTCTTCCGCACGTCACGTTTGAGGAAAGTATATTCCCTTATTCCAATATCCGTCAGTTTACCGTCTTCGACTACGGATTTCTTGAAAATTTGGACACATCTCCTCTCTTACAACACATGATACGTGGAACTCTCAATCCAGCTCCACGACCACCACATCTGGAAAACCTCCCGCCACTGCCTGCATCCCCCAGCACACTCACCTACCCCGCACAATGATGCATCACCACCTCTGGTCATACATACACCCGCACTTACCCGCTACCCATCCAGTGTTCCCGCCACCACACCACACTGCCATATCCCGTCACTGCCTCCGGTTGCCCTCCCGCCACTGCCTAACTCCCCTCTGCCACTGCCTACCCCCCTCTCCCTGAAACTGCCAAACAAATCGACATCTCCCGCGGCCCAGCACCCGAACCCCCAACCACTCGCAACCCACTGCCCAGCCCCCGACCCCACACACCGAATGGAAACCCATTCCCAACACGAGATTTTCAAACCAAAAGTCTACTTCAACCTATCCGCATAATCTATATCACCAATACCTAAAAAACCAAACTAGCAAAACTTCACCCGAATTAGAATGCGACCATACGTGAGGAGTTTGATGCGCTTACCACTCAACATACGTGGGATCTTGTTCTGAGACCAAAGGGGGTGAATGTGATTCGTTATATGTGGCTCTTTCATCACAAGTTTAGAGACAGTGGTGATCGTGAACGTTACAAGGCCAGACTTGTGGCAAATGGCACAGGGCAACAATATGTATTGATTGTGGTGATACTTTCAGTTCGGTGGTCAAATCGGCTACCATTTGTACTGTTCTGAGCATAGTTATGGGTAAGAACTGGCCAATCCATCAACTTGATGTGAAAAATGTGTTCCTACATGGGGATTTGAAATAAACGGTCTGCATGCACAAACATCCAGGATTTGTACATCCAGAGGCTCCTCATTATGTATGTCATCTTCATAAGTCATTTTATGGATTAAAGCAGGCCCCTAGGGCTTGGTATGAGTGTTTCGTCACTTACATTATGCAGATTGGGTTCATGTGCAGCAAATGTGACCATTCACTTTTTATTTTTCATCGAGACTTATTATTATATGTGGATCATATTGTTCTGACTACCTCGTCTGATGTATTCAAAAATGATATCATTACGTTGCTCAAATCCGAATTTGTCATGACAGACTTGGGGAAGTTGAGTTACTTCTTGGGGATTTCTATGACTAGATCTGCAGATAATATGTTCATAAGTCAGTGTAAATATGTGGAAGAAATTGTGTATAGAGCTAAATTGGCAAACTACAAGATCATGCCTACTCCGGTCAACTCGAAGTCGAAACTCAGTGTTGTTGAATGTGACCCGGTGTCCGATCCCACTATTTATAAGAGTCTCGCAGGTGCACTTCAGTATTTTACTATCACCAGGCCTGGCATTGCACATGTTATTCAACAGATGTGTATATTTATGCATGCCCCCAGGGAGCCTCACTTTACAGCCCTCAAACGTATCATTCTCTACGTTAAGGGCACTCTTGATTATGGATTACATCTCTACCCCTCTGCACCGACCAGGCTAATATCATATACGGACGCCGATTGGGCAGGCTATCCGGCCACGCGGCATTCCACATCCGGCTAGTATGTGTTCTTAGGAGATAATCTCATCTCGTGTCTGCCAAGCGTCAGGCCACACTCTCCAGATCGAGTGCAGAATCAAAATATAGAGGCGTTGCAAACGTTGTTGCTGAAATCTACTGGCTCTGAAACCTCCTCTTGGAGCTTCATTATCCCTTATGTAAGGCGTCTATAGTTTATTGTGTTAACATATCTGTTGTCTATTTATCTCATAACCCGGTTCAGCATCAGAGAACCAAGCATATTGAGATGGATATACATTTTATTCGTGAGAAGGTTGTTATAGGTCATGTTAAGGTGTTGCATATGTCTTCTTCATATCAGTATGCAGATATTTTTACTAAGGGACTTCCTCGACAGTTGTTCCTAGACTTCAGATCCAGTCTCAGCGTCCTGCTTCCTCCCGCTCCGACTGAGGGAGTGTGATAGCGAATATTACTATATATTTTTCGTATATTCTGTAATTAATATTTGTGTGTAATTATGGTAAATATAGATCCTCATTTAATTAGGATTCAACTTGTACACACTATATATATTTATATTAATGAGAAAGACTCTCCAATGGAAATTAATACAATCTTACACTAACATTAACAAATCATCGCACTGTGAAGTGCTGAATGCAGGATAATTGATTATATAACTCAAGATCCTTGGATGAATATTTTTTAGTTATTGTTTAATTTCTATACAATAAGAGTTTATGTATAGTTGAGTTACTTATCTAGTCATTTTAAAAATAATTGCAGGTAACTATTTGTAACAAGTGGAATTAGCAAGTTAAATAATTTTAAAAACTATATATAATATTCTACAAGATGTTAAAGTATAGTAATAACGTAACTTTTCATTATTGATTATTGTTGGTGAATAGTGAAATATACCTACGCCATTTGTTATATTCAGTATACCAAAAGGATGATTTAATTTGATCATTTTTAACTACCATAAGAGAAATAAAGATGTGGATGTTGTAAAATTGAGAAGGAAGAATACTCAATTTATAAATGTACAAAACCTTTTCATCCTCAAAAGAAACAATTAGCTTGTTGACACCAAATTTTGTCCCGTCTTTTCCTATTTATTTGCAATTTTAAATATTTTTGGGCACCTCAAAAATAATTTTAATATAGGCATATATACATATATTTATTATTGTTATATCATTATTTACTATTATTATTATTCTTATTATTCACATGTTTTACTATCATTTGCCTTTTTAAATCATGATCATAGTTTTTACCCTAATATTCTATGTTATTTTATTTTCGTAAAATTGCATCGCATATCCATTTTTAAAGCATTTCGCAAATATTGTATTTTTTATTTATTATCACATCGTTTTATTCTTAGTTTTAATAATTTACATTTTTTTTCTTCAATGCAGTTTTAATATTAAACCTCTTTTATATTTTAAACCCATAATTCATTTCTTATTTCTCAACCCAAAACAATTCAACCCCCATTTTTTCGGCCCACCCAAAATCCCCTTACCAGCCCAAATCGTCCAACTCGCCCCGGCCCAAGCCCTTTTATTTTCGGCCCAACCGACCCAAACCCTTTTATTCCCTTCTTAACCAAAACAAAAACAAAAACAAAAACCCCAAACCCTAACACCCCTCACCCCTCACCCAAGTCGCCGCACTCGACCCCACACCCCATCACCTCGCCGACCCGACACCACCACCTACCCCCCTCTGTTGCGCCGGTCACTGCCACCGACTCCCTGCCACCAACCCTTCGATCCATACCCACAAAATCCGCGACCCATACCCCTAAAATCCGTAATTGTTAGCTCCTTTATTTTGAAATTCAAGCTCGGTTTTTAAGGTGCGAATCCACCTATAAATACCCCCCTTTTTGTTCTACATGGGAGAGGATTTTTTTTTCGGAAGACGATTCCATATATAAAAATATTTGTTGTGTTCTTGATTTTAAGCATTTGCCTTCTTTGTTGTTCAAGAAACAAGTCCGAAAAATAGGTCCAAGATTCGAAAGAAAAGGGGTGAGTTTCGTTCTTGAACTTGGGTTTTAAATACTTCTATTTGGCTTTGTAAACCGAATCCGAAAATCTGCTTGCGTTTTGTTGTTGTTCTTCACTGATTTCGGGTCGGGTCGACCCAATTTGTATATTTTTTAGAGTTATTGCATTTCGCATTTTTCCATGTTGGTTATCTGAAATAGGTGCTAAAATTTGATTCGGGTCGGGTCGACCCTATTTGGATATTTTTAGAATTCTTGCATTTCGTATCTTATTTGGTTGGTTATCTGAAATTGGTTCAAAAATCTCAATTCGGGTCGAATCACTGACCCGGGTCGGGTCGACCCGATTTGGATATTTCCAGAATTATTGCATTTCGCATCTTATTTGATTGGTTATCTGAAATTGGTGAAAATCTGATTCGGGTCGACCCGATTTGGATATTTCCAGAATTTTTGCATTTCGTATCTTATTTGTTGGTTATCTGAAAAAAATCTGTTTTCAGAATTGGGTCACCTATTCGGGTCATTGTTCATAATCCGGGTTTGATTTTTTCATCAATACTTCTTAATCCTGTTTCGGTTCCAAAATTTCAGAATTTGGGTCGGATACTTTAATTGTTCACTGCTCGTTTCTTTGGCACTGTTTTATTGTTTTATTAATATCGCATTAAGGCCGATGAAATTGAATTCAAGACCGCGCTTTTTTTTTTGTTTCGTTTCTCTGTTTTTCAGCACTGTTTTAAGTATCCGGGCAACGGATATCTTACTGTTTTATTGTTTTATTAATATCGCATTTAGGCCGATGAAATTGAATTCGAGGCCGCGCTTTTTTTTCGTTTCGTTTCACTATTTCTCAGCACTGTTTTAAGCATCGGGGCAACAGATATTTTACTGTTTTTACTGTTTTATTGTTCTATTAATATCTCATTTAGGCCAATGAAATTGAATTCGAGGTCGCGCTTTTTTTCGTTTCGTTTCTCTGTTTTTCAGCACTGTTTTAAACATCCGGGCAACGGATATTTACTGTTTTTTACTAAACATCCCGTCTTCTTGGGAATTGCCTCTCTGTTTTACTGCTTACTGCTGATGTTTACTGTTTCTATTTAATTTTGCTGATTCGAACACGATACTACACTGGCCGATGAAAAATATCCGTCGATTTTGAGGCCTCCACAGTTGTAAAGACGGAGATATAACTTCTGGGCGATGAGGCTTAAACCTTTTTATTTCATCCGAGGGATCAACATGTTTAGTAGGCAAGGCGATTAAAATAACCAACAAGGTATATGTTCGCAGCCACGACGTGATTATAATGATCTTTTCTTTTCATCCGAGAGACCAACATGTTTAGTAGGCGAGGCAATCAAAATGACTACCGAGTCACACGTTTGCAGCCACGACGTGATTGGAGTGGTCTTTCCAAAATTTAAGTCTGAGCCCTCCGTGACCAAAACATTCACTGTTTTGCTTACGGATTTGAAGTTATTTGTATTTAACTGTTCTAACCGTTTGTTCTTGACAGCTTGCAAGGAACAAAGTCAATGAAGGCATATACTGTTCGGAGTTTATTTATTTTGTTGTCTTTTTTTTAATTCAGCTTTATCTCGCTCTGTATTGTAATATTATTTATCGCACTTATGTAACTATTAAAATGCTTAGAATAGGCAAACTTAGAATTAATTCATAGGGTAGTTTAAGACTTGAAACCCGTCGATAGTTTATTTACTTGTAGGTTCGGGTAATTCAAAATTAGAAATCCTCCTCTAGTTATTTATTTTAGGCTCGTCACGTGTATTCAAGATTTTCAAAATAACTTTTGTCATCTTTTATTTGCTTTATTAATCGTACAAATAAGTTTATCTTTTTGTCAATTTGCAATTCAATGATTTCCAAAATTTTACTTCTTTGGCATTATAAATAATTTATTGTTACAAATGCATATTTTTTCAAACTTTACATGTATCATTCTTTTTAAAATGCATCATTTACTAATTATTTGCAAACATCTTTAAATCTATTATACTTGCAAAACATGCATTTTCCTTAGTACAATAATTAACCTGAGTTTGATCGGATTACCGCAAGTTAGCGGATCTTAAAGGATGCCTAACTCCTTCCCTTTAGGATAATAAAGAACCCTTGCCTAGAATCTCATTAGTTTCGCTGACCTTAAAATTGGAGTTAATTTGCAGCATTTATAGTTAACATTTAGGTGCTCTAATTCACCTTAGAATAATTAGGTGGCGACTCCTTAATTCATTTACCCAGTAATCACCGGACACGTTGTGCTCCGCTCCGACCTCTCGCGGGGTCGGGTTAAAAACGGGCGCGACATAGCTAAATATGAAAGAGGTTTATAGATCACAGTCATCGTCGAGTCATAGATAATAGTCTTAGTCTATAGTAAATTTATTACAGCGTCGATTGCATAATATATTATAGTAGGAGGTGATTACATAGACGAATGAGTGGAATCCCCAAAATATTGGAATTAGATTTCTGCGAGCAAGGTGACAGTGCCGATTGTCGTGCATTGCAATGTTACGTATAACGACTTGGTTACAAGCGTAATGGAAAACATAGACTTAAGTTGTGAGCCCAGCAACTTGCGCATTAGTTATATGATTAATTCCCTGCCCAATAGGGGGAAACCCCATCATTCTTTCATAACAAATGATAGGAATGTGAGATTGTACATGTTTGATGTTGTTGCTGATGGTTCTAGGCATGTTTTAAGAGTAAATGTTGTTCAGAGGTCTCAAGAAGCTTCTACTTCAGCGGCACCACCCCCACCCCACCCCTATCCCTATCACAGCAACCATCCGATGACAATTCAATACAATTTGAGGGCATGTATGATTATTTAATGGATACGAATGATCGTGATTGTTACACCTCGTAAGATTAAGACGATAATTAAGAACATCATTAAGAAAGTAAGATTCAGCTATTGAATATAAGGAACGCTTACATATGTTAATACGGGAAATTAATGTATAAACGGATGTTATCCCGGAATAGTTTTTCTTTAGTGCTATACATGTGACTACGAGAATTAATCCTAGTAGTTGAATTTATTCCAATGGAGTTATGAAATAGTATTGTATTATAAAATTATGACATTAAGGATACGAGGCTTTATGAAATTCTCGGGAATTAAAAGAAGTGGGTTTAAGATTTATTAATTGAAGAACTTGGGGGCCAAAGAGAAAAAAAGGAAATTCAGATTTTTATAACCTACACTCTTCATCTTCATCTTCATCTTCATTCCAAATTAACCAAAAAAAAACTCTCATTCTCTCCTCCAAAGCTCAGCCGAAAAATACCCAACCCCATACCCAATTTAAGATTTTTATCTCCTCTTCCTAGACTACATTTTCACCAAAAATTGGAAGCCAAACAACACCAAAAACAGTGGCAAAACAGCCACTGTTGGGCCGAGATTATGCCCAAAATTTTTGAATTTTTGGGATGAAATTTTGGAAGAAAAACGTGTAGGGATGATGGCTTAACATTGTAGAACACTTGCATGTCAATTGGAGTTGAAGAAGTGAACAACACAAGAAAAGAAATACGAAAACAGTGGGGATTTTCGGAAAAACAGTGGGCAGAAAATTGCAGACTGTTTTGAGACGAATTTGAGGTATAAAATTCTTATTTCTATGATATAATTGGAATGCATGTTGTTAGAATTAAGGTAATGAATTTGTGTTAAGGAGAAATTGGAATTTAAGTGTTGCATGTGACAATTTTGGGCTAGTTGCCAATTTGGGACAGATTTTGGTGTTATTGGATTTGTTGGTTATTGTTGTTATTATTGTCACTAATTTCATGATGAAATCGAAATGAAACATTGATAGTTAGTTGGAATTAGTTATATGGAAGTATTGAAATACGAAATTGAATTTTAGGAGTTAAGATAAGAGTTATGGAATTATGACATGTTGTGGCCAAGAACTTGCATGAAATTGTTGGACATGTTATGATGTATATGGACTATTTTAGGGACTGTTTTGTGGTGTTATAATGCTGAAATTTTAGTTTCCATTATGCATGTTTAAGTGTGTTAATTGTTAATGTAAGTCCTAAAGGAATAAGGGTGTAGAAAGGTGTAGAAAGGCTTCACATTCTACCCTCGTTGTTGTTGGAACATGGACTGTTTTGTGGGCTATTTTAAGGTGGATTAAGAGGCTAAATTTATATGAGAAGTGGGTGTGTAAATTCCATTTATTGTTGTTTTGGTTGTGCCCTTAATTGGTGCTTGGTTATTGATGTTATTAGCCTCGTTTGAAAGTTGTGGAAACATGTATAAACAGGGGAAGTGCTGCCTGAATTTTTATAGAATAAGAAGTCGTTATTCGATATAAAGTATGCAAGTAATCATAGAATTGACGAACGTATTACCATTATTATAGGTTGAAGTTCTATAGCGAGGCATATTCTAATATTGGGTGGATTAGTTCGTCTAAAAGGTATGTGAACTATTCCTTCTTTCTTTGGCATGATTTTTATTTAATGAAAGTACGGCGGACGTACTTGATTCTTATACAGTTTAATTCCTAAAGAAGATTGTTATGAGAAGTGCCTATGATTTTTCAGCAAAGAGTTTATTATGACATTATTATAATGATTTTATTGAGAGTCAAATGATAATTTTTACTTGCATATGGTTACTCATGATATCTACTCGTGCTAAGTGTTACTACTTCACCTCACCGAGTCCCGGGCCGGGTTATGTTCGTGCACAGCCTTGCATTTTTCACCGAGTCTCTCACTAGAGGGCCGGGTTACGTAGGATGGATCCATAGATGAGATATGACTTTATCGAGTCCCAGCATGGGCCGGGTTACGTTACAGATATATATATATATATATATATATATATATATATATATATATATATATATATATATATATATATATATATATATATATGGACAGACACTCATGTTTTCTTGACTTGACTCTCATTTTTATAAGGCAGCTGACTTTTATTGTTTATAGCACCGTTGGATTTGGATCCTGATTTTTATACTGATCTCCTATTTTCTGTTGGCTACTTATGATCTCTTTTACAGCTTCATGTTTTACATACTCAGTACATTATTTCGTACTGACCCCATTTCCTCGGGGGGCTGCGTTTCATGCCCGCAAGTACAGGTTTTCAGTTTGGTGAACCTCAGGCCTAGGTTCCTACTCAGCAGGTTGGGAAGCTCATTTGATTCAGAGCTTTGTCATTTTGGGTACAGAACCCTATTATTTTGACTTTTGTATATTTAGGGCACGACGGGCCCCTGTCCCGTCATATGTCGTTATCCTTCTTGTAGAGGTCTGTAGACAGTTGTGGGTTGTACTTATGTAAGGGTTATAACTCTGTTTTGGTCAGTCATGCTATTGTACTCTATGTTGGGGTGTCCCCGTGTATATATGACATTATCTAGTGGCAGCCTTGTCGGCTTGCCTGTTGTATTGTGTTGGCTAGTTGTGACTCCTCAGGAGGCAGGTACATTCGGGGGTAAAGGCAGCCTTGTCGGCTTGCCTACCTTGGCATATGTAGTTATTGTAGCGTTATGCTGTCGGATTTCAAACTCATTAAGTGTTAGTTGGATTATGTGTGACAGGTTAGTGTAATAACGTCATTAAGGCGGTTAGTCGCGGCCCGTCGGGTCGGGTCGTGACAATGATAGTGACGACGGAGAGTGTGATGGAGGTTATGGGAAGCCAAGTGGTACACAAAGCAGCCACAACTTCATTCATGGAACTAGTTTTTTCCGTCGGTAAATATTCGATAACAAGGAGTATTTAAATATTTTATTGAAGAAAGTTGTTATAAAGACCACATTCTGTTTTAAATCGAACAAGTGTAATAACAAATATTATAAGGTGGAATGAGAATATCCTAATTATTGCTGGATGTTGCGGGCCGGGAGGTACAAGAACTCGAATATATTTCACATTTACAAGTACATTTATGAACACACTTACGGGGTTGAAAATGTTACGAGCGCTAATAATAATATCTCGTCAGTTGTCCTTGCATCGGTCTTGATGAATGACTATATTAACAACAAAATGTCAATGATAAAAGGAATAGAGATGACTATTTTCAGGGAGTTTCTATGTAAACCAAGCTACTGGATGTGTTGGAAGGCAGGTGTAATGGCTAAGAAGATGATTAGGGGGACACCAGAGAACGAATATGACATCTTACCAGCTTATTCTTACATGATTCAAAATTTTAATCGGGATTCTAGGATTTGCCTTAGCCTTGATGATGAGAACATATTTAAATATCACCTCATATCTTACGGAGCTTGCATTTGAGTATATACCCACATGTGAAAGGCTATTGCCTTTCAAGGCACATATTTATACAAGTATGATGGTGTGTTAATGTTGTTGTCTACCGTCACACGTGATATTGAGAATCATATCTATCCAATTGCATTTTGCGTGATGGACAAGGAGTGTGATGAATCTTGGATCTACTTCTTCGAGCAGTTGAAGTACATAATCACTAATGAACCTGACATGTACATCATCTCTAATAGGCACAATAGCATAGCTCATGGTGTTTCAAGGATTTTTAAGCATGCCCATCAAGGACTTTGCATGAAGCATCTTGCTGAAAACCTTTGAAAGAATTATCAATTTGGAGATGCTTTTCATTGTTACTATCATGCAGTAAAGGCATATGGTTACCGGGAGTTCAACGAGCATTTTCAGGAATTAAGAGATAAATGCCCCGAATCAGCTAATTGCCTCGAATTTGGTGTAAGATTTGACAAGTGGAGCAGGGCGCATTTTCCAGCAAACAAGTACGATGTGCTGACCAAAAATATAGTTGAGTTGCTAAACTCAATGTTGAAGAATGAAAGAGAGTACCCTGTGATTGCCATATTCAATTCTGTTTCTAGGAGGTTTGCTGATATTTTCAGGTAGAGACGTGCAGATGTGAACAATTCAATCAATTTATTTGTGCCTTCGGCTGAAAAGCCGATAAGGAAAAAGATGAATGAGGGTGACTCCTTGTATGTCAATAATATAAATGGGGATGCCAATGAGTTCACCATAATCGGTAGTGGCGCGACTGTCAAAGTCAATCTATTGAACAAAACATGTTCTTGCATAAAATATAACTTGGTTAAATTATCATGTGCTCACGCGATGGCAGCATTGAGGTTGAAGTACGGATCCAGATATGGGTACAAGCATTTACAAGTATTCTTCATCTATGCCTAGAGTTCAATTTTACATTCTTGCATTTGTTGAAACTATTTATGTAGTCCCTCCAGAGTCAGAATGGGATGTGCCAGAGGAGTATGCTAAAATGTACATTTCCCCACTAGTATACATGCTCAAACTTGGAAGAAATAAAAAGCGTATTCTTGGAATCGAGGAATCTTTTAAGTCTAGTGAAAATACAAAAGGGAAGAGAAACAAATGCTCAATTTGCAAGAGAAGAGGCCACAAAAAAATAACGTGCCGATATTTGAGAGATCATCCCACCTGATTGTTTTTTATTTCAATGTATTTTTGTTATATTTTGAATTTTTATTTCTGCTAATGTATTAATTCTGAGTTTTTGAATGTCAGCTCAATATTAATCAACTTTGTTTTAGTTTATCATATAATAACATGGATTTATAATACACCTAACACTTGTTCTATAATACCACATTTTTCAATTTTAATCGACTCTTCTAGCGGTCTATATTTCCTATGAAAAATCCTTATTCATTTTGAACTTAGAAACGTACTAATTACGTTTTTAAAAAGCTGACGAATTACAGCTTATCAGTCTGATACCAAACACTATGTTCATGCGCCCAGACACGCGTCGATCGTCCATTGACGGACCTTTTAAATACACAATGAAACAATCTATATATCGGTGGTTATCTATAGTCTCTTCCCACTTTGAAATATACACAAACTCTATTTCAGAGTCCCAAAAAACTTCAACCTTCCACTTGCGAGAAGAATCATAGGCCGTGCAACGAGGCATTAATGTTTTCAAGCCCCATCGTTGGACGTCCTCCTACTCTGAAATAATTTTGTGAGACTTTTTAGGGGCCTTGGAGAGGACAGGGAACGGATTGACACTGCTCTCCGCAGGATCATGCGCCTTCTGCACGTGATCCTACAAATGAACAACGTCGACGTCGATGCCCTCATCACCCCCTGCAACCCCCTAGTTATTTTAGTTTAATTTCATTTCATTATTAGTTTTTGCAAAGCTTTCATTTATGAAAGTAGTAGATGAAAGCTTTTGTATAGATGTGCTGCTTTTGTTGAATGAAATGAAATGAATATTGGGGATGTATGTTTTACTATACACTTTTTTTTGTGATTTCTACATTTTGTGTTGTATTTCAGTTATGTCTTCGTTTGATTTCTACAATTTTATTTCTTTTCTATTCAAAGTGTATTGGGTAAATTATAAACCACACAGCTAAGTGCACACGAGTATTATAGACAATGTTATTTTAAAAAATTAATAATTTTCATAAATTTAACTAAATACTATGAATTAAGAATTTAATAAAATAGTTATACAAGAATATAATTTATAATAATATATTTATATCATATAAATAGTTGATTTTTTCCATTACTTAAAGTAAAGTACATATTATTTATTATTATTATTATTATTATTATTATTATTATTATTATCAAAATAAAAAAAATCAAACCACAAATCTAAGCGACCATTCATTGGTACACCATAAATCTAATGTTGCAAATATCCAACAACAATCATCTAGTCTAGGTTTAGCGAATGGTCTATAATCGACTATTTGTTATATATAGATCAGGGGCAACATTTGTCTAAAAAGGAAATAAATAAATAAAATAAAATAAATAAAAAAACCTTGACGATATTTAAACATTATAAGAAATCTTTATTACATCACATGAGAGTCCTCATCCATTATACACATGATCCAAAGAGTTTTAGGACAAATAATGATCCTTAAATCACTAATATTTGTCTAAAAATAATAAATAAATAAAATAAAATAACTTGTTGATATTTAAACAGACTAAGAACTTTTTAATACATCATATGAGAGTTTACATCCCTTATACACATGATCCAAATAGTTTTAGAACATTATTATCCAATTAGTCAAACATCGGGTTATTGCTCTTAAAGCACAACCTTGTTGTAAGGACATACATTCCCCTGTCCTCAAACTCTTTGGATCATGTGTATAATGGATGAGGACTCGCATGTAATGTAATAAAGAGTTCTTAGTATGTTTAAATATCATAAAGTCATTTTATTTATTTTATTTTATTTTATTTTATTTTATTTTATTTTATTTTATTTTATTTTATTTTATTTTATTTTATTTTATTTTATTTTATTTTATTTTATTTTATTTTATTTTATTTACTTATTGCCTTTTTAGAAAAATATTAGTGATTTAAGGATCATTACTTGTCCTAAAATTCTTTGGATCATATGTATAATGGATAAGAACTCTCATTTATGTAATAAAGAGTTTTTATAATGCTTAAATATGATCAATGCCTTTTATTTATTTTATTTTATTTATTTATTGTCTTCTTAGACAAATATTAATGATTTAAGGATCATTACTTGTCCTAAAATTCTTTGGATAATTTGTATAATGGATGATGACTCTCATGTGATGTAATAAAGAGTTCTTATAATGTTTAAATATCATCAAGCAGTTTATTTATTTTATTTTATTTATTTATTACTTTTTAGATAAATATTGGCATTGGTCTATATATAACAAATGATCGATTATAGACCATTTGCTAAATCTAGACTAGGCGGATGGTTTATCATCGACAAAGTGGTCTATAATACTCTTGTGCACTAAGCTAGTCTAGATAAATGTGATTTATTAGTCGTGTGGTTTATAGTTTACTCAATACATTTGGCATTATTTCGACTGATTAACCACAATTTGTTCCAATGATAATAAAATTAAAAAAAATAAATTTACAACAGTAACTTATTACCCTTACCTATATAAAACATACTCATTCATTGTCTCTTTTCTTGCTCAAAGTCCTCCATCTTCTACAACAAACTCCTTCACCCTCAAAATGTCTCAATTATCAGAAAAATCTCAAGTACAGGATTTCATATTTATTTTTGCGGTGAATACACTGTGTTGAATACATCACGCACCCCAAAAAATTCAGGTCAAAAATTCTTTAATTGTGCAGTTGGAACTGTGAGTTTTTAATTCTCAAGGTATGCGCTTTTTATCTTGTTACCGTATAAAAGCATCTAATTAATGTGTATTTTGTTTAGGAATATGGTGATTGCGATTATTTTTTTATTTATTGAGTCACACCATAACACATCAACAAATCCGCCAAGGAAATCTCAAATGCGTCCAGGACCTAGAAGTAGCCCAAGAGGATATGCGACACTAACGTCTAAAAGTGTAGTCAAGTTTGAAATACTGAATAGACTCAAAAAATCTGAAGAGGACATGAATTTGCTTAAGTCACTGCTTAAAGAATCTGAAGAACAGAGAGATCACTCGAAAGTTATGCTGAGAGAAACCAAAATAGAGAGGGATGAACTAAAATAGAGGTTGATGACGGATTAAGAAAAAAAGAATGGACTAAGAAGGTTGTTGTATGAATTATTAGTGGTGTTTGCTATTTGAAAATGTGTAATAGAGCTTTAGCGTGATTGAGTCTTTAGTTTAGTGTGAACAAGTATAAACAATATGAAGCAACTTATATTTATATATATATATATATATATATATATATATATATATATATATATATATATATATATATATATATATATATATATATATGTTTGTCCTCAAGCGTCTCTATTATGTTTGCATATAAACTTTCATTCATAGTCGATAAATAGTAAACATTAACTCACAATCGATAATCACTATGATTGTAGCTTATAGATAAAAGATGCTTTAAAGCTATAACCTTAACATATTTGAACACATTCAAAATATTTAAGCACATCCAAATTCAAAAGGCAACAAAGCACAATTAGATACAAAATAATTAAGCACACCCAAAATAATTGACCTACAACTTATAAAAATAGTCATATGTAAAAACATTCAAAATATGCCACAATTCAAAAGCAAAACCAGTCAAATTAATTATTTGTTAAATCAGTCATGATTAACAATTACTAGTGATTGTTTGTCATCACATCCACACAAAAAAATTGCTTGTTTGTTAAAACCCGAATACCAAATTAATTATCGAAAGAAGCATTAATATGGGTGATAACGCCCACGATAAGCTTATCATTGTCAAGATCAACTTCAACTTGACTCGTATCAGAAACAACCTTGTCATTAACTTGAGCAGAGACATCTGTTGTCTTCTCATCATGAGAAGTTGGCACAAGGACCTCCACCGCCTTTTCAAATTCAACAGGAGGGACATCAACGTTTTCAACCTCAGTAGCTAATCTAGGGACATCAATCTTCTCAACCTCAGCAACTGAACTACGGATGATGCCAATTTTTTGTACAGGTGCTTGCGCTGCGTTTTTTGAACATAATTTACAATAATACATATCACATATAACATAATTACAACAAAAAAAAATTCAAATTGTTCATTTTTTTCTTTGAGAGTCCTCTCTTTATTGTTCTCCTTCTAAATCCCCCCCCCCCTCTTCCACGTAAGCGACAATAGTATTCAAACATTCCATCTTCTCCACACGCTGCTTCAGTTTCTCCTGCTCTAACTGCACTGATTGGCCCCTACTTGATTCGGCACGATCTCTAGATATCCCAACACCAACATATTCTGATCATCACTTGCGACTGAATTATCACTAATATCCTCATAATGAGTAACCTCCACATCAAAAGTCTCCTCAGCCTTCTTTTCAAACCTACTAGAATCATTCGGGACATGCTTTGATGAAAGCAATACAATCACGCCTTTCATTTCATGCTTCAAGTTATTTATGATGGGATCGTTCTCCTCATCATCATATGAAAAGAAGTTTTTCATGCAATCCTGCTCCATCTCACGCTCTGTAGGGATGATGTAAGGGTGCACAACCTACAAATAAATAAAATATTAACATTTAGCTTCTATGTTTGCAAATAAATTGATAATACACTCTAAATTTATACTTTTGAAGCTCCCGCTCCAACCTTAATATTTATTTTAACCCCTAAGTTAGTATATATACACATTAATCCTATTTCTCAACTATAAATACCTCATTTTCTCACAAATCTTCCTACCATCTCTCTAATCTCCCCCCCCCCCCTCTTCTCTCTCTATAAGTCTAAATTGCACACTAAATATTATATTTTATTTGTTGATTTCTATCAAAGTTAAAAAACTGGGAGTGAAGTTGGCAACTATCAAAGTTCAAAAATTTGTGCTGGAAGGTTTCAAATAGGAGAGCACAAGCACTCATTGGCGGGAGATAGTTTGAAGATTGCAGTTTTATTTAGAGATTGGATTAGAGCAGAGTGCAGAAGGTGCGGTCAACCAAAGATCAATGAAGAAGACGACTACAATTACAACGAAATCTTATCTGAGGGAGCAGGAAGCGACGTTGAACAATTTGACCAACAAATTTCAATTCCAACAGAAGATCCTCAAGAGATTATCAGAAAATTAGAAAAAGTATGGTTGCATATGCAATTTTTTTATTGTCAATTTTAATATGTGATTTGCAACTTTTGAACTACGAAATAAAGTTACAATTTTGAAATTGTATTAGAAAAAAATCATATTTTTATTAAATAATATAAGAGGCAATTAACATTGGGATGTTTTTTCACTATCTTGTTCAATTATTGAAGTTTAAATATATATATATATATATATATATATATATATATATATATATATATATATATATATATTTAAATTAAATGTCTAGAAAAAAGTTTTTAAAAATCCCCCAAATCCCTATTTCCGTCCCATCCCGTCCACCCAAATTCGATTCCCTCTGATTATGAGATGTGGGACGGGATGGGACCACTTCCTATCCCCCTAATCTCGCCCCCCCCCCTCCGACCCCTAATCCCGATCCACTCCACCATTCCCTAATCCCCGTCCCCCTAATTCCGTTCCGTGTCATCTCGTTCCATAGTCATAGAGTTCTGTAGAAGTTTTTTCATGTAGATACAGACAAAAAGTTCCTAAATTCTTGGACCATTTACAGCAAGGATGCTGCTGGATATCATAAGCAAGTTGCAGTAGTAATTAGATTTAGTTCTAATTCAAATTCAAAGTACGTTCCTCGTAGACTTTTAATGCCTAGGTTTCTATAGTTTCTCGCTCATATTATTTTTGGGGTCCTTTTAATGTTTTATGATTATTCTTTGTATATATAGAAATAAAGATTCTCAAAGGCTCCCTAGTCTTTGCAGCCAAATTATTAAAAATCTATGTAGTTAGCTAAGTATGAGGTAAGCAATATTCATGAATAATGAAACAATGGGATTTTAGTATTAGGATAGTGTTATCTTATCCACAGCTGGAAATGTTTTTTTAAGATTAAAAACAAAAGGTATCCGTGAGACACGCTGATCCATTTGCTCTTAGTCACGGTTACCGGGGTTTTAGGGCATGGCAGGTGGACGCATAATACTATTCTTCTGCTTTTTTAGCTCCTGTTTGACTATAAATGTTTGAGAGTATATTTTGAAGATTTGTTTTCAAACTTTTGATTAAAAATAAATTTTTAAATTTTAAATTCTAGTTTAAATCTATTTTTGGGTCAAGATTTATGTTTTGGTATTTTTAAACCTTTTAAAAACTATTTCAAATTTTTGTATTTTATAAACAAAGTCTCATTTATTTACGATCCGATTAATTCTATCTATCATATTCCTTCATTAAAGTGTTAGAATTTATCCTTAATTTGCTACCTTATTTCATTTCTACCATAATTGTATTTTACTTCAAAAAAATTTCTTGATGAAAAATATATTTTTTGTAGAAAAAGACATTACTATATTTATCATTTTCTTATAGGAGAAGTTTTGGACTTCTATAAATAGAATTTTCTTTATTCTCATACATAAGACAATAACATTCATAATGTAGTCATTTAAAGAGTTCTGTTTAGGGAGATATTTTTCTCTCAATAAGTTTAATGTTTTTTATATTAGTTTTCTCAATATGTAGGTTAATTGACCAAAACATATTAATACTATGTTTCTTTTAGTATAGTTTTTGTGTCGTCTGATTTATCGCCGTTCAAGGTTTGAAATTATTAGCTTCCACATAACGTCCTGATTTTTTCGATCCCAACAAGTGGTATCAGAGTCAATGGTTCATCTATTGGTTCAACGAGGTAGAAGACAGGTTCAAGGCAGATTCATATCAAGTTGCAGCCTATTTACGGTAATGAGGATTTTTTAATCAAATAAGAGAAAAAAAATCGAGCTACTACATTTGAAAAAAAAGTTTTAATGATATTTTCAAAAATTCAGCTGCTACATCTTTAAAATCAAAACCCATTTTTAACCCTGCAAATGACTCATTTTTAACTGAAAGTGCTCAAAAAAAAGTTTTAACCCGAAAGGGCTCCAATACTTTTAAACTGTAAGGGCTTCATTTTTAAACATATCAAGCAACAGTGATGAAGATTATATGAAGATGGAGAATCAAGATTATTTTATCAGAAAATTCAGGCCAAGGGTAGATTTGTTAGGATTTGTCCTGAATTTGCTACCTTATTTGGATTCACCATAATTGTGTTTTACTTCAAAAATGATTTCTTGGTGGAAAATATTTTCTTGATAGCAAAGGACTCTACCATATTTATCATTTTCTTGAATGAAAAGTTTTGGACTTCTATAAATTGATGATCTTTTATTCTTAGACATAACACAATAGCATCCATAATTTAGTCGTTTAGAGAGTTCTGTTTATGGGAGATTTTTCTCTCAATAGGTTTAATATTTTTATATTAATTTTCTCAATATGTAGATTACTTGACCAAAACATATTAATATTATGTTTCTTTTAGTATAGTTTTTATGTCGTCTGATTTATCGTCATTCAAGGTTTGCAATTATTAGCTTGACACCCTAATTTTTTTGATCCCAACATAAAGCCGTATCCATCATATTTTCACAATTAAAGCAGATTATTCTATAAAGTGAACGAGCTGAGCTATGCCTAAACAATAGGAGAAGAAATCCTAGGAAATATTGCTCTGCCAACTGTAAAAATCTGTTGTGAAGATAAAAATGAATCTTGTATTGTAGTTGCTAGTAAGTGTGTTATTGCACTTGTTATTAAAATACCATGTGCTTCATAATTTGGGATTAACAAATATGTATGTTTTGTATGGTTGGGTATTCTTGATAATTTTTAGAACTTATGGGTATAAGTAATGTTTCATATTTTTCAAAATAAAAAATGAAATATGTTTTGAAAAACTATGGCCAAACACATTTTCAAAATTTGAAAATCGTTTTGTCCTAAAGTCATATATATTCTTTAATTTTTAGAGTTAATGATCAAAATCCTAAAATGTTACTTTTCACGAGTTTCGTACCTTAACTACTGTTATTTTATTTAACTACCTAAACTATCACTTCATTTGTATTAAAACACACCTCGATGCTGAGTTGATCAAATATTTGTTCTCAATTAACAATAGGCACATGGAGGCCAACTTAACATAGATGTGTGTTTTAATATAAAGAAAGTGATAGTTTACGCGGGTAAATGAAATAATAAATAGTTGAGGTATGAAATTCACAAAAAAATAATAGTTTAGATGTGCACTTGATCATTAACTCTTAATTTATATGTATATCTTAACCAAATTCTAGTGTAGTGTATAAGATTTTGAGTTTATGTGCTCCTAAATTAAAAAAAAATGTAGTTTATTGAGTTTTTGATACATATTTATATATCAAAAAGATTTTGAAATATAAATATAGAATTTAAGTCAATTTACTAAGTTTTGCAGAAGCCGTTGCCGAAGCGAGCGTATGAAACTCTTGGTGTTTAATTCTGATTTCTGGCTCGTGAATTTATGTATCATTTCTGTATTAGGTGACTATTTAATTCATATGTGAAGTAATTTCAGAATTATATATGGTGTATTTATGTGATGTGAAATATTCGCTCATTTACCTCTCCATCCTCACAATTAACGGTTCATCTAATCGCCAAAAAAGCAAAGGTTGAAAAGGAAAGCCATAGAAAAAAGCTAGCAAATCTTACATAATCCAATTGTTCTAAATAGTAGTACTAAATTACTAATATTTATCTCTAAGAATTAATAATAAAAATGCCCCGTGAACATCATCTCTTGAACATTAATAAAAACACGTTAAACGCTGCACGTGACACTTTTGAGAATGTCTCTAGTTTCCTATGTTTTTCAAATATTTGTATATACGATAATTATTAAAACGTAGTGCAATGTTACTCAGGGAATTGCACTATTATATCCGTGACTATTTCATTATTATCTACTACTGTAGTACATTTATTTACCTTTTATTCCATTTCAACTACGCATTTTGTAAACCATTGATCTAATACAAGCTGTAATGTTTTTGAAACACATAAATGCAAAAAAGAGCACTGCTAAAGCAAAAGAGCATAAAGCATAAAAGGAAAAAAAGAAAAAGAAAGAAGTGGATAAAAGCAATTTTAAAAATGGGAAATAACAGTTGTCACGTGATAGCTAGATCCAGCTGGATTATTCAATTTCACAGCTCTCTCTTCTTTGTGAAGGGGAAAGTCTCGCGAGTGGCAGCCCTGCAAGGAAGAGGACCAACGGGACACGAACCCAGCAACATTCCTTGCAATATTTTCAGCAAAGACTGTCACCACGCGGATTCGAACTCGCGATATCGAAATGGTTATACCCCAATCACCTTGTCACTTACCAACTCGTCTGTGCCCCTGGGGCACAACTCTCTCTCCTTAGTAGGCTGCAGCCATATATCTCACGAGACTTTTGTTTAGTCCACTAGGAAAATGAATGTATACTAGACCAAGAATAGTATGATTGTTTAATAATTGTGGTGTCTTTGTGAGCTTGTGCACATCTCAAAAGTAATTTCAGAAAATATTAATTATATGTATTAGGTAACTTTATTTATTAAAATTATAATAGATAGAATAAATTATTTATTATTTTTATTTCTATTAAAATTTGAATCTGAAATCTTATTTGTCAATTCACTTCCTTAACCACTAGGACGACACCTTCCGGTGTATTTTAGTACTATGTTTTTAATTTTATGTATCATAATTTTTTTAAAGAAGATTAAAAAAATAATGGCATGAGTATTTTAAAAGAATATTTCAAACACATTTCTCAATACTCCTTTTTGCCAGCAAGACTCTTTCCTCTGGTCATATTTCCACACACATTTACCCATGACTGCCTCTTATTAACCAGCCTGTGCAATAGCCTTTTCCTTTTTCTTTTTTCTCAAAGCACCAGTAAAGTCTTCAACGTCTCAAATTCTGTACATTCAAAAATCCCCAATATACCCTCTGCTTTTTACAGTGGTTGCTGTTATTCAATTATTATCCATATGGTCGTTCAGGAATATGACCCACTTTTAGAGCTCTCAATGACTATGTACCAAAAGAAAATGCTGTAACTAAGCTGTAACGCTTTTTGTTTTGTTATCTACTCTAGTAGCTTAATTTTTCCATACCTAACCTAAAAGTGTAATGTGTTTGATTTTAGCAAAATGTCATTTTCTCAGTTTAATGCTTTCTATACAAAACATTTTAAAGTACTTAACATTTAAATAATCTTCACCTCAAATTACTCTTCTCACTGTTCTATATAAATACCACCCATTCCTCACAACCATTTCATCTCATTCTTGCTCTGCTCTAATATTCTTGAAAAAAATGGCTGCCCATTTCATTTTGAAAGTCTTTCTTGTAATTTCATTCTTTAATGTGTGCTTTGCTTCAAGAAAGCTCACTGCTTTAGTCCAAGATCAGCTCTTGCAGTACCACAAAGGTCCACTTCTTTCTGGAAAAATCTCTGTTAATCTTATTTGGTATGGTAAATTCAAGCCATCCCAAAGGGCAATTGTGTCCGATTTCATCACATCCCTTTCTTCTTCAACTCCATCTAAAACCCATCCTTCTGTAGCCGAATGGTGGAAAACCACAGAAAAATACTACCATCTTGCAAATTCCAAAAACACCCTTTCCCTCTCTTTAGGCAAACAAGTGCTACTCCAAAATTATTCCTTAGGAAAATCACTAACCCAGAAACAAATTGTTCAATTGGCATCAAAGGGTCAACAGAGTAATGCTATTAACATTGTTTTGACGGCCTCTGATGTTGCTGTTGATGGGTTCTGTGTTAATCGATGTGGAACTCATGGATCTTCCAAAGGTGCTGTTATTAAGGGAAAGACTTACAAGTTTGCTTATATTTGGGTTGGTAACTCAGAGACTCAATGTGCTGGCTACTGTGCCTGGCCATTCCACCAGCCTATCTACGGACCACAAAGCCCACCATTGGGTGCACCAAACAACGATGTGGGTGTTGATGGTATGGTGATTAACTTGGCTAGTTTATTGGCTGGAACTGCTACGAACCCATTTGGAAATGGTTACTATCAGGGCGAAGCAGATGCGCCATTGGAAGCTGCCTCTGCTTGCCCTGGTGTATATGCCAAGGGTGCTTACCCTGGCTATGCTGGGGATTTGTTGGTGGACAAGACTACAGGTGCAAGCTACAATGCACATGGTACAAACGGAAGGAAATACTTGCTTCCTGCTTTATATGATCCATCTACATCTTCATGTTCTACTCTAGTCTAGAAAATAAATCGCATGAAACTAGTTGGGTATTGTAGTACCAGTTGTACACGAAGAAGAAGCTAATCTAATATAGTGAATACTGTAATTTTTGATTCATTCATTTGTTTGAGGGTTTAAAATTGAAGAGCAAATTGCTTCGGTTTGCTTTCACAAACATCTTTGTCCAATACAATTCTACTGTTCACTAATGATAATGATTTTAGATAATTTGTTTGATAGAACGTAATCCTAAGAACCATTTAACAATTCACCTAAAAGAACAATACCCAATAAAGAGAATAGTTACAGGAGCTTGTTCTGTTTCAATTTGACATTCCTTCACCTCTCTAGATCCTTTTGTAAGTATTTAATTTTCTAACGGAGTATATCATTTATCAAGTGGTCTATTTGCCCCGTAGAGAAGAAAAAAGAAAGTCAGGTGTTTGGACTTTGGAGACCACCCACCAATAATCTAAGTTCTAAATGAAATGTCCCTCTTTTAGTTTATGTGAATTGTTTACAAAACTTGAAAAAAATAAAGGAAATCTTTGGCAGACCAGTTAAATAAGTCATTAAGGGTAAAATAAAGATGATAATTAAATGGTTTTGTATAAAAAACAAAAATGCATTAATGTATTTTATAAGTAATTATATTGAATATGTTACTGTTATTATTAGCCTACGAGTCTTCCCACCACATTTTCACCTTTCCTTGTGCACATCTTGCTGTGTACGCAGAGTAAGTTAATGAATATCAATGCATATTTTTGAGACGGAGACTGAAGTCAATCAATCTTATATATCTTATACATTACAAATGAATGTCTGTATTATATATCATATTGATATACAAAAATTAAGTGAGAAGGAGACTGAAGTCAATCAATCGTAAGTTCGCTCCAAGGCTCAAAATATTATAGTTCAAGGGACATATTTCATATTCTTCTTAGTTTGGAAATACAAATTTCTCATATCTAATATCCTAACTCGCAGTTTTACATAAAAGCAAATGGATTAAATCAATTAACTAAATGGAAATACCTATGACAAAGAAATTTAAGGGAAAAAACTAAAATTTCCAAGTAAATCAGGTTACTTGTTAGCTGTCAAGCAACACTGTAATTTTCAACTTCCCGAATTGTTGGTTATAGTTTTGACGGGGCATCTTTCTTTTGACACAAGCTAGCATATCTACATTGGTTTGTTTTTCTCTATTCTTTTGTCAACAATTAACCGGTACGAGAACCTGAAAATTCAGAATTTTAAAAATTTAGTGTTTGTGATTTGAACTTATAATTTCAAGGTAAATTTTGAATGTCCTAAATCACTTAGTTAATCTTTAATCTTATTTTTAGGGTGTTCAAAATATATATATAAATAAAATATTAAAATTTACCTTATATATATAGTTATTTTTTTTTTTGAGAGTGTTCGGGTGAACACCATATACCTTACTAGATCCGCCCAAGGTACTAGAACACTAAAGAAGAAAATTTTCATAATAAGTAGTTGTTTAGGTCTTTCAATTTTTTCCAAAATGTGTTCTTTAGAATTTTTAGAGTACTTTGAACATGTTCTTCTAAAATTGTCCCTATTTAAATAATCAATATTCATTAATTATATTTTTTTTCTAGTCATTAATTAGATGTAAATTAGTAAAAGCATTTTTAATTTTCTAAAAATAAATACTTTTAAAGAGATATGAACATACTAAAAGTATTACTTTTCCACCTTAATTCCCCATCTTATTTCTCAGCAACTTCATTACAAACCGAACCAGGGAGTCTCTAAATAGCCCTCCTCTCTTCCCTTGCATTCATCAAACACTCAAAACTTCTCATCACTGTATTCCCTCCATAATATCAGGAAGGAAACAAAATGTCTTCTCTCAGTTGGAAATCCACACACTTCTTTTTATCACTATTTGTATTGATTTCTTTCATTAATGTGTGCTTTGCTTCAAGAAAGCTCTCTGCTTTAGTCCAAGATCAACTCTTGCAGTACCACAAAGGTCCACTTCTATCTGGAAAAATCTCAGTCAATCTGATTTGGTATGGCAAATTCAAGCCATCCCAAAGGGCAATTGTGTCCGATTTCATCACATCCCTTTCTTCTTCAACTCCATCTAAAACCCATCCTTCTGTAGCCGAATGGTGGAAAACCACAGAAAAATACTACCATCTTGCAAATTCCAAAAACACCCTTTCCCTCTCTTTAGGCAAACAAGTGCTACTCGAAAATTATTCCTTAGGAAAATCACTAACCCAGAAACAAATTGCTCAATTGGCATCAAAGGGTCAACAGAGTAATGCTATTAACATTGTTTTGACCGCCTCTGATGTTGCCGTTGATGGGTTCTGTGTTAATCGGTGTGGAACTCATGGGTCTTCTAAAGGTACTGTTATTAAGGGAAAAACTTACAAATTTGCTTATATTTGGGTTGGTAACTCAGAGACTCAATGTGCTGGCTATTGTGCGTGGCCATTCCACCAGCCTATCTACGGACCACAAAGCCCACCATTGGGTGCACCAAACAACGATGTGGGTGTTGATGGTATGGTGATCAACTTAGCTAGCTTATTGGCTGGAACAGCTACGAACCCATTTGGAAATGGATACTACCAGGGCGAAGTAGATGCGCCTTTGGAGGCTGCATCTGCTTGCCCTGGTGTATATGCTAAGGGTGCTTACCCTGGCTATGCTGGTGATTTGTTGGTGGACAAGACTACAGGTGCAAGCTACAATTCACATGGTACAAACGGAAGGAAATATTTGGTTCCTGCTCTATATGATCCTGCTACATCTTCATGCTCCACTTTGGTCTAGAAAACCAATGCCAGTAATACGATGAAATTAATATAATATAGTGAATAATGTAACTTTTGATTCATTCGTTTGTTTTAGGCTGAGTAATTAAAGAAAATACATTTGGCTTGCTTTCACAAACAACTTTGTCCTTCGATCTTACGGTCATAAATTTAATCAATTTTACTATTTCACTAACGCGACAAGATTAAATTTACTTTTTAGTCATAAAAGGAATTTAAGAACTACTTCGCAGTAAGTTATTTCGTTAAGCAATATCCCAAAAGAATACAGCTATAATAGTATGCTCTCTTCCATTATGACATGTACTTTATGCTCTGTTTATAATGCCAACGACTAATAGTAATCTCCCATACTAATAGGTTTAAGTTACGTTAATGCGCCTGTCACATATGGCTTGTCAAGTGTGGTTAATCGGCTGACGTAGTTTGCAGGCTATTGCGTCAGTCCGAGGTTTACCCTGTGCGCACTCGAAAGAGTAGCGGCTGCGGATTCCTTCGTCAACAAAAAAAAAAGTTACGTTAGTGCGAAAACTATTTATACAATCCGTTTACTTATTGATAATTAGTACAAGTAACTTTCTTGAAAAGCATTAGATAGTTGTTCGATATTAGAGAAGTTTTGTATATTGAGTACTTCCTCCGTCCCAATTTATGTGTTATTTTCTTTTTTAGTTTGTCTAAAAAAAGAATATTCTTTTTTCTATTTAGTAAGTTTTTTAATTCGAAATCAAGTTTAATACCACAAGATTTAAAAAATCTCACACATCTTTAATTTAAAATCACAAAATTCAAAAATCTTATTTTATTTTTTAAACTCCGCACCAAATCAATCTAAAGATAAAATTGAGACGGAGGAAGTAATATCTTACGTGACCATAAGATGAATTTGACTTGCAATAATACGTAACTCTACACAGCAAACCTGATATGGTATCATATACAATAGAGCAACTATTTGTTAATGTAGTTAAATTGCACTGGTACTGTAAATTATTGATAGTGTAAAATATACGTAACTCTACACAGCAAACCTGATATGGTATCATATACAATAGAGCAAATATTTGTTAATGTAGTTAAATTGCACTGGTACTGATAGTGTAAAATATATTATTATTATTCTCTCTGTCCTAATTTATATGATACATTTTTCTTTTTAATCAGTCTAAAAAAGGATGACACTTTTCCTTATTTAGAAATAATTTAATTTTAAACTTCACATTTTACGCTTAATGATATGATTTTTAACCAGTCAAATATATTTGACTTATTTTAAATTACAAGATTCAAAAGTATTTCTTTATTTCTTAAAATCCGTGTCGAATCAAACTATATTATATAAATTGGGATGGAAGGAGTAGTATATATGACTTAAATTGATAGGGTAGAATGGTTGAGCGAGTTTATAAAATAGAGTTTTTCTCAATTTACTCATTCGTTTATTGGAAATAATAGTGTAGTGTTTTGGGGGAGAAAAGGGTGATTTACTAAAATAAAATTACGAAAAGTATTACTATAATTAAGAAAGTATTACTAGCTTAAGATGTGTGATAAATAGAGATGACTTCTGACATCTTTACATCCTTCAAAGTATATATTGGCTCAACTTACTGTTTCTTTATCGAATAAATACACATATTTATATATATTACATACTAAATTATGGAGCTTTGAGTTAACTAATAATATATAGCATATCGTGGCAAGTAGATTACTTAAAATAATACAACTGATTATACAATTGCAAATGAAGGAATAAGTGTAACAACTGAAACAGGGGAAGGAATGGAAAAGCAGAATAATTTTTCCTTCTCCTTCTAAGAAAAGAGAACAAAATGGAAATAATTGAACTATTTTATTTTTTACTTGGCCATACCAAACATTTGAGCAAGGGAAGAAGAAAGTACTAAAGAGTTGTTTCTGAGTTACATCAAAGATCAAAAGGATTGACTATTGTATGCGGTAGAAACTAGCACGACACGTGGCATGATTTAAATATAAATTTGAAGGAAACGTCAACACGTTGCTCCGGTTGATGGTTGTCTCAAGGTGAGACCGGAGGTCGGAGTAAGTTCAGATGTTAGAGCGAGACCGATTAGTGATTGAGCCAAAAGACCGAAGCCGAAGAGGCTCGACACGTATCCGTTGCGGATATGGCGCCAGCCGTTATACTTTACTCATTAAGTTTTCATTATTGACATTAAATAATATTTAATTAGGAAGTAATTCTCTGGCATAAATACCTTGTATTATCAACAATAAAAGGAGTTCAACCTTCATGTTGGAAGAGCAACTCATTCCCATTTCACTCACTTGTACGATTTCTCTGTAATCTTGAGTTGTACAAGCTCTCACTGTTGGCTCGGGTTAGAAGTAATTTAGCTAAGCACTGACTCATGTTCTAATCAAGATAACATCAACCGAGGCTACTTATTTTACTTGTTTTCATTTGCTTAATTATTATTAATTATTTATTATATTTACTTACGAATCGATCCACATATCTTTAAAATCACTTACAAATTCAACTGTACTTTTTTTAGGTAAACAAATATCATACTTCGAACTCTTACATCCTTCTTAAAATTAACAGATGAAGTATTATATGACAAATCCATCAAAGATCAAAAGGATTGAATTGATATTGTACTTCGAACTATTACATCCTTCTTAAAATTAACGGATGAACTATTATATGACTCAGATTTTCTGTTCTCTAAAATGAGAGTAATCAATTGACGATAATATAATCACAAATGAAATTGTAGATGTAGCTATAAACAAATACTCATAATGCGCCGAAATGCAGCTCGAAGTAAAGATGCCTTACATTATTAGGGAATTGAGGCCGACTAGTCAAGTGGGCAAAGAATTAGTTGAACCTAAGCAAATTATTAGGATACCATATTATATGTAACATTTGGAAGAATGTGGCGATTAGACATACATCCACGGAAAAGCCAATGATTTAGTGGGCACTATCGACAAGCTGCGGAAGAATATTAATTATAGACATCTGCCATGTTCCAATTTCTCTAAATAGAACAATTCAAATAGCATAAGAGAAGAGGCTTAGTAACTAGAAATCTGGTATGTCCCTTTTGTGCCACCTTGTACTTTGTCCCTACAGACTGATACGTGATGGCTACTTCCCTGTCCCATAATAAGTGTTTTAGGTTTTTTCATTTTTATTTTAAAATAAGTGATAGCTTTAGTATTTTAAAAAGAAATTGATCTTGTTTTTTTAAAATTATTCTTACATAATCAAGAATCATTAAGTAATTTTTCTTTTTCTAGGCATTAACTAGGAGTAAGTTAGTAAAAACACTTATAATTTTCTAAGAGTGAACAATATCTTAAGGGGTGTGCATAAGCTAAAAACATCACTTATTATCGAACCGAGGGAGTATTAGATACTATACTTCCTCCGTTCCACAATAAGTGATTATTTTAGCTTGTGCACACCCCTTAAGAAATCGTTCACTCTTAGAAAATTAGAATTACTTTTACTAATTTATTCATAATCAATGCCTAGAAAAAAAATATAGTTAATAAATATTAATTATTTAATAAATAACAATTTTAAAAGAACATGTTCAAAATATTTTTAAAATTATAAAAAATCACTTATTTTTTTAAAAAAATTAAAAAGTCTAAATAATCACTTATTATCGAAGCGAGGGAGTAATGCACAATGATGAGAGAGGGAGGAATCTCGTGATTGCATTCAATGCTACTATTAATAAGTGACACCGTCGTTAACCCATTCAGATATGACGATGTAATTACGCTATTTGCCTGTTCATTGCCTCTTTATAAAAGTCCATTATATGATCATTTAAAATGTAGTTACAGATAATTGTCCATGACAAGTGAAATGAAATGAAATAACTTTTGGATGAAAACGATGATGGGGAATGGGGGTTCTTAGCAAAGACGGATTAAGTATTTGAATTTTATGATTTCGAATTTAAAATTTATAAATTTTATATTTATTATATATACATATACTATGGATTTCTCAATAAATATATAAAAATTGGACTAAATTTGTTGTGTTCTGCATAAAAGTGCCCCTGCCCCTACTTATGATTTGCCTTGCCCATATGCCTCACATGTCTCCATCTCTACTGAGGATTAGGGGCGGAGCTAAATTGTGGTGAGATGATTCAATTATTTTTATTTCATCGAAAAGTTTATACTGAGTAAACTGCACTAAAATAACTTTTTAATTATTTATTAACTATTGAAAACGGAGTACATATTAAAGGTAAATTCTAGTATAGTACAAAATAGGGTTTAAAATTACGTACTTAACGTCATAAATAAAATTTTAAGTATGAAATTCTAGTAATTTTTCCGCCAACGGTGAGAACCTGAAATTAGTAAGAGAACCAAATTACAAAAAGGTAGGACCGGAGCAGGTGAAGCCGTAAAATGCCAGCTCTGCTGCACAACGCGTTAAATATAATGAAAACGGTACATTGTGTTGAGTAGCAAAACTTTTAAGTAGCGTGGTGGTGACTTTAGTACCAAGTACCACTAACTGGACAATGCATTTATGAGTAAGGGGCAAAATCTAGAACATCGAAGTATGTGCCAAATGTATTGACTTAATCTTATTATTGTTTATAGTTGTGGGTAGAGATAGCTGTGGATCCTGGACCCGGTAGATTCAGATTCATTTTATAGGATATGAATCTTTAAAATTTGGACACGACGGATTCAGATCCGTTTTTGACGGATCAGATCTGGATATGAATCTTGTATTTGAGATCCGTATCCTGTCCAGATCCGCCCCGTGGATCCATTTTTTATTAAATATATTCATAACCTAGAATGTAATTTTATAAGTATTTTCTTAAAATTGCTAAGCACATCCTTGCAAGTTTAATTTATCCCCGCGTTAACTCAAAAACCAAAAAATAAAGAGGTAACTTCGATAATAAAATCAATGTTACATTAGTGAATGACTAACATCTCCATAGACAAGTAGTTACAATTATTCACTTCATTTGTGAAGATTCCAAGCACATACAAGTTCTGCATTGTGAAAATACTAGTCAGCATTTTTCACAACTATTGTCATTGTCCAACATTTTCAATTAATAGCTCACAATCAAAACGAGACAACGAACAAAATATCTCATATGAACATTTCAAAATTGAAACACAGTAAACTGTTAGCTAAGTAAAAATCATTTGTCAGTTCAAAAAAAATTCTTAGCAAGACAATTTTTTTACATGTGGATCCAGATTCGATCCGTGGACCCGGCAAATCCGATGGATTCAGATTTGGATATGATTTTTATGAATCCGATGAATCTGGATCTAAATCTGGATCTAGTAGAATTTGATCCAAATCCGATCAGTTGTCATCCCTAGTTGTGGGTCTAAGGTTTGGAAATATTGCATGCGAGAATTAAGGAGACATGCCCGTAACCTAAAGGTAAAGACGCGCCTTGTGGGCTCACCAAATGGGCACGGATGGTAGATGCAAGAGCCAGCTGCGGCTTCTGCCGCCGAAAGGTTTAGTAGTAATCCCTTCCACTGTCTGCCATACCCATATAGTCCCCACAAAACACCTTTTCATCAATTGCGCCACGAAAATAGATTGTGACAACTTGTTAACTTTATCCCATTCTGTTATCCTTTTCTTTTTGGCAGAAGCCACTACTATTCAACGTACAAGATAAGAGATCCATGAAAAGCAAAATAATGAGAAGAAATTAATGTCGGGTCAACTAGGTTATGAAAATGAGAATGTTTTAAGTTATATGAAGAGTTCAATTAAATTATTTCATATTAATGTGGGACTTTCTCATGGGTACACTTAGACCTACCAAGTGGAGTATAACCATTTGAAAATTTGATATTGGGTACAGTAGAAGTCAAGATGAACTTGACTCTGATACGATGATAAGAAATAAATTTAGGACCTACTCAACTCTAGAGTTGACTCATGAGATGGTGTTTGCCTAAAACTACATGAAGAGATCAAATATTCATTTCATAATAGGTGGGAAACTCCACATCCACATACTTAGAATTGAATATTTGGAGCATGAACAATATAAGATAGATATTCAATATCAGATAAATCATAAATTGGGATGGATTTGAATCTAATATCATGATAAAAAATAAACTTGGATCTAACTCAATCTTAATAATTAATTTATGCGATAAAAATGGTCCAAAACCATATAAAAGGATAAATTATTTATCCTAAAATTGACGTGGAACTAAACAAATAGCTAGCCAAACATGTTTACGTGTCCGTTTGGACATTAGTTCGAAAAAGTGTCCGATTAAAGTGTAAAATTCTTTTAGGAGTAAAAAGAAAGAGTGATAAAAAGGAGAAGACCATTCAATCATAGTCACACGTTTATTTCTTTGAGAAATTATTTCTGGAAAATGCTTCTCGTGAAAAATATTTCTTACCAAAAAACTATTTCAATGCGATTGTAGTATTGTACAAAATAACAAATCTTTATTCATTCAATCGCAATCTCTATTAGTACTTCCCTATGTAATAAAGAATATTTTTCACGATAGAATGCATAATCCACAAGTTTTAAAACATGCGAAGGTTCTATTTATTGTCCCTTATACGTTACTATTTTATGCTTTTTTATATTTTATCTAAACAAAGTTAATTAACTTATTTTATCTTTTTTTGGTGCAACTTATTTTTATCATTGCTTCATTGGATGCATGCATTAAAGCCTCACTTTTTTCAATTTTCACGTAACAAAGTTATACTTCAGTTCACAATCACATTAATTTATCATTTTATATAAAACTATCTCATATGATCTAATGTAATAGCAATACTTGGTAATTAAAAAGAGAAAACAAAAAATACACAAAGCAAATAAAAATTGTAAGTTTAAAAAGAAAAACAAGCTTAAAAAGGATTTGATATTATGCTTGTTTAGATTTCTCTTTTCTAATTTTATTTTTTTGTAATATTTGAAACCATAAGTAGGCATGTGCTATAAGCTAAAACGTTAGGAGAGACTTGTAAACTTATTCTTGATGATATTACCGAGAAAAAGTTTATATTTGATAACTAATAAACTACTAAAGCTATTGGAGTACTTATTTTATTTGCCTTTGGATTTGGTTTTGGTTTAATTCGTATAAAACATATTAGTTCAACTTTGGAGAATGTACGTCATGAATGATTTTGTGAGCAATCTTTCCTTTTTTAGGGTGGGGGTGAGGGGTGGGAGGACCTAACTTTGAATAATCTTGATAGCTGGAAAGAAAATTAAGCTGATTTTCCAAACCAAAAGTATGTCTTGAGAGCCAAACGGCTTTCTTTTGATTTTAGGCCATACAAATCATTTCTTTTATTAACTCCCTTTTTCCTGCTTAATTTCTATCATTACACATTGTTGAGTTGCATTAATTGATCTTTGTTTGAAAAATAAGAGCTCCTTAGTTAATTGGGGTGAGGAAACCAAGAAGATCAGAAAGAATATAGAAAAATTAAGAAAGTGATATTCTCTTGTATTATCAAACAAATGAATGAATCAGAATCAACAAATTATTCTCTTATCTTACAATTCTATACTCGATTATAGTATATCCTATTTTGTAAATACTTGTTGTCACTCTAGACCAAAGTGGAGCATGGAGATGTAGCAGGATCATATAAAGCAGGAACCAAGTATTTCCTTCCGTTAGTACCATGCGCATTGTAACTTGCACCTGTAGTCTTGTCCACCAATAGATCACCAGCATAACCAGGGTAAGCACCCTTAGCATAGACACCAGGGCAAGCAGATGCAGCTTGCAATGGCGCATCTGCTTCGCCTTGATAGTAACCGTTTCCAAATTGATTCGTGGCGGTTCCAGCCAATAAGCTAGCCAAGTTGATGACCATACCATCAACACCCACACCCACATCGTTGTTTGGTGCACCCAATGGTGGGCTTTGTGGTCCGTAGATGGGCTGGTGGAATGGCCAGGCGCAGTACCCAGGACATTGAGTCTCTGAGTTACCAACCCAAATATAAGCAAACTTACAAGTTTTGCAACTAAAAGTAGCACCTTTAGAAGACCGGGACCCATGAGTTCCACACCTATTGACACAGAACCCATCAACGGCAACATCAGAGGCGGTCAAAACAATGTTAATGGCATTACTCTGTTGACCCATTGATGCCAATTGTAAGACTGGTCAGTGATTTTCCCAGGGAATAATTTTCGAGTAGTTGGTTGCCCAAAGAGAGAGAAAGGGTAATTTTGGAATTGGCGAGATGGTAGTTGTATAGGGTGAAATTTGTATAAGACAGATGTACGAATTATAGTGACACATGGAATATAATGTTGAGTAAGACCCGCGTCAGTTTACAACACTCCCGATTTGATATGCATGGTACCGGGAACGACATGAGCAAAGCTTGTACCTGTAATGGAGAAGGCTAAGAACCATTGGTATCGTAATGGACGACCGTTACTGAAATCAGTCCTATGACTTCCAACATCCATTTTAATAGCATTGGTGGAGCGATTCATTGCAATTATTACAACATTTATTCTCCTGCATTTATGATGGCATATTTCGTGGGCTGTGTACCCGTGTAGTTCATGTATAAATAAGACACATTATTCTATTGTAAAGGATCAGATTCTTGCTATTACAAAATACTTATTATATTCTCTTGATTTCGGTGCTTTCATACAAGTTATTGTCACTTTTGCTCAAAAGTCATCTCAAGGCTCATGCTAATTGCTGCTTCCTTTGTCTTATTATTATTTATCTTAAGCGTAATTATTATCTAACGTTTTAATTGAGATCCACGTGTTCTTGACCACGAATACAAATTCAACTGTACCATTTTACGGGTAAATAGTTTGGCGCCAACCGTGGCCCTGGACAATTGTGGTGTCACAAGTGATCCCTCTACTAATTCACTTTTTCCTTTAAGTATTTTAGTTTGTTCAGATCAGACAGGACTAGGTGACAACAATCGTAACATCGGGGGCAACACCGGTAATTTGGGGCCAGATGCTTTGACGTCCAGAGACCCAATGCGTACAGACGGTGTCACCCCCGAGGACGGTCAAACTCAACATGGGGATGATCCCACAGATGAAACACCCGAGGAAGCCATAAAAAATCTTTGGGCGCAAAATGCCGCAATAAGCGCAGAATTACAGTGTATGAAGCAGCTTCAAGAGGAGTTCATGTCCAGAAATGCTGGCAGTACTCCGACAGGAGAACCGACCCCTCCACCAAATACACATGGAGAGAGCGGTGGTGATCAAGGCAGAACTAATGATAACCAAGGCAGATCTGCAAATGGTGGTTCAGAGGCGAGGTCGTTGAAAACTCGTTCCAGGAAAAGGTCCTCAAATTTATGAAGGACATGATCAGACAAGAATTTACTTGCTTCCTCGGCGGTGCAAGTTGATAACTCTATCACGAAAATAGCGCGGAGAGTAAATACGAATCAGGTGGTCCAGGGTAAAGTTCACTTTGGCCTCTTGAGCGAAGTGTCGGAGGCATGCAATTGCTCTCTAGACCTGAGAACCCACCTGAGCTATGTACACTTTGTACCTGTGGAAAAATTCTAGAATGACGTCATCAATTTACTCCAAGAGTTTCATGCAAAAGGGGTAAGTATAAACATAAGAATACCCCTCTCTGTAAGAAGTGACCCTTTCTTCATTAGTAGGGATTACAACTTCAATGGCTTCCCAGTTGCAATCGGTTTTAACCTTTGGCAATATGTCGGCGGTGATCCGGGTTTTGAAATCACTGGCGGGGGTATCCCTACCACCGGTTAGGACTTTGGAAGTTGTTTTTTGAAGATCATGGGTGAAACACCGTGTCCTCGGTATAATAGAAGAAACCAAATGATTTTGATGTGAAGGGGTCCCTACTTGAGAAGTAGGGTTTCTCCCGTGTGAAGAAGTGTTCATGCGCTTGGAATAGTTAGTCATGTTTGTGATGAAGAGGGTGATGTTAATCAGAAAGTTGAGAATGTTTTTTTTGTAAAAATAAAGAGATGAATGACTGAACCTCTAAATTGATGGAGTATTTATAAGTAAAGTGAAGGGAATTATTGGGTTCGTAAATCAAATAGTAAGCACATCGAAAGTTTAAAATTTTCTTACCCAACAACAATCCTGGCATGATGTATACGATAATCACATTGTACGTTCAAAACATGATAATAGAAAACTTACATGTTTTCGTACGCGGGATTCAACACTAAGGTATCCACGCGATTTGTTTCCTCGACTGCAAGATCTAACTCCAGTGTATCTCCTATTCAAGAAAGCTAGGAAATGTTGCTTTAGGAACTGAGAAGTTATTTTCTGTAACCTAATAATTATGGGGTATATGTTGTTTATATAGGAGTTCAGGACAAAACCTAAACAGATATAAAACATGAAACCTTGGGCCCATGTTAATGTTCAATGGACCAGCTCAGCTGGTCCACTTCACACGCCCCAGTTGGACGGCCAAAGTCCTAATTTTGGGCCAGTAATTTCTGGCCCAATTGCTTCTTTGGATTTGTCCGAGTACCCATATAATATATCTAACACATTTTAATTAAATCCGAAATCAAATTTGACTTAATTAAATAATTTCTATCAAATAGAAATATTCCATAATTATTATAAATTAAATATATCGATTCTCAATCGAATATTTAATACTTTCTCAATACACTCTTAGATCGAAGAAACAATCGCATATAGTGTGACCCTATAGGCCTTCACATATCGACATTAGTCTAATTAAGGTCCATACGAAACTCCTAAATTGCATCGTATGACGAACTCAATATGTGAAGTACGCTTACATGAATCCAGCAAACTTAACCTTTATGCGGAACTATAAATCCCTTTCATTCGCGACACACTCAATTAAGCTTAGGATTCGTCAAGTGTCTATCCAAATGGCTTAATCATTTTATCTCACATTTATTAGTTGACAACTAGACCATATTCTAAAATGTCTCTTGCACTAGCCAATGACCTTAGTCAACCTAATAATATTGAGAAGTTTAGTGCTCTCTCGAATTTCCAATCGAGGAATGAATCATATTCTTGGCTCAACTACCACCTTGATTTACATCTGATGCACCCAACACAAGTCGTATCTTATCCAGAAAGAGTTTAAGCTTAGAACTTGGTCAAAGTACATCATTATGTAAACAAGGTGCATATTGACCTCAAGTCAAAAGACCTTTATATTCCACACGCCGATAACACTATAGATATGTATAACAAATAGTTTATCGGTAGGGTATATCAATACTTCTCCAAAGTATCCATGTGTCCATCACGAGTAAACATTACTCATAGTTGTGAGACGTGCTACATTCTCCAAGAATGTGATGCAGACCACATGTCGACTTATAGCATAACATCGATATCCCATTCTCGATGATCATTAGTCGAGGTTATTTTGAAACTTACCTTCTATAATTAATAACTCACTCTATTAATAACAACGTAAGCTCAAGGGATGCACGTATATGAATATTGCAAACAATAAAACAATAATTCAGTAATTGCAAATGCCATAAATATTAATCTTATTAATAATACGAATGTGTTCAAGTACATTTTATCCCTAATGTAGATTGTCTCTAGGACATATATACTTTCAATACCTCACTTGGCCTAGAGCCAATCTTCAAAGTATCTAATACTCATACTTTCGAAAATGACCATTATGCTTAGCTAAGCTTAATGGTTCAGTAAATGGGTCAGCTAGATTATCATCTGTGGGAATATAGTCTAGATTTATTTTTTTAGATTCCACCATCTCTCTGAGTATGTGGTATTTCCTCTATACATGCTTGTTACTGTTATTTGATCTTGGTTGTCACAATATATCGTTATTGGATGACTGGCACTTGGAACAACCCTTTGTTCCTTTAAGAACTCAGATATCGAGACAACTTCTTTACCAACTTCCGCTCCAGCAATGGACTCGACTTTAGTCATCGAATCAGCAGTGGTTTCTTGCTTGGAACTTTTCCAACTTACTACTCCACCATTGAAAATGAAAGCATATCCAGACCGTGACTTGAAGTCATCAAGATATGTTTGGAAGCTAGCATCAGTGTACCCAGTAGATACTAGCTTTTCTTGCCCACCATAGACTAAGAAATATTCTTTAGTTCGTCTAAGATACTTAAGAATATTCTTGACTACATTCCAGTGTTCTTCCCCAAAATTCTGCTGAAATTTGCAAGTCATGCTAAGTACAAAGGCCAATCTGGCCTAGTGCAGGTCATGACATACATGATTGATCATATAGCTGAAGCATATGAGATCTTCTTCATGCGTTCAAGTTATGTAACAGTAGAAGGACTATCCTTCTTACATAACTTGATGCATTGACCCATAGGAAGACCTCATCTCTTGGAGTTTTCCATTGAGAAACATCTTAGCACTTTGTCTATGTACGTAGACTGTGACAGCCCTAACAATCTATTAGATCTATCTCTGTAGATCCTAATTCCAATAATGTAGCAGGCTTCACCTAAGTCCTTTATCATGAAGGTGCTGGACAAACATTCATTCACTGATTGCATAAGGGACTTATCGTTTCCCATTATTAATATGTCATCTACATATATGATAATGAAAACAATACTCCCTTCCTTACGTTTACTAAATGCATGGATCCTCTTACCCCACATAATTTGGGCGTACGACTTTGCGCTTGGCTAACACCGTTGAACTGAGGTGAGTTATGAGCAGTCGTTTAATGAACGATGCTTCACATTCTTCCCCTCTATCACTACGAATTCCTCAATCCGTAGGCTTAATTGATTTTCAACTTCTGCTTTGTAGCGCTTATCCGCTTCAACAACTTCATCTTTGCTTTTCAACAAATAAAGGATTACATACGTTGTACCATCATCAATGAAGGTCACAAAGTACTTGTCTCCCCCCTCTATTTTGTATAAACTTTAAATCACCCATAAAGGTGTGACTAAGTTCTAGAGGAGCGGTGCTTCTTTCGCTATTCCTTTTACGGAATTTGGAAAGGTGATTTTGCCTCTTCGCCTACCTCACATTCATTTTGAGGGTTTATGTCGAAAGAAGGCAACAATCTCAACTTCGCTAACTTTTGAATGACTTTCTATTTAACGTGTCTTAATATATGATGGCATAGATTCACGGATTACAAATATATCATTCATTTGGATACAGACATACTGTACCATTCTTTGTTATTACATACATGTTGGACTAGTCTCAAATCAGCTTGACCAACAACGTCCCTTAAACCAAGTGTGGGACATGTATCACCTCATTTTAGAGTGATCCCATTCCCTGAAGTCCTATTGCGGACAACCTCTCCAACCCCTTCTACTTTAGAGGTGGCGTTGCTTCACATGAACAACATCTTGCCCGTGGTTAGGGCGTAATCGGATCATATTTGATCTATACTCCGCCCACTCCAGCTTTTGGCGGCATCGAGTGTCCAAGTTCTTTTCTGCCTTTCTTTTGGACTTCAGATCATTTAAGACCTGGAAACTCTGGCCCACCTTACTAGGTGTCCATTACTTTTCTTATGAAATGAATTCTGGCCCCACTCCAGCCGCCCGTAGGCTTTGTATGACTGAGTGTCCAATATCATCATATCAAAGGAATTTTGGCCTACTCCAGTCGCCCGGAAGCTTTGTATGACTGAGTGTCCAATATCATCCTATGAAGGATCTTCCACTAAATAGTGTGACAAACTCAACGTCTTTAGCTTTTAGTCTTCTTCCCTTATGATTTGTGCCTAGAAATCTCTGGTGTTTACTTAAGAGTGGTAACAATTTTCACACAGTCAGTGGATCTTTCTCCCTCGTATGTGCGAACATACTTTACACACTTTTAATAATTACACTTAAAAGAACGGATCTTTTTAAGTCGTTTACAAAATCCAATCTTTAAACAGGAAGGAAAAGGAGATTAAACTTCTGATTTTAAAGCGTAAGGAATATAAATTATTTTGAGAATATATTTTCATATTCCTCCTTACTTTAAGACCTTTTTTTAATCAGACATCATTTAATCTTTATTCTTGACAAGAAAGAAAAATAACTTATTCCAATTTCGGATTCTGGCCCACTTCAGTCACTTCATCGGACTGAGTGTCCATTTCCTCCTTACCATAATTCGAATCATTTGTCTGGGACAGATATAGGCCTTCTGCTCCAAGATAGAACCACATCTTCAGTATTCTCCTCTTGTCCCAGTTGACATCATCAACCTCTCGTGAGCGCTTGTTCCCACCACTCTCGGGAGCGGTGACACCATGAACATGTTGACCTTTAACGACATAATCATCACTATCTTCTACCAAAAAACCACAATCATATCCAGATTTGGTCACACAACTTTTGACCGACATCTTTCGAACACTAATACTAATACAATATTGTCTTAAATTTGTTGGATATTGTAAAGCAGTACGAGAAGTAAATAAATATTACAAGTGTTCGAAAGGATAAACAAATAGGCCAATATTTAGAACTGCCGCAAGCTTGTTGTGTCTTGAATCTTGATAACCTGAAATCAAGAAACACTAAATCTGGATGGTTACAACTGTGTGTTGAGTCGAGTGATTGCACTCTGTCCTTAAGATAAAATTGCCCCGTATATATGCTTTTATGTTAACGGGCAATAGTCTCCCAAGATAAAACAACAATTTAATCTCAATACTACAAAAGCAAATATGTTGAGTCTGACGAAGAAAACAAACACGAAACGCCTTGCTGAAGAAATGAAAAAGGAAGGAAGAGTTTCTGTTTTTCGTCCCAACGTTACTGCTCACGTTGAGGACTGTGTTTTACTCTTCTGTTTTTCTTTGTGTATATATTTCTGTCTCGTTTTTGTTGTGTATATGTTCTGTGTTTTTCGTGTTCCACAATTTAGCCAAACAGCTCAATATATAACATGGATGATGGACTTCTCAACTGCCAAACAAGGCTGTTAATGGCATTAGAGAGGGTTGTTAATGGCCATTAGTGATGTTGTTTATGTCCATTGAAGGAGGGCTGATTATGAAGGAGTTAATCAGCCAAGTAATGCCCAAAAATCAACTCCAACGGTAGGCAGAAAGTTTCTGCCCTCCGTCGTTCCCAAATTCAACTTTTCAGAAACTCTAGAGACAAAACTGTAAATATTAAGCAATTTGGGGGTCCAAATAGATAATATCATAAAGTTCCACGACCCGAGACCGAACGGGCGGGCGGCGGCGCGCGTGTGGGCTTAGCCTTTAACCCAAGCACATCTAGATCCTCCCTCCTTTAAACACATGGGATATCCCTTGGGGTCCCAAACCCTTAGCCAATTAAGAGACTTATAAAGAGAGCAATTCTTCATTTTTCCACTGATGTGGTATATTTGTCCCACACCATATTTTCATGCCTCAAACACCTTACTTCGTGGACTAATATCTCTTTCATTTCTCAACGAAATTTGACGATCCTTAATCCTACGGTCGTCTACTCGCTTAGTAGATTATGCACGTGTGAAGAGACAAAACCTCCAACATGCGGAACACTAGTGTTTAATTTATTAAATATGGGTGGACGCACCTCCCCGCCAAAGACAAATTTTCAACAGCAAGCGGAAGAGGAATATATATAGTGGAATTGAGAGAGGACGTTTTGCTTGTTGCAAGGTGCGGGGAAGGAGAAAAGTTGACTTCTAACACAAACGCGTTGCCATTTTTCATTAACTTCCACTAGCTGCACATGCACTACTCAAGGAAGAGGAGGAAATATACTGCCAATTAACTTAAAGCGGTTACTACAATTCCGCGGCTCAACAATTCACATCAAAAGGGTAAGATTTTACCTATGTACTTTAGTAAATAGTTTATATTTAATTTGAACTGATTGAGACGAGCCCTTTTCCTTTTACAATTAATTAATTTGAGTATTTGGTTAATATTTATTCTTGCTATATATGTTTGAAGAATGATTTTTGGTGAAAAAGTAGCACATTCTCTTAATTATTTTAACGTGGGACTGTAAAAACCCTTTTCGTCTTTATTTAGTGGGTTTAACTTTTTGCTATGTATGTTTAGAGAATGGGTTTTGGGAATGGTGTTTCAATGGAGGAAGGAGATTAAGGTAGGAGAGATGGGTTTTGGGGTTTAATTTGGTGGGTAATGGGTTGAGTTTTATTTTGGGGCGGTGTAAATTAATGGGAAGGGTGACTAGAATCCTAGGTGGCATTTTTTAATGAGGTGTCAATGACACAGTGGCAATTCATTAGGGCTGGGGGTAGGGATCCGTTTGGATAGAAATACTTAATAAGGATAAATGTAAACTATTTACCAAAGTACAGGAATAAATCTGACCCTTTTCCTTGTTTCAATTGACTTCATCCATTAGTGATCTTGTACCAGTCTCGTGAGAATAAAATAAATTGGAAGGTACTATTGTAAATTTGTAGTAATTGACAGAATTAAGCCAAACAGAGTAATATACAAATACTACTCCTTCTGTTCCAAAAAAAATTGCGTAGTTCCTTATTAGTTTGTCTAAAAAAAATTGACACATTTTTATATTTTTAAATAATTTAACTTTATGAAATTATTTATAGTCACATAAATATCTAAGATTTGTTTTAGACTATAAATTTCAAAAACCTTCTTTTATTTCTTAAACCGTATCAAGTCAAACTAGATCAATATTTTTAAAACGGAGGAAGTAATTTGTTTCAAAAGAAAGCTAACGCCCCTAGCCTCAACAAAACCTATAACCAACCACTTTGGAAAATTATAAAATATTAAAAGGTTCATTTCAATTTATGTGATATATTTTTTTATAATGATTCGTTTTAAAAAGTTAAATGTTTGGATCGGATCATGGTAGTTTATTTCTGGAAGAGCTTTTAAAAATTTTAAAATAAATTTTAATTATAATAGGAACTTTAATGACTTCCAATGAAAATCAGTAAAAGTTGAGTGATTTTATTGTTGGAAGAATTAGTTTGACGACTTTTCTATCATAATATTATAAGTTTCCATTACCTTATGTGAATTAACTTAAAAGGGAACGGGGAGAGTATCACTAAAAATAAATCAATTGGTGGCGAATTCTTCAAATATAAGCTACTTTTTTCTTCTCATGTTACTTGACTATATTACTAAAAATATATGTTTCAAATTATTTGGCTACTTTCTAAAAACAAAATAAAATTAATTAATTTTTTTTACTTTATTCTTAAGATTAATTATTTTTAAAGTAACAAATATTAATTAAAATGTAATTAATTAAAGAAAGATAAAGTTAATGTAATAAAAATACTTTTTTTATTTATAATTTTTTAAGAGTCGTGCAAAAGAAAAAGTGATCAAGTAATATCTTGAGAAGGAAGTAACGTACATGCCGCGTCTCAGACACTAACGTCAGGTCATGTCTTCTTAATTCTCTCATGCTATTTGCAAATGTTGGATCAACCAAACTGCAACCATAAACAATAATTAACCATATGTACCAATTGCCACCTATTTCATGTTCTAGATTGGCCCCTCCTCATACATGCCCTGTTACGTACAAAGTCATCACTCAGGCACTTACCACTTAAATTCTGCGCCTCTATTCAAAGCGCCGAGTCCATTTGAATTAACTATTAACGCGTTATTGAGTGGCTGCCACTTTACGCAGCTTTCCTCACAAGTCATTAGGCATTTGGACAATATGACATTGCCATTTTTTCTGAATTTTCTAGCAAATTAATCTTGATTCTTCTTCTTCACTGCTGCTTGTCATGATTAAAAATAAGATTACAAATATTATGGTTAAAAATTAATTTAATAATATTTTGTTTTATTTTTAAAGATGCAGCATTAGGAATGCTGAAAATATGGTTGAAAATTCATCTCCTCAGCTGAATAAAATCTTCTTTACCGTGATATTGATTGCAGCTTGATTTGAACTTGATGCCTTAAGCATGTATTCAACCCATTGAATCGTTGACTATGATAACACTTGTTGGGATTGAAAAAAATCAAGACGTCATGCGGAAGCTTATAATTGCAAGCCTTAACGATGATAAATCAGATGACACAAAAAACTATTCTAAAAGACACATAATACTATAATATGATTTGATATATTACCAATGGTATTATTGGATGACGGACGCAAATATATCAGTAGACGAAATGTTCCTAAATACAAATATATCTGTATAGGAAGAATTGACTGATTATTCTGAAATGTTCTCCCTTTACCATCTTCCCAAACTAGCTATTGTGTAATATTTGTATTTGTTTTAGGATACTAGCTACTATACACGGTTTTAACCTAAAAAGTGCAATTTGCTCATTAATATTCTTTAAGTCAACTGTTTAATCGTCATTTTTTGCATATTTATTTTCAGTTCTCAACATGCTCATCACCTATTCAACAAAACCAAATCTTGCCCTTTTAATTTATCTACTTCTCAGCACCTTCCCAACTCATGTTCATAACCTCACCACCATCATGTATAAATAGACATAATTCTATTGTCAAATTCACATCCAAAACACAAAACAAAACAACTCTCTTCCTGCTTTACAATCTTATCAATGGGATCTTCTAACCCTGTGATCACCATATTTCTCTTACTATTTTCACTCTTTGTTCTTGTTCCTATTCCTTCTTTAGCCAATTCAAGAATACTTGCTCTAGTTAAAGAAAAACCGCTTGTCTTAAAATACCATAAAGGAGCTCTCTTAAAGGGAAATGTCACTATTAATCTTATATGGTATGGAAAATTCACCCCTGCACAACGTTCAATTATCGTCGATTTCATCCAATCCCTTAGCCCTAAGACAAAAAAACTTACACCACCACCTTCCGTCTCTTGGTGGTGGCGTACCACGGAGGCATACGAAGGTGGCCCTTCCGTTATCACACTAGGAAAACAAATATTCGATGAAAAATATTCCGTTGGAAAATATTTGAAAGACCCTCAACTTGAATCTTTGGCGTTGAGGGCTACTCAAACCAATTCCATCGCCGTCATATTGACGGCGATAGACGTGGCGGTTGAGGACTTCTGCATGAACAGATGTGCCATGCACGGTTCAACTCGCGTAAAAAGAGGGGGTAAATTTGCTTACGCTTGGGTGGGTAACTCGGCGATTCAGTGTCCGGGTCAATGCGCATGGCCATTTCAAAAGCCAATTGTGGGGCCACAGATTGCGCCGTTAGGAGCACCAAACGGAGATGTTGGAGTTGACGGAATGATTATTAACTTGGCGACTGTTTTAGCGGGTACCATTACGAATCCGTTTGATGGAGGATATTTTCAGGGCCCAGCTAACGCGCCTTTAGAAGCTGTGTCTGCTTGCACGGGGATATTCGGGTCGGGTGCTTTTCCTGGATTTCCGGGTATGGTTTTGCTGGATAAAAATACGGGTGCTAGCTATAATGCGCCAGGAGTGAATGGAAGAAAGTATCTGCTTCCTGCTATGTGGGACCCCAAAACGTCAAAGTGCAAACCACTCGTGTGATACTATTATTATATTGTCATAAACGGAAAAAGAAAAGGACAGACATTTTAATATTATTTTGATATTTCAATATTGATTTCTTCCTTCGATTTGGAAATTGTGTTGTACAAATAATCTTTTACAAGTTGAAAATTCTCTTTTATATTTCATTTAAATTCATACTTTCATTTATGTTTGTTTTTTTCAAGATATGGAATATGTACTACGAATGAAATTATTGATATTCATTAAATATATTCATGAAAAAAAAGGGAAATAAAAGTTGAATGGGTGTATTTGAGTACCCAAAATAAAGCACACTGGATCATTAGGACCTTCCCCCTTTGTTCAGACATATTTGTTTACTGAGTTAACTCTGTTGGCTATTTTTGCTCTATGGTACTTTATAAAGCAGTACGGGAAGTATATAACTATTACAGGTATTCAAAAGGATAAACAGAGATTCAATAATTCAACATGGAATCTGAAATTACAATTGTTACACTAGTAAAAACTAGAAATTCCAGTTTTGTAGAAGATGGAAAAATGTAAATTATTTTTGCTGAGTCGAGTGTAGCACTCTGTCCTTAAGACAATATTGCCCCGTATGTATCCTTTATACGTCCTGGACAATTTGTCTCCCAAGATAAAACAGCAATGGAACACTTGAGCAAAGGAAACTCAAGAGCTACCGTGAAGAATATTGAGTAACGAAATGATGCTTGGAAGTTGTAGGAAGAAAGCTATTTTGGTTGTGTATTTTCGCAATCTTTGTCTTTGCATCTCTTATCATAACTCTTCCCTTCAACAATGGTAAAAGGGGGGGTGTTTATATAGGAGAGGGATGGACTGTTTTGCTGCCTGAAAACTGCCTCCATAATAGCCAAATAATAGCCATTATGGAGGTAGTAAAGTCACCAACATAAATGGTGAAGGATTGCCAACGGATTGGCCATTATTGGAGGTGTAATTCAGCCAAAATAAATGGTCAATTGAGGCCGAACGCTTCGCTCGGACCGTCGAAATTCTCGACTTTCTCAAAACTTCAGGACCAAATCAGCACATCTTGAAACTTCAGGGACCAAACTGTACATCTTGAAACTTCAGGGATCAAACTGCACATCTGAAAGAATTCTGGTCCAAACTGCACATCTAAAACTTCTGGGATCAAATTGTACTTCTGGCAAAGGTTTCTGGCCCAAAAAGATAATATCAGAAGGCCCAAGGCCCACAGCCCACGACCCATGGACCCTAACCCTGAACCTGAATCGACGGCATGCATGGCGGCGGCGCCAAGGCGGTCTTTCCTTGAACCGGCACATCTAGGTCCTCCTCCTTTAAACACATGGGATACCCCGGGGTCCCAAACCCCAAACCAATTTCGAAGTCTTATATACACAACAATTCTTTCTTCCTCTACCGATGAGGGAGAATTGAACACAATACCACACTTTCCATGCTTCAAACACCTTACTGTGGACCAATATCTCTTTCATTTCTCAATGAAATTTGACGATTCTTGGCCCTACGGTTATCTACGTACTTAGTAGATCACGACGTGTGAAGAACCTGATTCTCCAACATACGTAACACTAGTGTTTAAGCCGTTAAAGTTGGTCGGTCGCAACTCCCGCCAAAGGCAAATTTCCAACAATCCTCTTGAAAGAGATTTTGGCGCACTCACATGGTGTCTTTTTCATTTCCAAAGAATATTTCAATGGACCGATGTTGCATAAGGAGAGGTAGCCTCACTTTGAACCTTCCATAGTTGAATACCATCTGACTTACTTTCATCAAGCGGTGAACGTGATGTCTTGAACCGTCGGTGTTTAGTGTAAGCCAAGACAATGATACCGACACAACAAATTCCCTTACTCTCTTCTTCGTAATGTTTTGTCCGCTTTGGCCATGGACAACGCCTTGGATTCTTAAGTGCGTTCATTTTGAGGCGCCCGTCTCGCACTTAAATAGGTGGTCTCCTACAAGGTATCCGCTATACCCCACTTCACAAGTGTTAGGAACCATTAAAAGTTTCCCAAAAACCTAACCTCAACCGCTGAGGAGCATTACAGGTTTTGAAAACTTAACCTTTACCCACACCGCAGATAGCACTTAAAGTCTATCGCGAACGGCTTTGATTTGGTGTTTCTTTCGTAAATCACTATCCGAAGTGCTCATGCTTCCACCGCGATCAACTGAACCTTTACAACTTAGTTTTCCCATTGAACCAAATTACCGGGATCTCCGGTTAAGAAGGTTGGGTTTCCACTGTATTGGTCCGTATATTTTGGGTTTTAAGCCCATTCCCCTAGACAGGCAGAACACTTGATCTCCGGGTAGTCCCTTAGTTAGTAAACAAGGAAGTGACACCCGTGATGAACAACTGCCATACGGTCTTATGTCTCCTGACACATCCTGACAAATATGTCCAGACGCCGTCATCCGTGTCCTTCCTAAAGCCGACCGGCTAGCCACAAAGGTATAATCGCCAAGGCACGAGTTTCTCCCAATAAGGGACGTCCTCTAAATGAGTCGTGAAGTTACTCAACTTCTTTCATGCTTTGTATAAAGCAATAAACTCCGATACCATCATGAATCGGACGATGCAAGTTTGCTTAGAGGATTTTCCAAGATCCACCATACACATTTACTTGTGGCTTTGGTGTTCTCCAGATCTGATGTCCGCTTGCATCATTGTGTTCTCTCGTAACCGCCGACATCCGTAATACTATAATCCGTAGATGTTTAATAATTCGGATATCGCCATATCCGACTTAACACTTTCTATTGATCATGTATTAAGATCATCGCTGAAACTTAGTTCAATCGGGTCTGCTTGTAGGACCATACCAGGTCGGTTGTAGTGTGTACAAGCATACATTGAACTACACGTGATCGTGCGTATCGCTTCCTTGTCTATGGGTGCATCATGATTCCAATCAGTTCTATGATTCATATCCATTGATGGTTTCAACGAGACTGCCGACTATCGACCAAATTGCTAGATGTCTTTAGAAATCCAATTCCTAAGATGTCATCCGTGATATCCATATCTTTCATATCGAGACTTTGTTTCAATATGACTTTTACTTTCAGATCGCTGATTCTCCAACTGTTGGCTTTCTAACTTCAGATTCAATGTTTCGTGCTCGATTCATTATTTCGCTTTATCCGAAACTTTCAGACCAAAATGTAAACATTTCAGGACCAAGATGAAAGTTCGTGAAGAAGCCCAACAAATTCAGAAAACCAACTCGATTATCTTCTTCCAACTCTCCGGTTGGGAAGGTCGCTTTCAACATTCATGCCACGCAAGACCGCAATGGCCCATGATGTTAAGCTACTCCTGTGGAGCACATGTACAAGTAGCCGAGGCTTTGAACTCGTCGAAGAGATCCATCTACTTTGTACTCACTTTTGAGTATCATTTTTCACAACCCAAAGGTTCTTTTCGGAGGAAGATCAACCATTACGCAAGTATGGTTCTATATGATGAAATATATTTCTCTCTTTAGCTTCTTTCCAAAGCAAAGCGCTTTTGGAGATAACAATTAATAGTTAATTGTCCATGGTTCGTTCTTAACCATACAAGCTAGAAGGATCGAACAAGTCCTTGTCCCCTCTTTGCTCCGCCTTGGTTCAACATCTAGAATCTCTGAGTTCTGCAGATCCGAATATTAAGTTCCTGGATAGCCAAGAACTTTCGAAGTCTCGTAGATACTAACGCCTAGTTCCTGACAACCAAAGCCCTCATGTTCTTGTTAACCTTGAGCAATTACTCCTTTTTCCTTTTCAAGGAAAGTTATCTTATAAGAATTCAACATTCTTTGACGCCAAGAGGCGATAAGTACTCTCTTATTTACAGATCCGCAGGATATGCAATCTACAGTCTTAGGTCGAACTTGACCTGTTTCGGTAGTCCAACTTCTACCAGGTCACCCCACATCACAACTTTTGTATGTGAGATCCTTTTCATGTCTCACACGGAGAGTTATCCTTATCCTTATGCGGAGTTCTGTTGAGAATCGCATTAGCGGTAAGGATCGCCTTGCCCCACATAATTTAGGCGTACGGGTTTGCGCTTGGCTAACACCGTTAGACTGAGGTGAGTAATGAACAGTCGTTTAATGAACGCTGCTTCACATTCTCCCCCTCTATCGCTATGAATTTCGCAATCCATAGACTTAGTTGATGTTCAACTTCTGCTTTGTAGCGCTTATCCGCTTCAACAACTTCATCTTTGCTTTTCAACAAACAAAGGATTTCATACGTTGTACCATCATCAATGAAGATCACAACGTACTTGTCTCCCCCCTCTATTTTGTATAAACTTCAAATCACCCAAGTAGGTGTGACTAAGTTCTAGAGGATCGGTGCTTCTTTCGCTATTCCCTTGACGGAATTTGGAAAGGTGATTTTGCCTCTTCGCCTACCTCACATTTATTTTGAGGGTTTATGTCGAAAGGAGGCAACAATCTCAACATCGTTAGCTTTTGAATGACTTACTATTTAACGTGTCTTAATCTATGATGGCATAGATGCACGGATTACAAATATATCATTCATTGGGCTATAGACATATTGTACCATTCTTAGTTATTACGGACCTGTTGGACTAGTCTCAAACCAACTTGACCAACAACGTCCCTTAAACCAAGTTAGGAACATGTATCACCTCAGCTTAGAGTGATCACATTCCCTGAAGTCCTATTGAGGACAACCTCTTCAACCCCTTCTACTTTAGAGGTGGCGTTGCTTCACATGAACAACCTCTTGCCCGTGGTTAGGGCGTAACCGGATCATATGTGATCTCGATACTCTAGCCCACTTCAGTTGCTTTGGCATCGAGTGTCCAATTTCTTTATCGCTTTCTTTAGGCCTTCAGATCATTAAGACCTGGAAACTCTGGCCCACCACACTAGGTGTCCATTACTTTTCCTATGAAATGAATTCTGGCCCCACTCCAGTCACCCGGAGGCTTTGTATGACTGAGTGTCCAATATCATCCTATGAAGGATCTTCTGCCAAATAGTATGACAGGTTCTACGCCTTTAACTTTTAGACTCCTTCCGTTAAGATTGGTGCCCAGATAATTCTTGGCGCTTACTTAAGAGTGGTAACGCTGCACGCTAGTGGATCTTTCTCCATCGTATGTGCGAACATACTTTACACGCTTTTAATAATTTACACTTAAAAGAACGGATCTTTTAAGTCGCTTACAAACTCCAATCTTTAAACGGAAAATAAGATGAGGTTAAACTTACGATTTGTTAAAGCGTAAGGAATATAAATTATTTTCATATTCCTCCTTACTTTAATCCATTTTTAATCGCACATCATTTAATCTTTATTCTTGACAAGTAAGAAAAATACTCATCATCTAATCTTTATTCTTGACAAGTAAGAAAAATACTTATCCCAATTTGATTCTCGACTCACTTCACCACTTCATCGACCGAGTGTCCAGTTCCTTCTTACCATTATTCGGATCTTTTGTCTGGGATAGATACAGGCCTTCTGCTGCAAGATAGAAGTACATCTTCAGTCTTCTCCTCTTGTCCCAGTTAACATCCTCAGGCTCTCGAGAGCGCTTGTTCCCACCAGTCTTGGTAGCGGTGACACTATGAATACGTTAATCATCATCACTCTCTTCTACCAGAAAACCATTTCCATATCCCGATTTGGTCACACAACTTTTGACCGACATCTTTCGAACACTATGTTGACACCCAATTTTGTCCCATCTTTTATGATTTTATTTGTAATTTTTCATATTTTTTCACTTTTTAAATAATTTTTAAATATAGGCATATATGTGTGTATCTTCGTATTATTATTATTATTCGCATATTTTATATCATTTGCATTTTATAATAATCATAAGTTATCCATAATATTCTATGATATTTTATTTCTCGCAAAATTGCATCGCATTTCCCTTTTATTAAGCATTAAACATTTTGCAAATATTATATTTTTATTATTATCACGTCGTTATATTATTTTAAATAATTCACATCTTTTACAAAACAAAAAAAATATATACATATATATATATATAATATATTTTAATATTAAACCCCTCTTTTATATTTTTCCATAACCCATTTTTTTTATTTCCTAACCCAAAACAATTCCTACCCAACCCAAACTAAAACCCATTTTTCGTCCAAGCCCAATCCCCAAGTTAAATTCCCACAAGCCCAATCCCAAAATAAATTCCCCAACCCGTCTACCAACCAGACCAGCCCAATTCCCCAACCCGTCGGCCCAACAAGACCAGCCCATTCTCCCATCCCCTGACCCGACCCACGCCTCTTTTCTTAAAACCCCAAACCCAACCCCAAAACCCAAAAACAAAAACCCAAAATCGTAAAAACCTAAAACCTAACCCCCCTTCACTCGTCGCCGCACCCTATGCCCCTACCCCACGTCGCCGCACCCCTACCCCCGCTACTTCACCACCGCCACCACCCTACTCCCTCGACACCACGAACGCTGTCTCTAAGAACACGCCCAAAAATCGATTTTTGTTCCCCCTTTATTTTGAAATTTGAATTCGTTTAAGGGGGGGTATGAGGGGTTGGGACGTCGGGTTTGAGTACCTATAAATACCCCATGTTGTTCTTCATTTTGAGGGGGATTTTTTTCGGAGGATTTTTGGAAAAAACGATTCAATATATAAATCTTTGTTGTGTTCTTGATTTCAAGCATTTGGCTTCTTTGTTGTTTCAAGAATCAAGTCCGAAAAGGTTTGTTCTCCCTTTTCGATTCTCTGATTTTCTTCACTGATTTCGGGTCGGGTTGACCCGTGTCGGGTCGACCCGGCTCGGGTAAACATTTTCAGAATTCTTGCATTTCATATTTATGTATGTTGGTTATCTGAATTTGGTGTTAAAATTTGATTTGGATCACTGATTTCGGGTCGGGTTACTGACCCGGGTCGGGTCGACCCGATTTGAATTTCCAAATTTCTTGCATTGTTGCTGTTATTATTATTGGTTATCTGAAATTGATGAAATTATTTGATTCCTGTTGAAACTCCACCAGTCGGTCACCGACCGCCTGGTCGCCTCAATTTGAATTTCCAAATTTCTTGCATTATTCTTTGTTATTATTATTGGTTATCTGAAATTGATGAATTTATTTGATTAGGGTTGAAACACTGATCCGGTCGGTCACCGATCCGGTCGGGTCGACCGATTCGTAACATTTTCGTAATTCTTGCCTTTCATATTCTTGTTAATGGTTATCTGAATTGGGTGTTGAAATCGATCCGGTTGAAACACCGATCCGGTCCGATCATCGATCCGGTCGGTCGACCGATTTGGATATTTTCGTAATTCTTGCATTCCATATTCTTGTTATTGTTTATCTGAATTTGATGTCAAATCGATTCGAGTTTGGATCATCGATCCGGTCAGATCATCGACCGGTCTGAGCGACCGATTTGAATATTTCCGCACTTCGTAACTCGGTCGGATATTTTAAACCGCCACCGCTCGCTTCTTTGGCAATCGCTTTACTGTTTTATTAATATCGCATTAAGGCCGACGAAATTGAATTCGAGGTCGCGCTTTTCTTTCGTTCCGCTTCTCTGTTTTTTTGTTTAACTGTTTTAGACATCCGTGCAACGGATATATTATTGTTTTTATTAAGTTTACTGTTTTAAATTTCTTGCGACGGATATCATTGTTTTACTGTTTTGAATAAATACCGCGTCTGTTCGGGCGTTGTTTTTGTTTCAGCTTGCTCCCCGTTTCAGACATCGCTTTAATCGCTTTTATCAATTTTTTTTACTGTTTTAAACTGAACACCGCATTTTTCAAACATTGCTTTCTATTTCAGTTCACTGTTTCAGCATTCAAATTACCGTTCCACTGTTTTACTGTATAAACTAGACACCGCGTCATTTTCGGAAACTATTTTTCTGCCTCTGTTTTTTCTGCTGCTGCTGCTGCTGTTTCTGTTCCGATTTAATTTTACTGATTTGAACACGATACTACACTGGCCGATGAAAAATATCCGTCGATTTTGAGGCCTCCACAGTTGCAAAGACGGAAATATAACTTCTGGGCAATGATGAAGACTTAAACCTTTTTATCCGAGATCAACATGTTTAGTAGGCGAGGTGACTAAAATAACCAACAAGTTATATATTCGCAGCCACGACGTGATTATAGTGATCTTTTCTATTTCACCCGAGAGACCGACACGTTTAGTAGGCGAGGCAATCAAAATAAACTACATTAGTCATATGTTTGCAGCCACGACGTGATTGGAATGTTCTTTTCAAAATTTAAGTCTGAGCCCTCCGCGATCAAAACATTCACTGTTTTGAATACGGATATGAAGTTATTTGTATTTAACTGTTTCTAACCGTTTGTTCTTGACAGCTTGCAGGGACTAAAGTAAATAAAGGCAATTATTCCTCGGAGTTTATTTTATTTCTTTCTTTATTTCAGCTTTTATCCCGCTTTGTATTGTAATATTATTTATCGCACTTATGTAACTATTGAAATGCTTAGAATAGGCAAACATAGGATTAATTCATAGGGTAGTTTAAGATTTGAAACCCGTCGCTAGCTTATTTATTTGTAGGCTCGCAAACTTAGAAATCCTTCGCTAGTTTATTTATTTTAGGCTCGTCACGCGAATTCAAGATTTTCAAAACAACTTTTGTCATCTTTTATTTGCTTTATTAATCATACCGAATAAGTTTATCTTTTGTCAATTTACAATTTCATGATTCCCAAAATTTTACTTCTTTGATAGTATAAATAATTTATTGTCACAAATGCATATTTTTCAAAACTTTACATGTATCTTTCTTTTTATGTTATCTGAATACGCACCTGCATAAAATGCATCATTTACTAATTATTTGCAAACATCTTTTAATCTATTATACTTGTAAAACATGCATTTTTCTAGCAATAATTAACCTGAGTTTGACCGGATAACCGCAAGTTAGCGGATCTTAAAGGATGCCTAACCCCTTCCCTTTAGGATAATAAAGAACCCTTACCTAGAATCTCACTAGTTTCGCAGACCATTAAAATCGGAGTTACATTACAAAGATTTAGTTTAATATTTAGGTGTCCTAATTCACCGTAAAAATAATTAGGTGGCGACTCCTCAACCCTTTTTACCCAGGAATCACCCCATACGTCTGTGCTCCGCTTTGACCCGAGCAAGGTCAAAATAGGGCGCGACAGCATGGCGACTCCACTGGGGAATTTTCAGGTTCTTAACCATAGCGAAATTCAGGTTAATTATAATTGTGCTTTACTTTCACTCTTTGTTTGATGAAATGCTTTGATTTGTTTCCTTTGTAAAAAATTTTTTGCATGCATAACTGCTTTAATTTCCATATTTTTGCTTATCTTAAATTGGCATTTCGCTCATATTTCTTCCACTCTGGAAAATTGACACTATCACACACTACACGCGAGGTGTGTTTTGCGCACCCGCAAATTTCTTTCAAATCTACCAAATTTTAGGAGAGTTGGCGTATGCGCGGAGTGACCGGACCATCTGGTGGCCGCGTAGCCTTCTCACTCGAGTAGTCCGCTCGGGAACCTTGTGTCTAGTCAGCCAAATCTTAGAAAATTTAAGATAGAGCTATACCACCCTTTATTTTAAGTCATGCATGCATACACCTTAGGTGGGTCGATCCCTGGTATCGACTCCACAATTAAGAAATCCGCCAAAGATGTCTACGGGTCTCACAACCCAACGACCAATCATCATATTATGTGTAGCGTGATAAGGATAGACTAATTCAAGACTAATCATGACATGCTGAAATTGGAAAATGTACATTCATTTTGTCTCATTTCCGACAAAGCATTGCAGTTTAGCAGCTTGGATCAAATCTGTCGTAATCCCGCATATCTGGCGTTTAGGCCCACCTCCGGCATAAGGGAGGCTCCATGCATATTAGGATGCGCATTTAATTGTCTTACAATCATTTTGTTGTTTTCTCCTGCTTTTTCACTATGTGCATATTATTTAAAGCAATAATTACTCACCTTATATTAACTTGATTTTCTTCAATTTTTTTAGAAGGTTTATTTTGTCTAGATTATTTTCCCAAAGGTTGATTTGCGTTGACTAAAGCTGGCGGATCATCCCTACTTCACGAGGTCAAAGGCACAATCCTTCAGCCAAATGACTGATTCAGATGCATCCGAACAGACTGGCCTGGAACTTATCACTCTTTCCAGAGATGAATCAGAGGCTTCAGAAAATAGAGATACTACCGTCCAAGAAAAATACATCGCCCAATCATACAACAGATGGCAGCCATGCAGATCGAGATAGAGCGGCTCCAAAATCTCACCAACCTCGCCCATTAGCGCCAATACCCTACTCCCTGAACAAGGGACGAATGCAACTGCACCACAAATTTTCTCATCTCCTGAACCGCCATTTCCCCAAAACCTCCCCGATAATTCGCCACTATGCAAAACCAATCCACAACACACTAACCCGCAAGCAAGTCCACAACAAAGCCCGCTACAAAATGATCCGGCCTCCTTCACAACTCCACATACCCAAATTACCACACTCATCCAAAACACCCCTTCCACGCAAAATCACCCAGCAGACCAACACATATTGATGGCACACATCGCTGATCACAGCAAGCAGTATGTGCCGCCAATATATGTAATGGAAGCCCAGCCTTTTACTACCGCAACACCAAACATGGCTCTTCAGGAAATTGGTCAGTGTGAAGAAATGGACAGGCGGGTGAGGATCAGAACCGATGAAAGTGTGGCGAGAGAGATTTACAGCCTAAAAGAGGCATTCAAGAATATCCAAACCAGCAAGGGACATGAAGGACTTGAGTACGAAGATCTGTGTATGCATCCCGACCTTGAATTGCCTGTAGGATATAAGGTGCCAAAATTTGGTTTGTTTGATGGGAAAGGAAATCCTCACGCTCATTTAAGATCATACTGTGACAAACTGATTGGGGTAGGTAAAGACCAGGCCATCATAATGAAGTTGTTCGTAAGGAGTTTGACAGGAGAAGCACTCGACTGGTACACGAGCCAAAACTCGCAAAAATGGCGTAATTGGGGCACGATGGCACAAGATTTCGTGGACAGATTTAAATTCAACATCGACACGCCTTGGACAGATTTTATCCGATGAAGTTGGAAAAGAAGCCCACAGAGACCTTCAGAGAATACGCAATGAAGTGGAGGGCGTAAGCGAAAGTTCAACCCCCGATAGAAGAAAGTGAGATGAACACTCTCTTTGTACAATCTTTGAAAGATGCAACATACTATGAGAGAATGATAAGCGTCATAGGACGAAGTTTCTCTGAAGTTATAAGGATGGGAGATTTCATAGAAGAGGGAATCAAAACTGGGAGAATTGCAAACTTGGCAGCATTGCAAGCAACGAGTGAGGCAATCCAGTCGGACTCATTTGGGGGAGCAAGAAAGAGGAAGAGAGATGGAGTGTCCTCTGTGGTGACAGCTCGTAAACATAGGCCAAATCAAATGTCAACCTACCAAATGCCATCACCCCACCTCTCCCTACTACAATCAAAACAACCAAAGTCCTCATCCTTCCTATTATTACCCATACACCCAAAGCCTTCAACCTTACTATCAATACCCACCTGGTCCCTACCCCGCCTACCATACCCACCAATATATAGCCCGCCTCGAGCACTGTCTATCCAAATCCCCGCAATATCACCGCATACTTACCTCACCCACGAGTCCATCTACCTAACGCGCCTGCACTCGCGCAAGAAAATACGAAAGAAAGCCACCAAAACCTATACACCTTTAGCCGAACCTCGAGCCCAATTATATGAAAGACTGAAACCGCAGGAATACTCCAACCCATCCCAGGGCATATCCCCAATCCTATTCCCGTGTCGTATGATGAAACTAAGCATTGTGCATACCACTCGGGAATCCCCTGGCACGACATCGAAAATTGCTATGCCCTCGTGAGACAAAATTGAGGCATTAATCAAAGAAGGAGTTATCCAACCGAAAGGACCTTCCTCTAATGTAAATAATAACCCTTTGCCAAATCATGACGACGCCAACGTAAATATGATTACCGCTGATGAAGACCACAATTTGGAAGGGACTATTGTGCGATCCAGGGAAAGGAAAAGGTTGAATCATCGACCTTTATTACCCCTATGATTACATCCAAGTGAAGGCACCGCTCGAGTAGAAGTACTTCCTCCAAAGTCGCGGGTCATGGCATCATCTTTTCTTGGAAAAGTCTTATCAACCAATCTCCGAAGGAAGGAAGATGCTTCTTTACCAAAGCCTGTTCCGCCTCTGAGTCAGTCATTCGTCAAAGCATGCGCCACTCAGGAATCAAAGAAGGACAATGCAGCCAACCTCGTGAAGGAATTCAAAAGATTTTTCATTGCTGAAAAGGAAGCAAAAAGCAATATGATTCTCGGTGATTACGCTAGAGACTCAACCAGTTGGGATGCGGAGCAAGGAGATGTTTTGGGAAAATTAGACATGTGCCCTGACCTTGTTTCTCCCAGAAACTAGTTAACTGCATTAATTTTTAATGAAACAATGCGATTCAGATTGAGGCCTGAATCACATATATGCATTCAATGTGTTTTGCCTCTACCTTTTGAAAGCTTAAAATGACAAATCTGCACTGCTTTTGCTATTATAAAATATGTTTTGTTCAATAATTCTCTTTTCTTTTTCATCATGCAAACTAATTTGTCGGCAGTATGTGACATATAATGAAACAAGCAAACAAGGTCCCAAACAATCAAGGCTTCGAAGAATATGAGGAAGACTCACAACCTAAGAATCGGGGCATAAGCCAAAGCCAGATTTGGATGAAACATCAAGATGGTTGATAGTTACAAGCATTGGCACGGACGTTTGCCATTTGTACTCTTGGGCTACCACACTACGATCAGGACTTCTACTGGGCAATGCTATTTCTTTCGCAGCCAAGTGGATACAGAATCATTTACTAAGAGACTGATTGATGAAAAGCAGTTGGACACAGTTGTCCGGGGCAACCTTATCAGAATAGAATGGCCAAAAACTATCAATGCAGATGCAGTGAAGAGATACCATATCTAAGATTAGTTATTCTCTATGTAATACTTTTTCTATGTTGTAAAAGTTGCGCTCCCTCGTCAGGATACGCATAGAACCCCCGTAGGGTTCCGTTTCTTAGATCACAAATTTCCCCAAGTTCCTTTTTACTTGTAACCTGAACTACGTTATGACCTGATTCCCTCGGCGGGATACGTAGGCGGCCACATCGTCTTCGGTCCCACTTAAAAAAAAAACCCTTACAAATCTCTTTTGCTTGACCTGAACTACGTTATGACCTGATTCCCTCGGCGGGATACGTAGGCGGCCACATCGGCTTCGGTCCCTTCTTTAGAAAAATCCTTACAAATCTCCTTTGCTTACATGAACTACGTTATGACCTGATTCCCTCGGCGGGATACGTAGGCGGCCACATCGGCTTCGGTCCCATCTTTAGAAAAATCCTTACAATCTCCTTTGCTTACCTGAACTACGTTATGACCTGATTCCCTCGGCGGGATACGTAGGCGGCCACATCGGCTTCGGTCCCATCTTTAGAAAAGCCCTTACAACCCTCTTTACTTGTAATGAACTACGTCATGACCTGATTCCCTCATGGGGATACGTAGGCGGCCTAAATCGGCTTCGGTCCCACCATTAGAAATATTTTCTCCTTTATCTCGTACATGATAAAATGCACCCATCTGATCACCCTGATAGGGCAGGCCAGCAATCTACACAAGACTCGGTTGTCCGTTTAAAAGATCATCATCCTCACATATCGAAAACTGGGCATTTTTAAGGGATCACTGTCGGAGGACGCCGATAAACATGGAAAAACATCGGCAAACTAAGTCTTCAGCCTAAGAGGATTTTGGATAAGACGTTTGCTTTGTTTCACCGCATGTCGCTGCTCGACAGACATTTACATATATGCATACTTTCTTATAAGCAATTTATTTTCAACAAATACTTTCATTAGAGTTTGACAAGATTTTTTACTAATATGCATACTTTCTTATAAGCAAATCATTTTCAACAAATATTTTCATTAGCAGTTCGACAAGAACTTTTTAATGATAAGCATACTTTCTTATAAACAAATTATTTTCAACAAATGTTTTAATTAACGGTTAGCCAAGACTGGGAACCAGACAGGGGCTACAGGTCCGAATCAGCAAGACATGCAGCTATCAAGAGCCAAAGCCACCAAGTCAACGCGAATCAACCGCCCCTCCCCAAACTCACAAATTTTCTTTGAGTACAGGTTCTTCAGGTTGAAAAAGCAGGGAAGCCACATCAGTTATGATCAATTCCCCAAAGAATTTTGGCACTACAACTCACTACAAGGATCACGTTCTTGTTCTGCATTTATACAAAGACATCATCTTGACCTACAGGGTCCCGACTATTATGTCTGCACAAAGATGTTATTTCAAATCACAAGGCCATCTACCTAACACACGGCAAACCCGACGGCAAAGACGTCGCATCACATTTTCGCCCGTGCCAGGACGACATTTCGATTCACATGAGTTTGGATCGGCAGAAGATTCAGCACAACGTGGAACCCTATTACAGCAAACTGACGGCAAGGACGTCACTTACATCTCTTACAACAGGACAACATTTCAAAAACGTCATCGACGTTATGGCAGCACAACAAATATCTTTTACAGCTTTACAACGACGTCAACAGCACTACAATGACGTCTTCAGCGCAGCAATATCTTTATCGCCTCAACGACGCCAACAAAGACTACAATGACGTCTTCAAGCAAAGAATATCTTTACGACACCACAACAACTATCTTTTACAGCATCTCAACGACGTCAACAGCATTACAATGACGTCTTCAACGCAGCAGCCTATCTTTACAAGATTACAACAACGCTATTGGCGTTCTTCGCAAAGACATCAACTATCTTCAACAAGATTACAACAACGCCCACGACGTTACGGCAACACGACATCTATTTTTACAAAGATTACAATGACGTCAACAACATTACAATGACGCCTTCAAATTTCAACATCTACCTTCTACAAAGAAACTACATTACCACAACGTCCACGACGTTACGGCAAAGACGCCACTTTTTTACAACATTACAACGACGTCAACAACATTTCAACGACGTCTTCATAAGAACGCCTATCTCTTACAACAAACAAGATTACATTCTTTGAACAACGTCATCACAATGACGTCTTTCAACACAACACGCCGATACAACGACGACCCAAATACATTCTTACAACAACGACATCAACAACATTACAATGATGTCGTCAAAGAACGCGCCATACAACGGTGTCATGAACAACACGCCTATACAACGGCGTCTTCGCAAATCAACTATCTTTACAAAGATTACAACGACATCAACAACATTACAATGATGTCATCAAGAACGCGCCATACAACGGCGTCATCAACAACACGCCTACGCAACGGGCGTCTTACGCACAACATTTATTTTTACAAAGATTACAACGACGCCAACAAAGCATTACAACGACGTCTTCAAAGACAACAATTATCTTTTACAAAGAAACAAGATTACAACAACGTCCTCGACGTTACATGCAAAGACAACAATCGCCTTTACGTAATTACAACGACGTCGATAATATTACAACGACGTCTTCAACACAACACGCCAATCCAACGACGTCATTTCAGCGCCCACCTTATAATGCGGGTATTTTAATTTCACCAGCGCCCACCTTATAATGAGGGTATTTTTAATTTCACCATGCGCCCACCTCCTAACGCGGGTATTTCTAAGTTATTTTCTCTACAATTTTTCTCGTGATTATACACTAATTATATCTTAAGCTTTAGTTTGCAGGAGTTTTTAATTTGCAGGAATTTCATCACAAATGGAACTATCTCTTCTACGAACCGAGGCAAATTGGTCAACGACCTACTTGAACGCCGATCCGCTTTTCCCATTAGTTTCTCAGATCTGCGACCCGGTGTCATCCTAAGTCGACCTTTGGGGCATTGTTTCTTGAATGCACTATCTTTTGCAACTTCTATACCCCAGGATTCTATTTCTTACCATGCGCCTGATGATCGGGACAAAATTGGCTACCAATCAACTTCTTTGGCCGAAAACTCTTTCATCGTCTCCGCCCAAAGAGGGGCATCTGTTGACACCCAATTTTGTCCCATCTTTTATGATTTTATTTGTAATTTTTAATATTTTTTCACTTTTTAAATAATTTTTAAATATAGGCATATATGTGTGTATCTTCGTATTAATATTATTATTCGCATATTTTATATCATTTGCATTTTATAATAATCATAAGTTATCCATAATATTCTATGAAATTTTATTTCTCATAAAATTGCATCGCATTTCCTTTTATTAAGCATTAAACATTTTGCAAATATTATATTTTTATTATTATCACGTCAGTTATATTATTTTAAATAATTCACATCTTTTACAAAACAAAAAATATATACATATATATATATATATATATAATATATTTTAATATTAAAGCCCTCTTTTATATTTTTACATAACCCATTTTTTATTTCCTAACCCAAAACAATTCCTACCCAACCCAAACTAAAACCCATTTTTCGTCCAAGCCCAATCCCCAAGTTAAATTCCCACAAGCCCAATCCCAAAATAAATTCCCCAACCCGTCTACCAACCGCACCAAATTTTACCCAATTCCCAACCCGTCCCAACAAGACCAGCCCATTCTCCCATCCCCCTGACCCGACCCACGCCCTTTTCTTAAAAACCCAAACCCAACCCCAAAACCCAAAAACGAAAAAAAAACCCAAAACACAAAAGCCTAAAACCTAACCCCCCCCCCTTCACTCGTCGCCGCACCCCTACCCCCGTCACTTCACCACTGCCACCACCCTACCCTGACACCGCCGAACGCTTGCCCCAAGAACACGCCCCAAAAATCAGATTTTTGTTCCCCCTTTATTTTGAAATTTGAATTCGTTTAAGGGGGGGTATGGGGGGTTGGGACGTCGGGTTTGAGTACCTATAAATACCCCCCCATGTTGTTCTTCATTTTGAGGGGATTTTTTCGGAGGATTTTTGGAAAAACGGATTCAATATATAAATCTTTGTTGTGTTCTTGATTTCAAGCATTTGGCTTCTTTGTTGTTTCAAGAATCAAGTCCGAAAAGGTTTGTTCTCCCTTTTCGATTCTCTGATTTTCTTCACTGATTTCGGGTCGGGTTGACCTGTCAGATCGACCGCTCAGGTAAACATTTTCAGAATTCTTGCATTTCATATTTATGTATGTTGGTTATCTGAATTTGGTGTTAAAATTTGATTTGGATCACTGATTTCGGGTCGGGTCGACCCGATTTGAATTTCCAAATTTCTTGCATTGTTGCTGTTATTATTATTGGTTATCCAAATTGATGAAATTATTTGATTCCGGTTGAAACTCCACTCGTCGGTCACCGACCCGCCCGTCGTCTCAATTTGAATTTCCAAATTTCTTGCATTATTGCTGTTATTATTATTGGTTATCTGAAATTGATGAATTTATTTGATTCCGGTTTGAAACACTGATCCGGGTCGGGTCATCGATCCGGTCGGTCGACCCGCTCGTAACATTTTCGTAATTCTTGCATTTCATATTCTTGTTATTCGTTATCCGAATTGGGTGTTGAAATCGATCCGGTTGAAACACGATCCGGTCCACATCGATCCGGCCTGTCGACCGATTTGGATATTTTCGCATTCTTGCATTCCATATTCTTGTTATTGTTTATCCGAATTTGATGTCAAATCGATTCGAGTTTGATCATCGATCCGGTCAGATCATCGACCGGCCTGAGCGACCCGATTTGAATATTTCCGCAATTTCGTAACTCGGGTCGGATATTTTAAACCGCCACCGCTCGTTTCTTTGGCAATCGCTTTTAGTTTTATTAATATCGCATTAAGGCCGAAAATTGAATTCGAGGCCGCGCTTTTCTTTCGCTCCGCTCGCTTTTTTGTTTAATCATTTAGACATCCGTGCAACGGATATATTATTGTTTTTATTAAGTTTATCGCTTTAAATTTCTTGCGACGGATATCATTGTTTTATCGCTTTGAATAAATACCGTCTGTCGGGCGTTGTTTTTGTTTCGCTTGCTCCCGCTTCAGACATCGCTTTATCGCTTTTATCAATTTTTTTATCGCTTTAAATCAACACCGCATTTTTCAAACATTGCTTTCTATTTCATTCACTGTTTCAAAGATTCAAATTACCGCTCCACTGCTTTTATCAGATAAACTAGACACCGCGTCATTTTCGAAACTATTTTTACGCCTCTGTTTTTCTGCTGCTGCTAGCTCTTTGCTTCGATTTAATTTTACCGATTTGAACACGATACTACACCGCCGATGAAAATATCCGTCGATTTTGAGGCCTCCACAGTTGCAAAGACGGAAATATAACTTCTGGGCAATGATGAAGACTTAAACCTTTTTATCCGAGATCAACATGTTTAGTAGGCGAGGTGACTAAAATAACCAACAAGTTATATATTCGCAGCCACGACGTGATTATAGTGATCTTTTCTATTTCACCCGAGAGACCGACACGTTTAGTAGGCGAGGCAATCAAAATAAACTACATTAGTCATATGTTTGCAGCCACGACGTGATTGGAATGTTCTTTTCAAAATTTAAGTCTGAGCCCTCCGCGATAAAAACATTCACTGTTTTGAATACGGATATGAAGTTATTTGTATTTAACTGCTTTCTAACCGCTTGTTCTTGGCGACTTGCGAGGACTAAAGTAAATAAAGGCAATTATTCCTGAGTTTATTTTATTTCTTTCTTTATTTCAGCTTTTATCCCGCTTTGTATTGTAATATTATTTATCGCACTTATGTAACTATTGAAATGCTTAGAATAGGCAAACATAGGATTAATTCATAGGGTAGTTTAAGATTTGAAACCCGTCGCTAGCTTATTTATTTGTAGGCTCGCAAACTTAGAAATCCTTCGCTAGTTTATTTATTTTAGGCTCGTCACGCGAATTCAAGATTTTCAAAACAACTTTTGTCATCTTTTATTTGCTTTATTAATCATACCGAATAAGTTTATCTTTTGTCAATTTACAATTTCATGATTCCCAAAATTTTACTTCTTTGATAGTATAAATAATTTATTGTCACAAATGCATATTTTTCAAAACTTTACATGTATCTTTCTTTTTATGTTATCTGAATACGCACCTGCATAAAATGCATCATTTACTAATTATTTGCAAACATCTTTTAATCTATTATACTTGTAAAACATGCATTTTTCTAGCAATAATTAACCTGAGTTTGACCGGATAACCGCAAGTTAGCGGATCTTAAAGGATGCCTAACCCCTTCCCTTTAGGATAATAAAGAACCCTTACCTAGAATCTCACTAGTTTCGCAGACCATTAAAATCGGAGTTACATTACAGCATTTAGTTTAATATTTAGGTGTCCTAATTCACCGTAAAAAATAATTAGGTGGCGACTCCTCAACCCTTTTTACCCAGGAATCACCCCATACGTCTGTGCTCCGCTTTGACCCGAGCAAGGTCAAAATCGGGCGCGACACACTAATAGTAATACTATACAAATATTGTCTTAAGATGTTGGCTATTTTTGCTCTATGGTACTTTATAAAGCAGTACGGGAAGTATATAACTATTACAGGTATTCAAAAGGATAAACAGAGATTCAATAATTCAACATGGAATCTGAAATTACAATTGTTACACTAGTAAAAACTAGAAATTCCAGTTTTGTAGAAGACGGAAAAATGTAAATTGTTTTTGCTGAGTCGAGTGTAGCACTCTGTCCTTAAGACAATATTGCCCCGTATGTATCCTTTATACGTCCTGGACAATTTGTCTCCCAAGATAAAACAGCAATGGAACACTTGAGCAAAGGAACCCGGAACCCGGAACCCGGAACCCGAACCGGAACCCTAACCTGTAATCCGGACGGCAAGGCGGCGGCAAGGCGTGTGGTCTTTCCTTGAACCGAAGCACATCTAGGTCCTCCCTCCTTTAAACACATGGGATACCCCTTGGGGTCCCAAACCCCAAACCAATTTCGAGTCTTATATACACAACAATTCTTTCTTCCTCTACCGATGAGGGAGAATTGAACACAATACCACACTTTTCATGCTTCAAACACCTTACTTCGTGGACCAATATCTCTTTTATTTCTCAATGAAATTTGACGATTCTTGGCCCTACGGTTATCTACGTACTTAGTAGATCATGCATGTGTGAAGAACCGGATTCTCCAACATACGTAACACTAGTGTTTAAGCCGTTAAAGTTGGTCGGTCGCAACTCCCGCCAAAGGCAAATTTCCAACAAACTCATCATCTCAACTTCAAACACTGAATATGAAATTTGAAAAATAAAATTTAAGTGTTTTTCAAACTTTTTACATACAAAACTTTAACTTTTAAATAATCTTTTTTCAAACTTAATTTCAAATATTATAATTTTCAAATATACCCCATAGGCCCATACCCCACTTTGTGAAGAAATTTTACAATATGTCTCCCATGTCAGTCATGTTTGTGTGAGACATGTCTTTTGTTGACAAGAGGATTGATTTGGGTCTCACTTTTCAAGTGAGAAAAAATTCTCTCCTTTGCCAAACTTCCCCTTCGTTAATTAAGCTTCTGAGAAATAAAAATCAAGATTCCGAGAAGTAAATTAAACCAAGTTCGGTTAGGAAATCGGTAAAGCCGTAGCAGATTAGAAAAAAATAGTAAAGAATACCCAAATTCAAGCTCAAACCAACTCATAAACAAACATAAATAGTCATTGAAAATTTTGAATCTACTACTCCAGATTTTGCATTCAACCACAACTGAATTACAGATATGAACAAATATCAACTACACAACAAAATACATAAAAATAAAATAGAAAACAATAAAGTACTCCCATCAACTCGTTTTCTTTCTTTGGAGAATTCTTTTTTCTATTTTGATTAATTTTACCTATTACGTACATGTTAAGACCAAATCTATTAAGTGATATTTTATGTTCTCAATTTTTTCTCTTTCGACTCTCTTGCTCCTTGGCCTGAAGTAATCATCAAATCGAATAGAGCGAAAAATATTTCTAAAAAGAGATTAAAAACATACATATTAATGGCAGATTCATGGAAAGAGGAAGAAGATTAACGATGGGGGAGTTTGGCAGAGGAGAAAGAATTTTTTTTCTCAATTTAGTGCTTGAAAAGTTGGACCTAGATCAGTCCACATGTCAAGCAAAGACATGTCTCTCACAACTATGACTTGGCATGTGAGACACATTATAAAATTTCTTCACTTTGTGGAATTATTGGGTATGTTTTTGTATAATTTTCAAATATAAATCAATCCATATTCAAATGCATAGTAAAGTGTTATTTGTAGTAAACTTTATTGAGATGATAACTACAATTTCCTTTTAACATTAAATCTACTCTACCCATATCATGATGTGGTGGGGTACCAAGTGCTCAAGTTTCATCTTCACTCTAGGAAATACCAATATTGACTCTTCCGTGTACGTGACCATTGCAAAATTTTAGGGATAAAATATTTGTGGGAAAAACAGAAGAAAAAAAGCTTCAAAATTTAAAATTTCTGAGCCCAGGTTCGAACTGGGACCTCTAGTGTGTGAACTAGCGTGATGACCGACTACACGAATACAGACTCTTCCGTGTACTTGAACAATGCAAAACTTTAGGGATAAAATAGATGATTTGTGGGGAAAATAGAAGAAAAAAGCTTTAAAATTTAAAAATGTCTGAGCCCAGTGGGGACCTCTAGTGTGTGAGACTAGCATGATAATAGATATTATAGACTCTTCTGTGTACGTGAACATTGCAAAACTTTAGGGATACAATATTTGTGGGAAAAACAGAAGGAAAAAAGCTTTAAAATTTAAAAATGTTGTCTGAGCCCAAGTTCGAACTGGGGACCTCTATAGTGTGTGAGACTAGCATGTTATAACCGACTACACCATTATAGACCCTTCTGTGTACGTGAACATTGCAAAACTTTAGGCATAAAATAGATGATATGTGGGATATAGAAGAAAAAAAGCTTCAAAATTTAAAAATATCTGAGCCCAGGTTCGAACTGGCAACCTCTATAGTGTGTGAGACTAGCGTGATAACTGACTACACCAACCAGACATTTGCCCATCATCTAGAAAAGAATAGTATCGAACCAATGAATAGGAAATATGATGGACCAATAAATCCCATTGGTTTACATTTTCATGAGTCCTATAGAGTCTATATATATTTAGTTTATTAAGAAAAAGAATGTTGATATACTTATGTTTTAAGTTAGTTGATCATTTAGTTCTGAATTTAAAGCGATACGGTTTGTTCTACTTAATACTAGTACTGGTTAATCTAAGGATACGACTAGTAGTATTTATATATACAAATAAATATGATGCTTATTCATTTCCAACTATTGAATAATGCAAACCGCTCATGTGGTATTTCAGCTGACTGACCAAACCGTCCTCCAAAATGACATAAAAGTAGGAGTTTGCACAAGTTCAAAACAAATGTGCAGAAAATATTACTCTATTTTACGTTGAGCGGTATATAACATATTACTATGGGGGGAATTAAATATTTTTTCTGACTGTATCTTTTTTCTCTCATATATTTTTAAATAACAAATGATATTTATGCCTCGATTACAAATAATTTGGGTTAGTTATATAAATCCTCACTGACCATTTTTTGTACTTAAATTCATCTAGTAAATTATGTTGGAAATTTGCATTTGGCGGGGAGATGCGTCCACCCATCTTTGATGAATTAAACACTAGTGTTCCGCATGTTGGAGACCTTGTCTCTTCGCACATGCATGATCTACGAAGTGAGTAGATGACCGTAGGGCCAAGAATCGTCAAATTTCGTTGAGAAATGAAAGAGATATTGGTCTACGAAGTAAGGTGTTTGAGGCATGGAAATGTGGTGTGGGACAAATCTACCACATCGGTGGGAATAGGAAGAATTGCTCTCTATATAAGTCTCTAATGTGGTAAAGGGTTTGGATCCCCAAGGGGTATCCCATGTATTTAAAGGAGGGAAGACCTAGATGTGCTTGGATTCAAGGCTAAGCCCACACGCGCGCCGCCGCCGCCGGTCCCGTCCGGTCCGGGCTCGGGGCTGTGGGGCTGTCTGATATTATCTTTTTGGACCAGAGAACTCTGCCAGATGTACAGTTTGATCCCTAAGGTTTCATATGTACAATTTGCTATATATTGAGCTTCATTTGGCTCAATTCAGTGGCCAGGAAACAGACGGAAAAGACACACAAAAATCGATCAAAACAAATACGAAACTGCCAAAACAAAGGAGAAAACAAAGGATTTAAAAACAGTGACCAAACACCCTTATATACACAAGATATACACTACAGAGACACACTATATACACAGAGACAAAAGAGAAGAGTAGACAGAAACTCTTCATTCCTTTTCCATATCTTCAGCAAGTCGAGTCATATTTGTTTTCTTCGACAGGCTCAACCTATTGACTTTGTAGTGTTGAGATTAAAGTGTTGTTTTATCTTGGGAGACTATTGCCCGCTAACGTAAAAGCATATATACGGGGCAATCTTGTCTTAAGGATAGAGGGATATCCTCGACTCAACACACAATGTTGTAACCATCCAGATTTAGTTGTTTCTTGATTTCAGGATATCAACATTCAAGACACAACAAACTTGCGGCAGTTCTCAACATTGGCTTTGCAAGGTGATCAAGATTCAAGACACAACACACATGCGGCAGTTTTGAAGATTGACCTTTTATTTATCCTTTCGAACATTTGTAATAGTTATAACTTCCCGTACTGCTCTATAAAGTACCATAGAAATACCAACAATTTAAGACAAGATCGTATTGTAATACTATTAGTGTTCGAAAGATGTCGGTCAAAAGTTGTGTGACCAAATCTGGATATGGCAATGGTTTTCTGGTAGAAGAGAGTGATGATGATGAACATGTTCATGGTGTCACCGCTACCAAGACTGGTGGGAACAAGCGCTCTCGAGAGCCTGAGGATGTCAACTGGGACAAGAGGAGAAGACTGAAGATGTACTTCTATCTTGCAGCAGAAGGCCTGTATCTATCCCATACAAAAGACTGATTAATGGTAAGAATGAAATGGTCACTCAGTCTGATGAAGTGACTGAAGTGGGCCAGAATCCGAAATTGGGATACGTAGTTTTTCTTACTTGTCAAGAATAAAGATTAAATGATGTCTGATTAAAAATGGATTAAAGTAAGGAGGAATATGAAAATAATTTATACTCCTTATGCTTTAAAAAAAATCAGAAGTTTAATCTCATATTCTTTCCCTTTTAAAGATTGGATTGTAAACGACTTAAAAAGATCCGTTCTTTTAAGTGTAACTATTAAAGTGTGTAAAGGATGTTCGCACATACGAGGGAGTAAGATCCATTGACTGTGCGAAAACTGTTACCACTCTTAAGTAAGCGCCAAGAATTATCTAGGCACCAATCTTAACGGAAGGAGTTTAAAAGCTAAAGACGTTGAACCTGTCATACTATTTGGCAGAAGATCCTTCATAGGATGATATTGGACACTCAGTCATATAAAGCCTCCGGGCGACTGGAGTGGGCCAAAATTCCTTTGATATGATGATATTGGACACTCAGTCATACAAAGCCTCCAGGCGGCTGAGTGGGGCCAGAATTCATTTCATAGGAAAAGTAATGGACACCTAGCAAGGTGGGCCAGAGTTTCCAGGTCTTAATGATCTGAAGGCCTAAAGAAAGGCAGTAAAGAAATTGGACACTCAGTCTGCTAAAGTAACTAGAGTGGGCCAGAGTATCGAGATCACATATGATCCGGTTGCGCCCTAACCACGGGCAAGAGGTTGTTCATGTGAAGCAATGCCACCTCTAAAATCAAAGGGGTTGGAGAGGTTGTCCTCAATAGGACTTCAGGGAGTAGGATCACTCTAAGATGAGGTGATACATGTCCCAAACTTGGTTTAAGGGACGCTGTTGGTCAAGCTGGTTTGAGACTAGTCCAACAGGTCTATAATAACTAAGAATGGTACAATATGTCTGTAGCCAAATGAATGATATTTTTGTAATCCGTGGATCTATGCCATCATAGATTAAGACACGTTAAATAGCAAGTCATTCAAAAGCTAACGATGTTGAGATTGTTGCCTTCTGTCGACATAAAACCTCAAAATGAATGTGAGGTAGACGAAGAGGCAAAATCACCTTTCCAAATTCCGTCAAGGGAATAGCGAAAGAAGCACCGCTCCTCTAGAACTTAGTCACACCTACTTGGGTGATTTGAAGTTTATACAAAATAGAGGGGGGAGACAAGTACGTTGTGATCTTCATTGATGATGGTTCAACGTATAGAATCCTTTGTTTGTTAAAAAGCAAAGATGAAGTTGTTGAAGCGGATAAGCGCTACAAAGCAGATGTTGAAACTCAACTAAGCCTACGAATTGAGAAATTCGTAGTGATAGAGGGGGAGAATGTGAAGCATCGTTCATTAAACGACTGTTCATTTCTCACCTCAGTCCAACGGTGTTAGCCAAGCGTAAAGTCGTACGCCCAAATTATGTGGGGTGGCTTGGTAAAAGTTGGAACATCAAACAGTCCAGATTGTACCTAAGACTGTAGATTGCATATCCACTGGATCTGCAAATAACAGTAGTGCTGATCGCCTCTTGGCGTAAAGAATACTGAATTCTTTGAAGATAGCTTTCCTTGAAAAAGGAAAAAGGAGTAATTGCTCAAGGTTAACAAGAACCCGCGAGGGCCTGACTGTCCGAAACTAGACGTTCCGTATCTACAGGACTCGAAAGTTTCTGGCTATCCGGAACTTAATATTTCAGATCTGCATAACTCAGGGATTCTAGATGTAGAACCGAGAATGAGCAAAAAGGGGACAAAGACTTGTTCCATACCTTCTAGGTTGTATGGTTGAGAACGAACCATGGACAATTAACAAAGAATTGTCATCTCCAAAAGCACTACTTTTGAAAGAAGCTAAAGAAAGAAATAGATTCTATCTTATAGACCCATACTTGCGTAATGGTTGATCTTCCTCCGGGAAAAGAACCTTTGGGTTGTAAAATGTGCTCCCCTGTGAGTAGCTTCACATCCAGGGCCATTGTAGTCTTACATGGCATGGATGTTGAAACAGCCTTTCCAATCGGAGAGTTGGAAGAAGAGGATCAGAATTGGTTTGCTGAACTGTTGGGCTTCTTCCTGAACTTTCATTTTGGTCCCTGAAATGTTTACATTTTGGTCCTGAAAGTTTCAGATAAAACATAAACAATGAATCTGACCACAGAAATATTGACTCTGAAATTAGAAAGCCAACAGTTGGAGAATCAACAGTCTGAAAGTAAAAGTCATATTGAAACAAAGTCTCGATATGAAAGATATGGGTATCACATATGACATCTTAGGAATTGGATTTCTAAGACATCTAACGGACTGGTCGATAGTTGACAGTCTCGTTGAAGCCACCAATGGATATGAATCATAGAACTGATTGGAATCATGGTGCACCCATAGACAAGGAGCGATATGCACAAGTCATGTGTAGTTCAATGTATTGTACACACTACAACCGACCTGGTATCGCCCTACGAATGTATCGATTGAACTAAGGTTCACTGGTGATCTTAATACATGATCAATAGAAGGCTTTAAGTCGGATATGACGATATCTGAGTTATTCGCTTATCTACGGATTATAGTATTCTGGATGTCCAGCGGTTCTGGGAGAACACAGTGATGCAAACTGGACATCAGATCTGAAAAATACCAAAGCCACAAGTAAATGTGTATGGTGGGTCTTGGAAAATCCTCTAAGCAAACTTGCATCGGCCGATTCATGATGGAATCGAAGTTTATCGCTTTATACAAAGCATGAAAGAAGTTGAGTAACTTCACGGCTCCTTAGAGGACGTCCCTTATTGGAAGAAACCCGTGTCTTCAGCAGTTATACACTGTGGCTAGCCGGTCGGCTTCAGGAAGGACACGGATGACGGCGTCTGGACATATCTTTCAGGATCTGTCGGAGACATAAGACCGTATGGCATTTGATCATCACGGGTGTCACATCCTTGTGTACTAACTAAGGGACTACCCGGAGATCAAGTGTTCCGCATGTCTAGGGGAATTGGCTTAAAACTCAAACAATACGAACCTTTGCGGTGGTAACCCAACCATACTGATTGGAGATCCCAAGAATTTGGTTCAATGGGAAAACTAAGCGGCAAAAGGTTCAGTTGAGCGCTTCGGTGGAAGCAAGAGCACTTCGGATAATGATTTCTGTAAGGAAACATGAATCCAAAGTTGTTCCCGCGATAGACATTAAAGTGCTACCTGCATGGTGGGTAAAGGTTAAGCTTCCAAAACCTTTTAAAAGATCCTCAAATGGTTGAGGTTAAGGTTGGGGAAACTTTTAATGATTCCTAACACTTGATAAGTGGGGTATAGCAGGATACCTTGTAGGAGATCACCTATTTAAGTGCGAGGATGGCCGCCTCAAATGAACGCACTTAAGAATCCAAGTGTGTCCATGGCCACAACGGACAGAAACGTAAGAAGAAAAATGAATAAGAAGAGTTATTGTGTTGATATCATTGTCTTGGCTTACACTAAACACTGACGGTTCAAGACATCACGTTCACCGCGCAGTAAGTAAGTCCGATGGTATTCAACTAGGGAAGTTTCAAAGCGAAAGCTACCTCTCCTGATGCAATATCTTTTCGCTGAAAGATTGCTGAAATGTAGGCACCTTGTGTGTGTGCCACAATCTCTCTTTCATAGAGGGGATTGTTGGAAATTTCCCTTTGGCGGGGAGATACGTCCACCCATCTTTGATGAATTAAACACTAGTGTTTCGCATGTTGGAGACCTTGTCTCTTCGCACATGCATGATCTACGAAGTGAGTAGATGACCGTAGGGCCAAGAATCGTCAAATTTCGTTGAGAAATGAAAGAGATATTGGTCTACGAAGTAAGGTGCTTAAGGCATGGAAATGTGGTGTGGGACAAATCTACCACATCGGTGGGAATATGAAGAATTGCTCTCTATATAAGTCTCTAATGTGGTAAAGGGTTTGGATCCCCAAGGGGTATCCCATGTGTTTAAAGGAGGGAAGACCTAGATGTGCTTGGGTTCAAGGCTAAGCCCACTCGCGCGCCCGTCCCGTCCCGTCCGATCTCGGGCTCAGGTCACGGGTCACGGGTCACGGGTCGTGGGCTGTGGGGCTTTCTGATATTATCTTTTTGGACCAGAGAACTCTATCAGATGTACAGTTTGATCCCTGAAGTTTCATATATACAGTTTGGACCAAAATTCTTTCATATGTATAGTTTGGTCCCTAAAGTTTCAATATTTACAGTTTGGTCCCCAAAGTTTCTGGGAAGGTGACGGAAGGCAGAAAGCCTACCGTTGGGACTATTTTTTGAGGCATTAATCAACCATTACTTGGCTGATTAACTCCTCCATTAACAGCCCATTACTTGGGCAGTTGGACAACCTTTCAATGGCCATTAACAGCCATTACTTTGCTGTTTTAATGCCCTCATAATGGCCATTAACAGCCATGTTTTGGCAGTTAGACAGCCCCTTCTCCTTGCTATATATTGAGCTTCATTTGGCTCAATTCAGTGGCCGTAAAAACATTTTAAAAGACACACAAAAAGCGATCAAAACAAATAAAATCAAGCCAAAACAAAGGAGAAAACTGTGAAACAAAGGACCAAACACCCTTATATACACAAGATATACACTACAGAGACACATTATATACACAGAGACAAAAGAGAAGAGTAGACAGAAAGTCTTCCTTCCTTTTCCATATCTTCAGCAAGTCGAGTCATATTTGTTTTCTTCGACAGGCTCAACCTATTGGCTTTGTAGTGTTGAGATTAAAGTGTTGTTTTATCTTGGGAGACTATTGCCCGCTAACGTGAAAGCATATATACGGGGCAATCTTGTCTTAAGGATAGAGGGCTATCCTCGACTCAACACACAACATTGTAACCATCCAGATTTAGCTGTTTCTTGATTTATCAACATTCAAGACACAACAAACTTGCGGCAGTTCTCAACATTGGCTTTGCAAGGTGATCAAGATTCAAGACACAACACACATGCAGCAGTTTTGAAGATTGACCTTTTATTTATCCTTTCGAACATTTGTAATAGTTATTACTTCCCGTACTGCTCTATAAAGTACCATAGAAATACCAACAAATTATTCAGATAACATTTTAAGTATAAAATGATGTAATTTCTGAAACTTATATGTAGTTTCTAATTATCTCTATATTAATCATTCTCTTTCAATGGAGGGAATAAATGCGTTAGGAACAAAGCGTCAAGTATATGATTTTGGGCTTGGAAATCCCAAAGTTCATAACAATGAGCCGTAATAGGCTGCAAAGAATAAAAGCGACTATCCATAAGTTTTGCTGAGGTTGTGGAGATTAGCCTTATGCTAATTGTCGACAATGGGATTATGCAATCTGCGAAAATTCATTTATGTAGAGCTTAGTTGGCATATTGCTAATATTTGTCGGGTCATTTGCACTTTGCTCCCTATTTTGTGCTGGTTTTACTTTTTGCCATCAAGACAAACAACTTTTCTTTTTCGCGGGGCCTAAAATTATATTTTATATTCATAATATTTCCATAAATTATGTCCGTATATTTAAAAAAATTTATGCCTAATAAGGCATAAGTTTGATTTTAAAGGCAAAAAATTAAAGACCAGCCCATTTGAAGGGAAAACCGTACAATTTCATCAACTCATGCTGTGAAGATATTCAATACATTAAACATTTATCTGAATTTAGTTGCTGATATAATGATATATTCTGCCTTTTTTAAAATATTTTTAACGCTATACTTCAATGCATATTTGTTTGTTGTTTTTATTTTTACTTAAAACACACTTTACATCAAAAATATTTACGGTAATTAATTTTAGACCTTCGCGAGGTGTCCTTTTATACATCTTAACTTGTTTAAGATTATCACAACATGTGGCATGCAATTCTAGGAAAAAAATAGTGCATGACCAATAAAAAACTTGTTGGAATACAATTGTTGTAGGGAATGAGAAGTAAGTAACTATTACAATAGAAGAAAGGATAAACAAACTATTACAATAGATCTGAAAATCAAAACCTTACAAACTGCTTGTGTGGTTTGTTGAGTCGAATGATAGCACTCTGTCTTTAAAACAAGATTGCCCCGTATATCTCCTTTTACGGTGTTGAGCAATAGTCTCCCAAGATACAACAACAACTTTAACAAGTGAGCAAAGGAAACTCAAGTGTTACTCTTGAAGAACTTTGAGGATAGTAACTTTGCTAGAGAGGAAGAATATGAATTCTGAAAATCTGGAGTATTTTCTAAGTGTTGAGTGTTTTTTCAATTGAGTCAAAGACCTCAATTTATATTGTAAGTAGAAGACCCATCAACTAGCCAATTAATGGCCTTCAATAGTCATGTAATTTCACTTAATTGAGGGGTTACATCCATCCAAATAATGGCTGAATTCATGTGCCAAGTAATGGAGAATCAATGCTCCAAAATCAGCCCAAACGTCAGATTTTTCCAACTTTCCGTCGCAGCATTCTGCCTCCGAAGAGCCGCGGCGCTGCCTGGGAGGCGCTGCGGCCCTTCACGGCTCCGCGACAATTTCCCACTCGTTTCATTTTACACTTTGTACACTTCTTCCTTCTTTTACTAACGTGGAATACTTGTCATTTGGTTAATAACTGTCCATAATTCTATATCTCAAACGTATTACATACGTACCAATATCTCTTTCACTAATAAAATTTGAGATACTTGGCACTACGTGTGCACGTGTGTGAAAACGACGTTTCCGACGTCCGGGCCCAATTATTCGAGTCATAAATTAATGGGATATACTTATTTCTACATTTAGTAAATTTTCAACAATCCCCTCTTGAAAGAGATTTTGGCGCACACACATGGTGTCTTTTCTAGCAATCTTTCAGCGGACCGATGTTGCATCTGGATAGGTAGCATACGCTTTGAACCTTCCATAGTTGAATACCATCGGACTTACTTAATGCGTGGTAAACGTGATATCTTGAACCGTCAGTATTTAGTGTAAGTCAAGTCAACGATACCAATACAACAACTTTCTCTACTCAGTTCTTCGTAATGTTTTGTCCATTGTGGCCGTGGACACTTCTTGGTTTCGTAAGTGCGTTCATTTGAGGCGGCATGTCCTCGCATTTAATAAGGTGGTCTCCTACAAGGTATCCTGCTATACCCCACTTTACAAGTGTTAGGAGCCATTAAAAATTTCCCTAAACCTAACCTCAACCGTGAGGATCATTAAAGGTTTTGGAAACTTAACTTCACCCACACTGTAGATAGCACTTATAGTCTATCGCGGGAACGACTTTGGATTTGGTGTTTCTTTACAGAAATCACTATCCGAAGTGCTCATGCTTCCACCAAAGCGATCAATTGAACCTTTACAACTTAGTTTTCCCATTGAACCTAATTCATGGGATCTTCAGTCAGTAAGGTTGGGTTACCACCGTATTGGTCCTTATACCTTGGGTTTTAAGCTCATTCCCCTAGACAGGCAGAACATCTGATCTTTGGGTAAGCCATTTGTTAGCGTATCTGCTATGTTATCATTTGACTTTATGTAATCAATGGATTTTATACCCGTGGTGATCAGCTGCCTAACGGTTTTATGCCTACGTCGAATATGATGAGACTTGCCATTGTACGTAGTATTATGTGCCCTTTCTAGAGCCGACTGGATGTCTCAGTGGATCATTACAGAAGGTACGAGTTTGTTCCAGCAAGGAACATCCTCTAAGAAGTCGTGAAGCCACTCAACTTCTTCTCATGCTTTGTCTAAAGCGATAAACTCCAATTCCATCATGGATCGGGCGATGCAAGTTTGCTTAGAGAATTTCCAAGACACAGCCCCACCACCAATTGCAAATACATACCCACTGGTGGACTTGGTGTTCACTATGTCAGATATCCATTTTGCATCACTGTACCCCCCTAGTACAGCTGCATATCTTGAATAATGCAACTCATAAGTTAGCGTGTATTTCAGGTATTGAAGTACCCGATTCAACGCCTTCCAGTGATCATTACTCAGATTACGGGTAAACCTAGCCAACTTGTTGACTGCATAAGCAATATCAGGACAGGTGCAGTTTGTTATGTACATCAAACTACCAATCACCTGTGCATATTGCTCCTGGCATATGGGTGCACCACGATTTTTATCAAGCTTTTGATTTCTATCCATTGGTGACTTTATAGGCGAACTGTCAAACATCTCGAACTTTCTCAAAACATCCTCGATGTAGTGAGACTGAGATAAGACCAGTCCGTCAGACGTCTTAGAGATTTTTATCCCTAAGATGACATATGCGATACACATATCCTTCATATCGAAGCATTGTTTCAACATGTTCTTAGTCTCTAGAATTATGCTAGGACTGCTCCCTGTGATCAACATGTCGTCTACATACATGCATATCATAACAAATGAGTCAGAGTTACCTTTCATGTAGACACATTTGTCACACTCATTAATGGCGAAACCCTTCTATAGTAGAGTACTATCAAATTTTTCATGCCATTGCTTCGGGCCTTGTTTCAGCCCGTACAGAGATTTGACAAGCCGATAAACTTTCTTCTCTTACCCTGGAACCGCATACCCCTCGGGTTGGTCCATATAAATTTCTTCTTCAAAATCACCATTTAGGAAGGCTATCTTGACATCCATTTGATGTATCTCAAGGTCACGCAACGCTGCGATCGCAATGAATACTCGTATGGACATCATCCTAGACACCGGAGAGTACGTGTCAAAGTAGTCAAGGTCTTCCTTTTGCCGATAGCCCTTGACTACCAACCTGGCCTTGTACTTATCTATAGACATATCTGCTTTATACTTCCATTTGTGTATCCACTTACAACCCAACAGTCTATTTTCCGGAGGAAGATCAACCAACTCTCAAGTATGGTTATGCAGAATGAAGCCTATTTCACTGTCAATAGCTTCTTTCCAGAGCGGTGCCTTTGGAGTTGACAATGCTTCAGCAATTGTCCTTGGTTCATCATCAACCATATAAGCTACAAAGTCAGGACCGAATGATCTATCCTTCCTGGCCCTTTTACTTCGCCTTAGTTCCATCTCTGGAGTCTTCGAGTTCTGAGAATCTGTAACACTAGATTTTGGATATTTAGCCACTTCGAGATCCATTAGATCTGAACCATCTAGATCCAGGCCGTCAACGACTCCCGATTCCTAAGAGCTTTATTCATAACTTCGTTTGCGAGAGGATGTGTCTTTTTCCTTTCTAGGAAAGGTATCTTCAAAGAATTGAGCATTAATTGATTCTATTATTGTACCCCAGTGGATATCTGGAATATCTGACTTATGCACTAAGAAGCGATAAGCACTACTGTTATTTGCATATCCGATGAATATGCAATCTACAGTCTTAGCCCTAATCTTGACCTGCTTTGGCTTGAGTACTTCAACCTTTGCCAAACAACCCCACACCTTTAAATATTTATAGGTGGGTTTGTTTCCTTTCCATGATTCATATGGAGTTTTGTCCTTACCCTTGTGTGGGACTCTTTTAAGAATCGTATTAGCGGTAAGGACAACTTCTCCCCACATGTTTTGGGGAAGACCGAAATTGATGAGCAATGTATTCATCATTTCCTTCAATGTGCGGTTCTTACGTTCCGCCACACCATTCGATTGAGGTGAGTATGGAGCTGTCGTTTGATGAACAATGCTTGATTGGGCACAATATTCCTCAAATGGCGCTACGTATTCTCCTCCTCTATCGCTACGAATGGATTTAATCTGCATGCTTAATTGATTCTCAACTTCTGCTTTGTAACGTCAGAACGCTTCAAAGGCTTCATCCTTACTTTTCAACAAGTAAAGGTAACAATACCTTGTGCTATCATCAATGAATGTCACAAAGTATTTTTCCCCCTCTAGTTTGTGCAAACTTCAAATCACATATATCTGTGTGAATAAGTTTTAGAGGAGCGGTATTCCTTTCGACGGATCGAAAATGAAGCTTTGTGAGTTTTTCCTCTACGCACACCTCACACTTATGTTGAGGGTTTACGTTGATAGACGACAACAACTCCAACTTTACCATCATTTGGATGGACTTGTGGTTGACATGTCCTAATCTATGATGCCATAAATTAGAGGACTCAAGCAAGTAAGAAGAAGAGACTTCAATATTATTGCTTGTGCGTAATACAGACATGGTGTTCACTTTGAAGAGGCCCTCATAAACGAATCATCTTCCCACAAACGTCTATTCTTAGTGACTACAAATTTATTGGACTCAAACACTAGCCTAAAACCAACATTAACCAATAAAGGACCTGAAATTAAATTTTTCTATTCTAAGGAACATGCATCACTTCCTTCAGAGTGAGCTCCTTTCCAGAAGTCATCTTCAGGACTACCTTTCCTACCCCCAGCACGTTAGAGAAAGCGTTGTTGCCCATGAACAACTTCTTGTATGTAACCGGTGTATAAGTGGAGAAGGTATCTCTATTGGAACAGATTTGTCTTGTAGCACCCATGTCCATCCACCATTGCATGAGATTCTCAACCAAGTTTGCTTCTAGTACCACCGCTGAGAACTCCCCAATCATGTCATCCAGAAACTGATATTTGACGACGTTAATCTGTGGCTTGCCCTTAGCCTTGGCCTTCTCTTGTTGCTCAGTCTTGAGTTTACGGCAGTCCTTGATCATATGACCAGGTTTCCCACAGTGGTGACAGTTTCCTTTGAACTTCTCTGTTACTTGGGTCTTGCCGTCTTTCTGGAACTTGCGCTTCTTGCTTTGGTTCCCTTTGGCCTCAGCCAGATTTGCCTTTGCCTCAACGGGTTGTTTACCCCTAAGCAAGGCCTTCTTATTATCTTCCTGAATTTGGAGTTTGATAATAAGTTCTTCAAATGTCATTTCCTTTGTCTTGATCTTTAAGTAGCTCATAAACTAATTTCATGAAGGATGTAACTTTTCAATCTATGATGCAACCAAAAACTGCTCGTTTGGCTTCATACCTTCCAAATTTAGGTGATGTATAATCATTTGGAATTCCATAAATTTACCAACGATGAATTTCTTAGTACTGCATCTTGTGCGTTGTACTTTTTTTGCATCTTCTTCCACAACTCACGATAATTTTATTAGAGGATAAGTCGTAACATTTGTAACCACGATGGTTTGACGGATATCCCAAAAAAATACACGAAGTTGAAGTTTATTAATGGTAGTAGAAGAAAAATGAGGATAGCATAAGCACCTGAATACCCGTATATGAGAGTGAGATGAGTCCCTTAGGCATAAACTTTTGAGAGGGGATTGATAGGCTAATTATTTGCTTGGAAGTATGTTGAGAAGATAGGTTGTCATTTGTAATGCATGATGCCAAAATGATGGTGGTAGAGAGGCATGGGCAAGTAAGGTTCTAACAATATTATTAATGGTTTGATATTTTCTTTCCATTTTTCCATCTTGAGATGAGGTATGTGGACAAGAGAGATGAAAAGATAACTCATTAGCTTTGCAAAAAAAATCAAAATGGCCCATTATCAAATTCTCTGCCATTATCACATTGAATATTTTTAATATCCCGTTCGAACTGAGTGCGGATGAATGCTCTAAAAGAGAGAAACGTGGAAAAACTTGTGACATTTTAGACAAAGGAAGTATCCACAAAAAATTAGAGTAATCATCCAACAAAAGAAGATAATATCGATGACTCGAAGAACTCAAAACGGAAGATGTCCAAATATCACTATGGATAATATCAAAAGGCATAACAGTGCATGAATTAGAAGCAACAAAAGGCAATTTAACATGTTTTCCAATGGGACATGAGCGACAAACATGAGAATTACGAGTTCTAGTACACTCAATAAATTGTTTTTGTTTAAGGGAGGCAAAAATAGGTGCTCCCGGATGACCCAAACGTTCATGCCATAAAGAAGGGGTTAAAGCTGCAAAAATGGATGGTAACATGGCTTGATGTATGGTAGTGGTGATTAGATATAGCTCACTCCGACTATCACATCTTATTAGGTGCATCCCCGTCTGAAAATCCTTCACAAAAAATCCAAAAGGATCAAATTCAACAAAAACTGAATTGTTAGTGGTAAATTTTCTAACTTAAACCAAGTTTTTAATAAATTGAGGAGCATGAAGGACATTCTTTAAAGCTAACGGTGGGTTGGGGAGAGACAAGTTTGTATTACCATAACCGCAAATTGGAATTGAATTACCATTTCTGACAATTATACCACGATTATTGCTCAAATTAAAATAGGACGAGAGACTACCTTGTGAGAACGTTATATGAGACGTTGCTCCGGTGTCCATGTACCGGTTTGTGTCAGGCGGATTGAGCTCAAGAGTGTGCATCGCAGCCTCGATATCGATTGGTGTGGCCACTGCCGAGTGGGCCTGCTGCCACTGGTTCGACTGTGGCCCAAGTATCCAGGTTGCTGGCCACTGGGCTATTACTGGACAGTGTGCCTTGGACTGGTCCTGGCCCAAGTTCACAAAGGAAAAGGGCAGGGCGGGACAACCCAAATGCCACTGCTAGGCCCACGGCTATAGTCCACTACCCCACTGAGCCCGCGACTGCCACACCTGGCCAGACTTTTACTGCTGGCCACCGCCCTTGCCGCCACCTTCGCCACTCCGGTGGCCACCACCACGGCCATCGCCGTAATTTTTATCGTTGTTATTGCCATTTCGTCCCCTTTGACCACGGTTTGGCGGCAAAATTTCAAATTGTGACAAGTTATCATCGGACGGAGCGGCAATCATGACAGAATTCGATACGGTGGTTGTCTTTTGGCAAAATCCGCTTCTTCTAGTATGAGCATAGAACGAACTTCATAAATTGGCGGAAGAGGGTTGCTTTGGCGGATGAGTGTACCAACGCCACTATACGCGTCAATGAGACCGACAACCATTGGTAAAATGAGTCGATTGTTAGTTACCGGCGCCCCGACGTTCTTGAGTTGGTCCGACAAAACCTTGAGTTGTTGACAATATGCGGATGCGTTGGGAAAATCCGCCATGTCAGTGGTGGAGAATTCTTGCTCAAGTGTGACGGTCCGGGAATTTTTATTATCCTGGAATATGTCACGTAATTGATCTCAAACATCCATCGTCATGGAGTCGGGTTCAATAATCGTATGTAGCAAATCACTCAAAATTGTGACATAAATCCACTAGAGAATCGTTGCATTGAGGGTCAACCATAATTCCTTTTCATCATCAGTTTTCGGCACATTCTCCTTGCCTTTTTTCGGTGGAATTATGTGATGGCTAACCCGATGTGACCTAAAATGAATTTTGAAGAGCTCCGCCCATGTCGCATAATGGATGTTTTCTATCTCAAGAGTGATGGAGATATGAGACTTAATGTTTGAAACAACTAGGGCTGGATGAAAATTTGATTTCGAGTCAGACATGACTGGCGGAATAAAGAAGAGGAAGGAAGTGGACGGCGGCAGGGGGGGCGACGGTCAAGGAAAAAATTTAGGGTTTAGGAACTTTCCCTAGAATCTGATACCATGTAAGAAATATCTTCTTAATTATTTCATTCCAAATGGGTTGTAAATATACCCATGATACAAGCATCATCCTATGCTAGAATTAAGATAGTAATTAACTAAATATACACTTATCATATACAAAATATATTGAAAATATTATGTACAAATCACAATTATTATCAAATATTCTATCAATAAATACTCCATTAGACTCTAGAAAGCATCTCCGTAATATCAGTCTCTTGCAAAGTTCGGAAACAAGTTCCATTTTGAAATTTGACCAGTCATTTAATAAATTAATACTATGGAGAAGATATGTTATTCCATTAGAAAGAGGACCAACAAATGGTTGGTAGAGTTGCCAAAATAAAAGGGAAAGATATAATAAAGAAAATGGGGTTGGTGGATTGAAGACTCGAGATCCTTTTGTTGTTGTTGATCAAGAGATTCATAGGTTGGTAAGCTGATGAAGCCAGTGACATCAACAATTGATTACAACAAAATTCTCATTTCCTTTCAACAATAACGGAGAAGTCCAACGTATGAGGTCGGTCAAAATGTTTATTTTCCCGATTTCAATTTGAACATTAATTTCTTAAATTTTTAAGCATAAAATCTAACTACATAATTAGATTCTAAATAAAAATTGTTATAGAATTACAATTTTTTTAATTAAAATATTTAAAAGGATATTATGAAAAAATTATAGTCAAAGTAAATTTAGTTAATTCTCCAAATAATAGGGCATGTTTGGAAAGCCACCTGATAATTGGATTTGGGTGTAATTGAGGGTATATACACAGTTTTGGCATGTTTATTAGGCCAGGTAATTACTTGGTTAGCATGTCATTAGGTGTAATTGAGGGGGTGTAATTACACTCTGCAATTCTCAAAGGGGGCTGAAAATTGCTAGTAATTATATGGTGTAATTACAAGGTTCTTTTTTTAATATTTTATTTTTATTTTTATTTTTTATTTTTTATTTTTATTTTTTCCTTTTAAATTTTTTTTATTTAACTTATTAAATTCTCTTTTCTTCAAATATTATTTTTTTTGAAATTATTTATGTTTTATTTCTTCGTTTCTTATTTTTCAACCTTTACTTCTCGTGCTTCTACATAATTTCTATATTTTGCTTCTTTCTTATTTATTTTTTACTTTTTTCATTTCACTTAGTTATGTCATCTTTCTTATTTTTTTTTATTTTACTTAGCTATGTTATTAGTCTTTTTAAACAAAATTATACCTCCTAATCTTAGAAAAATAAGTTATCCACAAACTTGACTTATAATGAGTGATGTTATTAAAGTTAAATTTCGTTGTTGGATGATATTATACTTAATCTTAGCTTATACTGAGTGATGTTAGAATTGATAGATTATTTTTTTATATTTAATAATATTATGAATTTACAGTTATAAATATATTTTTTTTGTCAAACATGTTGTCCATGATGTTGCAAAATGTGTGCTTAGTTAGGAATTCTTCTTAATTGATTAGAATAAAGTATTATTTATTTGTATATATCACTTTTTTTTATTATTAATTACGAATTTATAATTATTTAGTTCTATATTTCTTAAATAATATGTATCTTGAATACGTAGCAATAGATAAAATTTTCTTATATAAACATTTGTCAAACATTAACGTTTAGTTTTTGATCATTAACTTTTGTTTTAAAATTTGAAATATCTAATTGTGTAATTACACTTGTGTAACCAAACAGTACGCTTGTAACTTGTGTAATTACGCTTGTGTAACCAAACAGTACGCTTGTAATTACAATATAATTATATTATGACAAACAAATAGGTTATCGTAATTACTAGATGGTGTAATTACATCAATTCCAATTATCAGGTGGTTTTCCAAACAGACTCAATGTATAGTGTGAAATAAAGTGGAGCACTGCGGTGAAAACCAAAAAAGGAAAAAAGGAAAAAAAGAAAAAAAAAACATGATAAAAAAAGTGTTGGATAGATTTTTTTTCCTTCTATAGTTTAATATTGATTATTGAGGTAGAATGAGCCCGTCAGCACGAAGGAAGAGAAGAGTAAAAAAGAAGAGGAAATAGTAAAGGAAGGGAGGGGCCTCTCATGAATTAATAAATGATGCACGTGAAAGGTGTATTAAATAGAGTTGGCAATCATTAGATTACAAACTTTAGTCTCGGTTGAATAAGTCTAAATGCATATTTATATTGTGAGAGTTAGTGCTTGTTCACCTAAACTCACAACTGGCTTTTGTTTACTTTTATTTAGGGAAATAATTGTTTTAGTTCTTGAGTTATTGTCTAATTCTAATTTTGGTTCTTGTGTTAATATGTTAAGCACCTTTTAATGTTTAATTAAATAAAGTGTGCAATTTTAGTCATTTAACCTAGCTTGAGATTAACACCTTTAGCTTTTATTCTGTTATATGTTATTCCTTCAGTGGAAACAACTTTTGTAATTGTGAAAGAGATGCAATATACTAGGTAGATCAGTCTCAGAATTTGCGCTTCGTAAATTTCTTGTAGTTAACTTGGCTATGGCAATATAATCAGTCGAGTCAAACAATAAGAAAGAATCATAATGTGAGAATAACTTTTTGAGCCAAGTTACACTGGACAGTAGCATAATTAATAACAACATTATTAAAACAAGACTAGTTTACTAGATTTGCACCTTATGTGATTTTATTTACAATCTTACTATGATGTTGACTTTCTTTCTTTTAGTACTAGGTGCATCAGCTGAAATAGATCTGTGTTACAACTTAACAATCTTGAGTTGCTGGTTTTTGCTGTTGAGAAAGACAACTACAAATTGGATTAGCTTTGACAATGCTCTTAATTAGGTCTAGGCTTAACTGTTTTGTTCAACCATGATTTCATGTCTTCGATGTAAGAAAGAGATGGAATTGCAAATGGGGGATTAACTCTAATTAGCAAAGTGTAAAATATGTTCCCACTGAAGTGGTTAAGAAAAGAATTAACGGTGTTAACTTCAAGTTAGGTTAAAGGACTAAAATTACATATTTTATTTATTTAAAGATTAAATATATTTAATCCGCTAATACAAGGATCAAAATCGATATTAAGCAATAATTCAAAGACTAAATTTTTCCTTTTATTTATTTCTTCCAGAAATTAATTCATAAGCGGACATTGATTGAAAGGATAATTTACTCCTCTACACACTCACATTTTATACATGTAAAAAAAATCACCAAGAGTTTAACGTTTACTCCCTATGTCTTAAATTTTATGTGGTTTTTTTATTTACACGCCCCTTAAAAAATATTAATTATGAGAAATATTTGACTACGTTTACCTTTATTTATGTAAAGTTATAATTTCTAATGTGTACTGTATAGGGCAAAATTCATATATAACAGCTGTATGAATTATGATACGACACGTGGCAATTAATGCTGAATCAAATCCAAGTTAGTTTGGGGCATTACCGGCAGCATTCAAATGGTATCGGAAGCGACACAAGTGTAACCGATACCGATAATGCAGAAGATTGAAAGTTGTTTGAATTGTAATGGGCAGCCATTATCAAACCGGTCACACGTCTTTCAATGGAACTTTAATGACATTTATTGAGATGTTGATTATCCAATTATTACAACATTCATTCTCCTCTATTAATGAGACATATTTCATGGGTTGTATACCCGTGTAACTAATGTATAAATAGGGCACATTATTCCATTGTAACATATTAGATTCTAGCTATTACAAAATACTCACTGATATTCTCTTGATTTCTGTGATTTCATACAAGTAATCATCACTTTACTCAGAAGCTGAATTTGTATATTTTCTGAGATCCACGTGTCCTTGGCCACATATACAAATTCAACTGTACCGTTTTACGGGTAGATAGTTTGGCGCCCACAGTGGAGCCAGGACAATTGTGGTGTCACAAGTGACCCCTTACTAATCTAATTTTTCTTTAAGTCTTATTCTTTGTTCAGATTAGACATATGACAGGAGTAGGCGAAAGCAGTCGCAACGTCGAGGACATCACAAACAATTTGGGCCGGATGGTATTCCAATAGGAACCACGAGACCCAAAGACCTGATGCATACAGACGGGAGCATCTTTGCAAAGTCAGATAAAGGGAATTCCTTAAAGAACCGGTACCAATCTTATCCTACCCCCGGAAAGCAGTGCAGTAGACAAGGCTTTCGCTCCTTTGAAAATTCAAATAACAAGGAAGGATCCGGACAAAACAATTAAGGATTTGTGAATTTTGAGAAAGGTAACTCATCCAAGGGTGTCAGATACCCAAAACTATCTGAGTACAACTTCAATATTGATGAAGAGCAAATGGTGTCGGTGTTGAGAACTCATCCGGCATCTCGACCACCAAAACCATTGCAGTCAAATCCTAGCAAAAGGGATTAGTCCATCTGGTGCGATTTTCATGACACTCACGAGTATAAAACTGTGGATTACAGATATCTACGCGAAGAGGTGCCATTAATGCTAAGCAGGGGCCATCTCTGGAAATATTTGAGTGAGAGAGCTCGAGACAACTAAAAGTGGGGACCACCCGCACAAGGTAAGCTGAATTCGTATGCACCAGCTCATGTTATAAATATGATCTATGGTGGTTCAATTATTGCTGCTACATCTTTCACGGTGGCTAAAAAGATGAAACTTTCTGTGATCCGGGAGAAGAGGTTCCAGGAGATACCTGACGAGCATACTAACACGTTCACTGAAGAAGACATTGTCGGTGTAATCTTCCCTCATACTGATGCATTGGTGGTCACGATGTCTATCGACTGCTTCAAGGTGAAAATGTTCTAATTAATTCCGGAAGCTAGGCTAATATAATTAGACTCAATGTGGTAGAAAAAATGAATATGGCTGACAAAATAGTTCTAGCTGCCAGAATCCTTTCAGGTTTCAACATGTCAAGTGAGACCACAAAGGATGAAGTCGATCTACTGGTGGACGCAATGAGAGTTATTAAGTTTACAAAGTTCTATGTCCTCGATGGGGTTATAAGGTATAATGCGATATTCGGAAGACCGTGGATACATGATATGAAGATGGTCCCGTCAACATTACATCTGTTGGTGAAATTTCCTACGCCAGAAGGAATTCATCAAATTCGAGGTGAACATTCTGCTGCCAGGAAAATGGATGCCATTGTGGAATTAGGGACGGTGAAAGATTCCAAATATAAATTACAGGAAGCGGAGCCGGTGTCAGAAGATACATACCCGGTTCCGCTGGTAGAAACGGTAGTGGTCTATCTAGGGGAGGAGTTTTCGAACTGGTATCAAGTACCCAAATACTTTCAGGTACCGGATGAATAAGATGCCACCAAGTCCACTATAGAGGAATTGGAGTAGATAGTACTACATCCAGAAACCCTCGAAAGGAAGGTATCCCTGGCACCGGATTAACTCTGGGGCTCAGAGATTTAATTCTTAAATATCTTATATCTAACGTTGATTGCTTTACATGGTCTCATGAATATATGACATGTATTTATCCAGAAGTCACAACACATAAGTTGGGCATGGATCTCAGTTTCCCTCCGGTATGACTATAAAAAATGGTCGATAGGCGAACTCCATAACATGTTTGTTAAAGAAGACGCTTCAAGAAAGCTCAAAGAGCATTTTATACGATTCCAGAAGTAATGGATGTTATTACCCGCAGTCCCGGATGAATTGGTTGCAGAGGATTTCACAAAGGGTTTGAACCCTTCAAGAAAGCTCAAAGAACATCTCTTGGAACTCCAAGGTATGACTTGAGAGGACGGGCACAACTGGTATGAATCCAAAATTTGGATTGAGGATGATATGTTTGGATCTAAATCCGGGAGCATCTTTGTAAAGTCAGATAAAGGGAATTCCTCACAGAACATGTACCAATCTTATCCTACCCCCGGAAAGCAGTGAGGTGGACAAGGCTTTCGCTCATTTGAAAAAACAAATAACAAGGGAGGATCCGGACAAAACAATTAAGGATTGGTGAATTTTGAGAAAGGTAACTCATCCAAGGGTGTCGGATACACAAAACTATCCGAGTACAACTTCAATATTGATGAAGAGCAAATGGTGGCGGTGTTGAGAACTCATCCGGCATCTCGACCACCAAAACCATTACAGTCAAATCCTAGCAAAATGGATCATCTCATCTGGTGCGATTTTCATGACATTCACGGACATAAAACTGTGGATTACAAATATCTACACGAATAGGTGACATGAATTCTATGTAAGGGCCACCTCTGGAAATATTTGAGCGAGAGAGCTCAAGACAACTATAAGAGGGGACTACCCGCACAAGGTAAGCCAAATCCGTCTGCACCAGCGCATGTTATAAATATGATCTATGGTAGTCTAATGATTGCCGCTACATCTTTCACGGCGGCTAAAAATATGAAATTTTTTGTGATCCGAGAGAAGAGGTTTCGGGAGATACTTGACGAGCATACTAACACGTTCACTGAAGAAGATGGTGCTGGTGTAATCTTCCATCATACTGATGTATTGGTGGTCACGGTGCCTATCAACTGAGTCCAGGTGAAAAGAGTTCTAATTAATTCCAGAAGATGAGCTAATATAATTAGATTGAAGGTGGTAGAAGAAATGAATATGATCGACAAAATAGTTCTAGCTGCCAGAACCCTTTCATGTTTCAATATGTCAAGTGAGGCCACAAAAGGGGAAATAGATCTACTGGTGGACGCAATGAGAGTTATTAAGTTTATAAAGTTCTATGTCCTCAATCGGGATATGAGGTATAACGCGATATTCAGAGGACTGTGGATACATGATACGAAGGCGGTCCCGTCAACATTACATCTGTTGGTGAAATTTTCTATGTCAGAAGGAATTCAACAAATTCGAGGTGAACAGCCTACTGCCAGGAAAATGTATGCCATTGAGGAATCAAGGATGGTAAAAGATCCCAAATAGCAATTACAGGAAGCGGAGCCGGTGTCAGAAGATACTCACCCGATTCCGCTGGTAGAAACGGTAGCAATATATCCAGAGGAGGAGTTTTCAGACCGGTATTAAGTACCCAAATACTTTCAGGTACTGGATGAACAAGATGTCACCAAGTCCACTTTAGAGGAATTATAGTAGATAGCACTACATCCAGAAACCCCCAAGGAAGGTATACCTGGGCACCGGATTAACTCCGGGGCTTAGAGATTTAATTCTTAAATATCTTATATCTGACATTGATTTCTTTGCATGGTCTCATGAAGATATGACATGCATTTCTCCAGAAGTCACAACTCATAAGTTGGGCCTGGATCTCAGTTTCCCTCCAGTCCGACATAAAAAACGGTCGATAGCCGAACTCTATAACAGGGTTGTTAAAGAAGAGGTAGCTAGACTACTCAATATAGGATCAATCGGGGAGGTAAAAACCCATACTAGTTAGAAAACATAGTTGTAGTACCAAAAAAGGCAAATAAATTTAGAATGTCCATTGATTAAAAAGATTTGAATAAGGCATGTCCTAAAGACTCGTTCCCGCTACCGAACATACATCAGATGATCAATACTATGATCGCGCATGAGATAATGAGTTTTCTAGATGCATATTCCGGGTATACCAAATAAGGATGCTATACTAAACTTGGTATACCCCACTTTAGTATGCTTGTTGAGAATTTGCAATTCGATCACTTTGTTCAACACTTTACGATTATTGTTTTATTTTTGACAGAGTCTTACTCTAGCTTATTAGAGATTTGAAGAAAGAGTCCAAAAAGAGTTTAAAATAATAAAATTATGTGAGTGTTAGCAGACATAATGTAAATGGGCAAAACACCATTTTCTTGATTTCTTCTATTCGGAAAAGATTAAGGAGAATATAATAATATAAATTTATAAAAAGATACTGTACTTTTTATCATAAATAATTAATTTTCTTTAAGGAAAATTTAACGCAATAACTTGAATTTGGTAAAAACTTGGGGGCCCCAAAATTGAAGGCCTAAGACATATGTCTTACTTGCCTATGGCTAGAGCCGACTCTAACCTATTTATATATTATCTTTATTAATGATAAAATGTTACTAAAAGTAGATTTGGGAATAATTAATTAATTGTATTTTAAAAATTTAGAACGATAAATAATTTGAGATAGCTAATTTTAGTACACGACAAAATAATTTGAGTAGGAGGAAATATTATATATAAATAAATAATTAATTAATTTAGCTTTCTGAGCAAAAAATATTCAGATGCTCCGCGTGTGTGTATGTGAGCGTGTGCTGGCTTAGATTGGGTTGGTGGGCATGGGGGAGTAGGTTAGCTTCTCTTTTTTTGTTTTTTTTTTAAAAAAAAATTCTTATTCACTTTTCTTCTTTTTCACCATTTCTTGTTCTTTGCTTTCGGTAAGTTAATGTTTGGTCATAAATTTTGAACTAAATTTTGAGAATTTATTTTTAAATATTTGTTTGATCGTAGATTTTGAATTTTTTTAAAAAAAAATTGAGTTCCAAAAATTGGTGACTTCCACTCATAAAATTTTAAAAATTTTCAAGTAAAATACATGTTCAAACATAATTTTAAATTTTAAAAATCACAACTTCAAAAATTTATTTTCAAAGTTTCAATATCAAAATTTATGATCAAACGGGAGCTAAAATTACACCTCAACGATATAAAATTTCATAAAGATAGTACAAGACAATTAGACCAGAAGTGGCAAGTCTTTTCTTCTTGGGGTGAATGCCTGAATGGTGATTCGAGTTTGTGCCTTTAGATAGATGGTTCATGTTTTTGGTTCTATAATAAACTGCAAAAGCAATTAGATAGAAAATGGAGAATAATTACTCTCGCTTATCCATTATTCTCATCTTTTCTCCTCATATATTAAACGAGAAGTACAACTTAATTATTTTATTAATTCCTTAAAATTTCATTAGAAGTCTTGCAGACACAATATATTTTTTCTTTGACAAACAAAACATCCTTCACTAGCAAACAAACAATAACTCATCGCTATTCAATTCAAATTATGTAATTTCCTTCTCTTTTCCTCCCTTTTGCTCTAAATAAATACCTCTGGAATGTTTTTTAAACTTCAATTTTTTTACTTCAAGTTTGTTTTAGTAATAAATGTGAATGAGATTATAAAATAAATACTTATTTAAAATAATCTTCAAATATTATTTGAAATATTAAAATCCTAAAATAAAATGAACTCTGGAAGGAGAAGTATCTTTCACCATCTATTTCTCTATTTCACCTCTTCCTTTAGAAATACTACTTCTTTTTTTATTACTACTACATATTTAAGAAAGATGTCTCCTCATTTAGTAGGGGTCATTAGCATGAATGCCCTATTTCGGGGTGGTTTTTAATTTTTCCTTTTGGTATTTAAAGTGATCGAAAATATTTTTGACATTAAAAAAATAAAATAAATTCAGATTTTGGGTTCGAATTTCGATAGAGTAAAAAAAAATAATTGGAAGACAAAAATTTCAAAAAAACTATGCTTGTTCGCGCAAAATTACATAAAAACTATGTCTTAATATAGTTCTGTAGAATACTCATTTTCCGGTATAGTTATGCAGAAATTTAAGGTATCCTACATAGTGAATTGTTGGGATTAAATGATAGATTGAATGGGAAATGGAGGGAGTTCCCTCTTGCTCTATAAAATAATCATTTGTCCCACATCGGTAGTGGAAATAAAAGTGGGAGTTGTCCCACATCGGTAGTGGAAAGAAAAGTGGGAGTTGTCCCACATCGGTAGTGGAAAGAAAAGTTCTTCTACTTATAAGTAGAATTACTCCTTCTTGTCAGTAAAAGGGTTGAGGGGGCAAGGACCCTCAGCGCGTCGTCGTCGCTCGGCTCGCTTCGGCCGGCCGGCCCGGCCGGCGGATTCGGATTCGGACAAATGATCTGATTGATTGATAATCTTTTTGGACCAAATTTTTCCGGCCGGATCCGCTTCTGACCCGTGACCCGGTTTCTTTCCCACATTTAAATTTCCCACCAGTTTTAGTGATTGTTCAGAAGGGTTGCAAACCTTCAGAAATAGTACTTCCATGGCTATAAATTCATTTGATTCTTCAGAATTTTACTTACTAATTTTCTGAACTACAAAATCATCTTCTTCTTCTGCACGAACAAATTCTGTGTGATATACTACTGTTGAGTGGTTCGCCGCTACCAGAGTTTGGAGTACTACTATTCTGGTAAGATAATCGTTCTATCCTGGGAGGGGATATTCCATCAACCTCGAGTACTGTGAGGGGAATAATTTCCTTAAGGACACACTTTGAACTAAGTGGGCTCGATTATATTCTGAAAATTATTCTTATTTTTTCAACACTGATTCTGTTTATTTTCAGTGTTTATTGTTTACTGATTTTTTGGAATACAGATTAATAACATGAATAAGCATAGGTCCACAGAAACATATGCCTTGTAAAATTATTACTATTATTTTTACTCTAACGGGGATCGAACCCAGAATTTCTCCAGTGAAAAGGATACTTTAACCCGCAAACTTTCATTAAATAAAAAATATGAGCAAAAATTAAAGACCAGCCCGTATAAAGGAAAATGCATGCAAAAAAATGATTTAGTAGTAGTATTATTTCGTATTAGCGTAATATCTTATTTTTCAATTTTTACTATTATATGTTGTTTCACTTGCTTTGTTCTATTTTATTATCGTTATTTTTCTTTCTATCTTATTTTATCTAGTTTTTTTTTAGTGGAAGATCTATGGCAAATAGCCTATCTATCCAGAAAGGTGAAGGTAATATCTGATGTTTTATATTTAAGAAAGATGATATTTCACTTTGTTAAGTTTAATTATAATTTAATATCAAAATTAAACTAAAGGGAAAACTCAAGTAGGTACATATTTGACTTTGTAGCAATTCAATGGAGTAATAGTATGTTATACCTAAAATACCCTTTACCTAACTAATAATCAACTTGTCCCATTCTCTCCTTCCTCCCTCCAACAACTTCCCAATACACAAAAAACTCATTATAAAACCCCTTCCTTTCTCTCCCTCTTCTTCAGGTATCTCTCTCTCAATAACAAATAAAAGGTACCAAAACACACACAAATGGCTCTTTCAAGTAGTAGCACTACCAACTCCCTTCTCTCTAACAAATCTTTAATTCAAAACCAACCCCTTTTACCTTCTCCTCTAAAAAACAATGCATCTTTCTCATCCGTTAGATTCGTTCAACCCATCTCAGCCGTTCATTCATCTGACTCATCCAAAAAACCCATTGTTCAATCCAAGCCATATCCACCGGCGGCCACCGTCACGGCGGCGCCGGCGGTGACAAAAACGGAATGGGCGGTGGATAGCTGGAAATCCAAGAAGGCTCTTCAGTTACCTGAATACCCAAATCAAGAAGAGCTTGAATCTGTTCTTAAGACAATTGAGGAGTTCCCACCAATTGTGTTTGCTGGTGAGGCTAGACATCTTGAAGAGAGGCTTGGTGAGGCTGCTATGGGGAGGGCTTTTTTGTTACAAGGTGGAGATTGTGCTGAGAGTTTTAAGGAATTTAATGCTAATAATATTAGAGATACTTTTAGAATCCTTCTTCAAATGGGTGTTGTTCTTATGTTTGGTGGTCAAGTTCCTGTCATCAAGGTTAGATCTTTTCTTACCCTTTTACCTGTTTTGTCTTGTTTATGTGTGTGTGTGTGTTTTCTTTTCAAATTTATGTTTTCTATATAAAGCACATGGATGTGTACCTTGTTTGAATCTTTTATTAATGATATCTTTCAAAAAGATTCTTGTTTGTTTGTCTGTCTTTGTAAGTGTTTGGCTTGATATTGTCCCTATTCTTGAAAGATTTAATTTTTATATACTTTTAGGCTATTTGATTGCTTAAAATTTAGTGTGGATTGGTAACATGAATAAATATGGTAAGTAACTTTTTAATAATTGGTAACCATTTTTGTATCTGATTCCAAATCCTGCTGGAAATGGATCTAACTTGGATTCTTGGCTGGACTGTAATTATCATACTCTGTTTATAGCGTTAATTCTTGAACCGAGGGTCTATTCTACCTCACACAAGTTAGAGTTAAGGTCTACATCCACCCCCACCCTCCCCAGACCCCACTTGTGGGATCACACTGGGTGTGTTGTTGTTGTTGTTGTTACGTTTATAATGTTAACTTATTCTTGATTTCCATGTTTTAAAGTGATCCATGTTCAAGACTTCAAGTATATGCCTATATTAAGCAAGATCCCTCTTTGGTATAGGTTGGAAGAATGGCTGGGCAATTTGCAAAGCCAAGATCAGATAATTTTGAGGAGAAGAATGGTGTAAAACTGCCGAGTTACAGGGGAGACAATGTGAACGGAGATGCATTTGATGTCAAGTCCAGGACTCCTGATCCTCAGAGGCTGATCAGAGCCTACTGCCAATCTGCAGCTACTTTGAATCTATTGAGGGCTTTCGCTACTGGAGGATATGCTGCCATGCAGAGGGTCACTCAGTGGAACTTGGATTTCACAGAGCACAGTGAGCAGGGTGATAGGTATGCTCTCGCTTTTATTATGCACTCTAATTGTATTTGTCTACCATAAGTGCAAAGAAGTTTGTTGTATGACAAATATTTTGTAGATTCTGAAGAGTTTATTACCATACAAGTCATTTTCATGCTATTCGGGACTACCTAATAAATGATTTCATTTGCTAACTAAGATAGTTCTCATTGACTGGTTAGTTTTGTGGGCTAATAATGTAACTTTTGACATGGTAGGTATCGTGAACTAGCTAATAGAGTGGATGAGGCCCTTGGTTTCATGGCTGCAGCTGGACTTACAATGGACCATCCTATTATGAAAACCACTGAGTTCTGGACATCTCATGAGTGTTTACTTTTGCCCTATGAGCAATCTCTAACACGGTTGGATTCAACTTCTGGCCTTTACTATGATTGCTCTGCCCATATGCTTTGGGTTGGAGAGAGAACCAGGCAGTTGGATGGTGCCCATGTTGAGTTCTTGAGAGGAGTTGCCAACCCCCTTGGTATTAAGGTGACCACAGTGCTGTACTATAGACCTTTTGTAATTTGCTCATTTTCCTTTTCTCTTGAATTTTGGGGCTTATGTAACTCTGTGTTGCAGGTGAGTGACAAGATGGATTCAAGTGAGTTGGTCAAGCTCATTGAGATTTTGAACCCTCAAAACAAAGCTGGGAGGATTACAATAATTACCAGAATGGGAGCAGAAAACATGAGGGTTAAGCTTCCTCATCTTATCAGGGCAGTCCGTAGAGCTGGGCAAATCGTCACTTGGGTATCTGATCCTATGCATGGAAATACCATCAAAGCTCCTTGCGGTCTAAAAACTCGACCTTTCGATTCCATCAGGGTAAGTTCTCGTGCCAGGTTCTCAAATCCTTAATTCCTCGTATCCTAATATCCATTTTGGTAAATTCAATATGAAAAGCATAATTAACAAGGTGTCTGATATTGGATAACACATTGAATTCATAAAATTCATAAAATAGCTCTTAAAGTAATTGCAAAGTTCATCTACACTCATCATAATTCATTGGAAGGGTCATACAGAAAATTGAAGTTATAATATGTTAGATTCATTGTATCTCGGGAGTTACTCAATGGGTCCATTCTCTTGAACTACTCTCATCATTTGATAAGCTGAATGATATGAATCTTCCAACCATAAATGGTGAGACAATGGGTAGTTCATAGAAGGCTAAGACTAGGACCAAGAAAGTGAAAGTGACCCACTAAAAACTAGTACTCATTTAATAAGAAACTAGTAGTCATTTAATTAGGTCTTTTCATTAGATAGACCAGTAGAGAACATGGTTAGTTCACAGGAAGAATAGTAATTATTTCTTGGCAAGACCTAGGCGTGGCCAGTGGGCCGGTATCGGGTCCGTCGGGTCGGGACCGGCGGGATTGGGTCGGGTCGGAGCGGGACGGGGGGAGGAGCGGGATCGGGTTGGGTCGGGACCGGCGTGATTCGCCGCCATCCCGTCCCGTGCCTTGACGGGATATCGGGATCGTTTTTTATTTTACACTTAATTTAAAAAATAACATATATATATATAACTCAATAATTAAACAAGATAGTGTAATAAAAACATCCAAGGTTGTTTTTGTGCCTCTTATATTATTTAATAGACATATGATTATTTTTGTAATACAAATACAATTGTCAAAATTACAACTTTGTGATGTTCAAAAGTTGCAAATTACATGGTAAAATTGCAATTAAAAAATTACATTTTGAAAAAAATCTGTTCTAGTTTCTTGATAATTTCCTGTGGTTCTTCGGTTGAAATTGGTATTTGTTGGTCAAATTGATCCACGTCGCTTCCACCACATTCGGATAAGATTTCGTTGTGGTTTTCGTCTTCTTCTTCGTTGATCTCCGGTTGACCGCACCTTCTCCGCTCCGCTCGTATCCAATCTCTGAATAATACTACAATCTCTAAGCTGTCTCCGGCTAATGAGTGTATGTGATCTCCTATTTGATATTTGCTGGCAGAAAAGGCGCTTTCAGACGTCGTTGATGACGCTTGAATGTTCAAAACATCTCGGGCCATCATTGAAAGTGTCGAAAAAGTCCTCATTCCCCTCCAGTATTTCAGCAAGTCTTCACGTCCTTCTTCATTGAGAACTGCTTGGTATGGTACAGAACCCTGCAAAACAAAAATATCAAAATCGCTAATTTGGTTAGTAGCGGTACGGCCGCACATTCTATTTCTGAGGCTTTTAATACTAGCCGCAGAAACAACATGTCTTTTGTGAGGTTGTGTTGAAGAAGAAGATGGTATGGAAGTCGGTAGGTTGCTAGCAGCTTCTTGTTGGTAAAACCTATATATTTTTTTGCATTCATCTTCTACGCTAGACAACACTTCTTCTTTAGTTTGTTCAATAAGTGGTGGGTGATTTGGATTTTTGGGACTTGGAGGTGATAGTACTGCTATACAATCGTAAATAGTTTCAATAAGTGATTTAGTACCGTCTATTTTAATCCTCGGATTTAATATATCACCAATAATATAAATAGTGGGAATAAGAATAAAATATTTTTTTATTTTGATAAATATTTTTTTAATAGCTGCCTTATAAGCTTGTTTATCCATATATTCATTAAGCAGTAAAAATATTAGAGTTATATAAAACAACATAGTTGAAATGGTAGGACAATATATATCGAAAAATTCGTTTGTTGCTTGAAAAAATTTGTCTAAAAATACAATAAGTTTAGAAATTTTTCCCCAATTGCTATCTACAATCATATCAGTTGAATTTTGATTATGAGAGTTAAAAAATAAAGTTATAAGTTTTCTATAGTCATAAGCAACAAGTAGTTGCTCGTATAAAGAATTTCACCTAGTGGGTACTTTTTCTGAAATTTTTCTATAAGGTAGTTTGCAATCGTGACAAGTTTTTTTATATTCTTTTATTCGTTGTATTCTATTATTTTTAAAAATAAAGTTTATAGCAAATTGTATTTTACTAAGAATTGATAGACCATCCTTTACAATTAAGTTATATATATAGCACACACATTTTATATGAAAATGATCTGAAAAAGATGGAGTTTGACTATTTTTTAAAATTGTAATAGCGTAATTGTTAGAAGAAACGTTATCTAATGTAATAGTCATAATTTTATCAGTTATTCCGTAATAATCGCACACTTGATAAATATTTTCTGCAATAAAAGTACCAGTGTGCCTATCATCTATATATCTATACGCTAAGATACGTTTTTGCATAGGTCATTTATAATCTATCCAATGACAGGTTACCGTTAAATAATCATGGCCGTTAGTACTACGGCCTATATCAGAAGTGATAGCCACTTTTTCATTAAAATGATATAATGAATAACGTAAATACTGTTGATATTCATGTGCGAATTTAAATACATCTCTCTTAACAGTTGATCTAGAAAAATCGTTAAAAACAAGATTATACATATCTCTAATGTAAAATGGTCGTTGGTGCAACAATTATTTTTAAAAAAAGGGGGGTTTTGAGCCGGACCTGGGCGGGATCGGGTCGGGACTGGCGGGCCTGGTCTGGACGAGACCATGTCCCGTCCCGGTTCGAGTCTCGATACCGCAATTTTCTTTTTAAAAAAATAATATTCGGGGCGGTGTCGGGGCGGGACCGGGCCGACCCGGCCCACTGGCCAGCCATAGCAAGACCATGACCAAGAAAGTGAGCATGGTCGGTTGGTTGGAGAAGAGGAGTAACGTGGACCTTGGAAAGGTTTTTCTTCAGTGGACCAGTCAACAGAAAAAATATTTTTTATATTGATGGTGGGTTTAGATAATGTATGCAACTACTTTAGTAGGTTTGGTGGTTGTGTGTCCTTTTTGATGAGTTTGATTATCGGGACCCAAGAATTCTGGTAGCTTTATTCTTTTCAATGAAGCTCTTTCAATGTTACAGTTGCGAATAAGTTACATCATTAACAAAGCATGTCTCACGTGACTTTCTTCTTGTAACAGTCTGAAGTAAAAGCATTCTTTGATGTTCATGAGCAAGAAGGAAGTCACCCAGGAGGAATTCACCTGGAGATGACAGGCCAAAACGTCACAGAGTGCATCGGTGGATCGCGAACTGTTACCTTCGATGATCTGAGCTCACGTTACCACACACACTGTGATCCTAGGCTCAATGCATCTCAATCCCTTGAGCTCTCATTCATTATCGCTGAACGTTTGAGAAAAAGGAGGCTTGGATCAAAAAGCGTATTAGGTCAATAGATATTTGGAAATGTTCAAATGTTGCCTTTTTTTATTTATGAATGATTGATTGTATGAGAATTTATATTTTCTTAAAACCAATTTGGAGGATATATGTCATATTTGCTACGTGCATACTTGGAGTGTTTGATGTAATGAGAGTTTGCTGAGACTAAGGAATAAAGCAAAGGAAGTTATTACTCTATATTTTGTATATTTATTAAATTTTATTTGTGTACCGAGTATACCAATCAACTTGAATTGCCTGTAACAGGTGCATATGTATCATCTGGAAAAAAACAGCAATAAGTGACTTTTTTTCCTTTTGCTGGTGGTGGGTGGGTTTTGTAGTTCAAATGAGAATATGAGCCTAGTATATTCTCAAGGGATTCGGCCACCTACCACTTAGACAAACATGGTCAATTGAAATAATAGGTATTTCTAGGTAAAACATAGATTCTTTCACCTATCTACTACTATTCCCACATATTTCTATTACTGTACATCTTATTTTATTTGTTGTTGGGGGGGGGGGGGGGTGAGTCCATGAATACTGTGCGAGATGAGTAAGAGATTTGGTGGACAACATCTTAGGCTTAGGTGGAAAATTTTGCACAGGCGGCTTATTTGCATAGCGGCATTTAAGGTGCAGCCGAGTTTTAGAAACTATGTATCTGTATTCTGTTAAAGGATTTTTAGTTATAAGTTTAAAGAGGTGATGTTGAATTTCTAATAGGAAAATTGAATTTAAATCAATGAATATTGGAAAAACTTACAAACATTAATAGGAATAAAGATTGATAGTTCATATTTCAGAAAAAAATACTTCCCGTTTTAAATATATATGTTGGAAACTTCAGACATACATGTACTAAATTTGTCAGCAAAACTTCAGGCATGATTATTGAAAGTTTGGCTTATTGGCGAACCAATTAACTTACTTGATAAGTCAAACTAAAAGCAAAAATTTTGAAAGTTTGATCCCATGCTTTATACGCGAATTTCGGCAACTTTGTTTGGCGTATGCATGAAGTTGATTTTGGAGCGTCTAAACTTATAAATTTTGTATACAACAGCTATGACTTAAATAGTAGTCCCAAAATCGATTATCTGTGCACTTGCCCCGTTAAGTTGATGCAAGATCCAATAACAATTTTGGGATGTAGGAGCAATTTAAACTTTTCTTTTAATAACATTTCCCGTGAGTTATTTTCGAACAATAATGTTTATTTCATTTACATGCGAACACGTTGAGAAGTTAATGCAGCTATTAGAATACCTATTCAATTCGACGTTGAGGCAATAAGGTTCATTAAATTAGGAAAGATGTCTTATATCAATACTAAACGCTAGTAGTATGAATAAGGATGTGAAAAATATGTACCATTTATAGAAGGAGCACGCCATTTACATGATAGGTTTTCACCGTATTTGTACTTAAAGCAAGAGGGATACCTAGCTCTCATTGAGAACACGTGAAAATTTTAGTTTAAACACAAACGAAAGTACTACTGTTAAGGTTGTCGTTTTCTTTATTTTCCTCTTCTTTTAGTTAACTAACTTATATATTTGCCACTCTGAGCATAATCAGACATTAGTATTTGGACAATTTTTAGGAAGGGCGAATAGCACTTTTAGTCCCTTGTTAATGTTATATTCTGATTTTAGTTTTTGTGTAATCCAACTCATCACTATTGACCTTCAATTATATTAAGCGGGGGATTTTGATCCTTCAACTAACTTACCCCCAGAAAATAACAGATTGTTAACTCCACTTAGAGACAATTTTGGTATTGAATTTATTTGGTGAATAGTGTTGTTTGCCCTATTATTAGCTCATGCGCAGAAAAGGTACCGACCATCATTTTTGGGGTGAAGAACCACTTAAAAGTACAAAACATGAATGTGGACGGGAACCAGAAAATCATGTTTGCAATGACATCATTCAGGTATCGATAGTCATGATTTTGCTAACATTGCCCGCAAGAAAGCTCGATATGGCGCAAAATGAAAATTAGTACTTGTAACTTGCAAGGTTTGATGTAATCCGCTAATGTTATGACCATTGGCGGCAATTTCTCGTTCTGCGAGACTTGCATATGCAGGCACTTATTATAACAATAACAATTCAGGAAGTTCTTTTTCTTCCGGCAAAAAAGAGCCACTAAACAAGGATTTATCCATTGTTGGGTACGTAGAAACTCTGCATTTGTACATAATGATGATAATACACTGCTTAATTTTGGACATTTTACCAGTTGAATTTTATTTTGGAGATAGCAAAACATATGACAGAAGTAAGGAAATATGAGAACTCTTCTCAAGAAATCTCAATGAAGAAAGATATGCAGATATAGAAAGCATTGATCCAAAATTGCAAGATTCAAATTAGCAAAAGATTCATCTTTAAGAAGCGAATAGTAGGCACAGGTTACTCGTTACCAAGCAAACTAAAAATTAATACCAGAATTCTCTCTGGGTGGTGTTAGCTATCTGTGAAATTTTTGACGATCTGTTAGTGGAAGAATCAAAATCCCACACTTAATATAATTGAAAGTCAATAGTGATAAGTTGGATAACACAAGGACTAAAATCAAAATATAGCATTAACACAAGGACTAAAAGTGCTATTTGCCCTTATAGAAAAAAAGAATTATTTCTGAATATAAGTTTATGCAAAACAAAAAAACATATATGGATAGTTTAGTTTCTTTCTTTCTTTCTGGTTATTGAGTTTTTGTGCATGTTTTGTGAGTGTACTCATGCTCGAGGAGCCTATTTCAGTCCATAGAGCGATTTACGCAACAAACACACATAATCTGGATGAATAGGATCCCTGAAACCCATAGACTGATGCATATATACCGTTTCATGAAGATTCTCATGTAAGAAGACATTCTTGACATCAAGCTGATGAATGGGTCAGGACTTGGATAGGGCAGTGATGAGGACGGTCCGGATGGTTGCGGGCTTTACGACCGGGCTGAACGTTTCATCACAGTCCACTCCCACATGTTGAGACATGTCATCACCTACAAGACGAGTCTTGTACCTCTCAAAAGAACCATCTGATTTCTTTTTATGTCTAAAAATCCACATAGAATGAATAATGTTAACATCAGGTGGACGGGGTACTAGGTCCCACGTCTTATTATCAATAAGAGCATTATATTCGTCAATCATTGCAACTTTCCAATTAGGATCGGACAAGGCATCCTTCGGATTTCGAGGGATAGGGGAAGGGACAACTGAAGCGGATATGTTAAACATCTGTTTAGGTTTATAAATTCCATGCATGGCACGGGGTTCTATGGTCCGAGAGCGTGTCTCGGCCGCGGGATGGGAGGGGGAGTGTGCCGCGGGATTGCTGGGAAGAGAATGAAGGGCATGAGTGGTGATACCAGTTGGCCGATGCTCGATTTGCCGAGAGGTGGCTGCAGAATCACCCTGAGGCGGGCTATTCTGGGCCTCCATCGGCAGAACCGCGTGGGCAGTGTGTCCCGGACTGTTCGAGGTGGGGGCGGGTGCCGAGGTCTGGGACGGCAAATTACGAATAAGAAAGTAAATAATTATCAGTAAAATTTAATTGCTAAAGTAAATTTTTGGTGCAAGTTTAAAGGGGAAAAAATATATTTTCTCTTTGAATATATATATTCCTAGCGCACAATCACTACTAATTCGCACATTGAAATTGCAATGACATCTTGACATAATGATATTAAAAAGTAATACACTACCAATGGATAAGGATTAAATTCATAATTGTATATTTCATTTGACCAAATCTTGTCCAAAAGCTCTATAAGTTGGAGTTGCAGTGCGCAATAATGCAATTTAATGGGGTGTTCACCTTTTTTCTTTTCTTTCAAATTCTCGTCAACATAAAAATCTAATTACGATTTAAGATATATAATCCTCAAAAAGTTAAAATATAATTTGCTTGTTCCGTTTTCAATGAAAAAAACATCTTTAGCTTTATTTTAAAAAGAATAAAAAAACTTGCAACAAATGCTAATAAAACTTAGGATAAACCAAAAAAAAATTGGTGGAACGTAATAAATCGGCAGAAAGGATTAAAAGTCAAAAAAGAAAAAAGGAATAATGTAACGCGCTCGGAGAGTTGCTTAAGTTTTACGCGGCAGAATTAACAAAGAATTCTGGAAATCATCTTCTCAATTGCAAATGCGACCGATGGAAGTTGAAGAAATAGATCGGAGAGCGGCGGCTCTCGGAGACCTCCGCATTCTTCCCGATGAAATTCTATGCGACATACTCACTTATCTCACTCCTCCTCATGTTGCTCGCCTTTCCTGTGTTAGCAGGTTTTTTTTTTCAATTCTTCAAAAACTTAGTCTTGTGTACTTATTTGTTAAGTATGTTTTTTGAATGTGCAATTTGTAATACAGTGTTTCGCAATGAATTTTTGGTTTGGAGCTCAATTTCTGTTAATTATATGTGGATAGGGATGAGTGTTCAATTTTGAATTTAGTTAAGCTTTATTTCATTCAATTGCATGATTTGTTGCTTCATCTAACGTATATGTGTTTAATTTTTATTCGATTCCTCTGTTAGTAGAATGTGGATCTTGTGTGCACTTTTGTTATGTTTTTGAATGTGCAATTTGTTATATAGTTGTAAATACAGTGTTGCGCGATGACTTTTGATTTGGAGCTCAATTTCTGCTATTTATATGTGGATAAGGATGAGTGTTCAATTTTGAATTTAGTTAAGCTTTAATTCATTCAATTGCATGATTTGTTGCTTCATCTAACATATAGGTGTAGTTTTTTCAATTGTCCAACTGATTGTTTTCTTCAAAAACTTAGTTTTGTGTATTTTTATTATGTTTTCGAATGTGCAATTTGTAATATAGTTGTAAATACAATAACTTCTGATTTGGAGCTCAATTTCTGCTATTTATATGTAGATTGGGATGAGTGTTCAATTTTGAATTAGTTAAGTTTTAATTCATTCAATTGCATGATTTGTTGCTTCATCTAACGAATACGTGTAGTTTTTCCAATTGTCCAACTGATTTTTTTTTCTTCAAAAACTTTGTTTTGTGTATTTTTATTTTATGTTTTTGAATGCGCAATTTGTAATACATTTGTAAATACAGCGTTGCGCAATGACTTCTGTGTTTGGAACTCAATTTCTGCTAATTATATGTAAATAGGGATGAATGTTCAATTTTGAACTCAGTTAGGCTTTTATTCATTCAATTGCATGATTTGTCGCTTCTTCTAACGTTTAGGTGTTTAATTTTTATTTGATTCCTGTGAATTAGTAGAATGTGGATCTTGTATGCACCTGATGCATTTCTTTTGGTAGAAACATTAAGGACTTGCTAAATTTAATTACTAATACATTACAAAGTGAAGGGTATTGTTTCTTTATTCTTAAATAAATGTGTTTAATTTTTATTTGATTTCTGTGAATCAGTAGAATGTGCATCTTGTGTGGTTTTAGTGCAGCTTAGGCTTCTCTATGTTTTTATGTGTGCGCGTATTTCTTTTTCTCTCACAAAATCAGTTCAATAGGGATTGTTGGTAACAAACAGTAGGAAATTTTCAAACTTTAATTAATAGATGATAAATGACTGGTTATGCCGTTTATTTCTTCTCATTTTCAGTTATCATTGGTCTATGGGCGGATAGATGCAGATAGTTTTCTTATTTCTCGTTAGGTGATCAAATTACTGGGGATTTGCTTGTGAGCATGTTCGTAGAAATATGACTAAATACTTAGAATATCTGCTTAACAAAGTTATGGATGATAATGACTAAGTTACTACTTCTAATGGTTGTGCCACCTATACCTGTTAATCACTCTTAAGAGTCAGTAGAGATGACCTTATTGATTGGGTATGATTTCCTGAGATACTTCTCCTTAACCAAAGTGCTGTCAGTGTCTTCCATTTTTTGAGTAAGCTTAAGGAAAATTCAGTGCGATTTTATCCCGTAGCTTTTTCAAATACTTTCTGTTTTGCAGTGTGATGTATATTCTATGCAATGAGGAGCCCTTATGGATGAGCCTATGCATTGATATTGCTGATCGACAGCTTCAGTATAAAGGCTCCTGGAAAAGAACAGCCCTGGATCGGTATGGTTATTCATAGTATTATCGTCTGCAATGTAGTTAACCTTCATTGACTCGATTCAAGTTCTCTGACAGTCAGTTCATTGTATTTTCCCCGTTGATGTAGATTGAATGTGACTTTCGGAAATAATGAATCCTGCCAGAAACCACTACACTTTGATGGTAAAATATATTGCTATTGGTTCGTTGGATATTCTTCAACTTCACGATGCTACTTGTACTGTACATAATATGCTAACGGGAGCCCAGCTTTGCAGGATTCAACTCTTTGTTCCTTTATCGTAGATTTTATCGGTGCTATACATCATTGAATGGATTTTATTATGATACCGGAAACGTGGAAAGAGCGAAGAACCTTTCTATAGAAGAGTTTCGTGATAAGTATGATGGACAGAAACCGGTATGGTGTTCGCAACTTATAAAAGCTTTTAACGCGCATGGAGTGGCCGTTAGATTGTTGATAATTTGTTAGATTTTCTTTGTATTCGCTATCGTTTATCGCATAAAATCTGTGATAAAATTATGTTTTAGCTTTGCATCATTTCAAGCCATTTTACCTCCTTCCCTTTGAACATACTGCCTTTCTCAAATTATATGTTATATATTCTTTTCTTTAACTCACCCCGCAATTGTGTCTACTTTGCTTAAAGGGACACCTTTACTCTATTATCTTTGACACTGATTGAATCTCCTAGTACCTGAAGTCACTGTAGTTACCACTTGAAAACTAACTAAAATGTTCAAGTTCTTGCATAGTTAGTTTTATGTCACTTTTGGACCCACTTTTACTTTACTTTAACATTTCAAGTGTTCCGTAATAGTTGTTCCCAAGTCAAAGTAGGATACTTGAATAGATGAAGATAGAATCTACTGTCTTGTAATCATTAGTTTTACATGTATATCAGAAAACAAATTACTAGTGATTCTTACTTATCAAAAGAAAATTATATAGTGATTCATACTAATCAAAAGAAAATTATATAGTGATTCTTGTTGTTTTTTCCTCTTCTCCTTTATTTTTGCTCTGTCTTTCCTTTCGTTTTCTTTCTTATTTACATTATATTCATCAAATTATCCCGAGGATTCATATAGCTAGACTCCAACTAGCTTGGGATTGAGGGTTAGTTGATTGATTGATATACACTAGATTTTTTTCTTTAGGTAAACTTGATTGCATTTCTATCATTGACCAATGTTGTTCGTGTGTCATCTTGAAAAAGGACAAAAGAAATGAGCTTAAACTGACCTTATAAAAAAAAGAGCTTAAACTGTCTGAACCTTTTTTATGTACTGATAGCTTATGTGCACGGTTTTCTTGAAAGACATCTCATATATTCATGTTATGATCTTCACCAAGCTTATTACTTACACTATAACAGGTTTTAATTGGTGGATTGGCCAACACTTGGCCTGCAAGGACTACATGGACAATAGAAGAGCTTTTAAAAAATTATGGAGATACAGCATTTAAATTATCTCAAAGAAGTCGTCACAAGATCAGGATGACACTTAAGGACTATGTGTCATATACGAAAGTTCAGCATGACGAGGATCCTCTTTACATTTTTGACGAGAAGGTTCCTTCCAATTCTGCTGTTTTCTCTGTACAGTTTCTCCGGTAACAGATAGTACTAATTTGAATTACATTCTCTCAGTTTGGGGAAGCTGCACCAGAGTTATTGAAGGATTACAGTGTTCCAAATATGTTCAAAGAAGACTTCTTTGATGTGCTAGACAGGGATCAGCGACCTCCCTTCAGATGGCTCATAATGGGACCAGAGAGGTCTGGTGCCTCTTGGCATGTTGATCCAGCCCTAACTAGTGCTTGGAATACACTTCTATGTGGTCATAAAAGGTATATTACCAGTCTCTCACTTGCCCAGTGATCTTATCTCAGGGTCTTGCTGAATGCTTCACTTGATACATGCATTGTTTGATAATTTGACCAATCAAACTCATACTCGTTACTGCCTGCATAGCTGGTAAACTCCCTGATCGATCAATGACGTTAGGGCAGAAAGCGATGGAAGTAGCGTTGGTTTTCTCAGTTGTGGGTGGAGAAAGTAGGGATGATCAGTAAATAGCTTCCAGAGTGTTGAAGAAAATAAGTCAAAGATAGAATCAGAACGCCTAAATAGGAATTTTATTTAGAAAGCCAATGCTTCTGAATGATACTTTCTTAAGCTCTCTCTTCCCTTCTGGGCCTATAGGCAGATCATACTTTCTTCATTTTATGATGGGTTCATGAGTGTATGTCTGCAAAAGAGGCGGTTTGCGGAAAATTTAAGTTCCGTCAGTCTTTCATTTTTTAAAGGTATTTCATGATAAGTGCGCTTGAAAATATGTGTATAGAAGTTCAAACAAAGTAAAAAGAGTTTGGCTTCAAGGAATCCTCCCATATTTCCCTGAATAGGCATTAGCATGTTTACTGCTTTGCATTTATATAGCTTGTAGTCGGAATGAACTAAAAAGAGTCTCTGCGAAGAAGTGGGTGGTGACAAAGCATAGATTTTGGATCGCTGTTGGGAGTTTCTTAAGCTATATTGATGTTGCTTGCTCAAAATTCTCCAACAATAACAAATGGTACTAAGTTGTCTACTTCTTGAGTTGTGACTCTCCTCCCCCCCACACACACAACACACACACACACACAAAAGGAAAGAAAAGAAGAAAAAACGGTAGGTTATTTCAGAAGAGATTTGAGTTTATTTTATAGCATGTAATAGACATATTAGGAGCTTCTGAAAAATCTTGATGTACTCTCGTATACACCGTCCAAGAATTTTTTTCTTCTACTGTAGTTTGAAACTAGTGGATTAATCACCATCGTGATACTTGTTGTGGGACAAAAAGGTCCTTATTCATATTTATTTTGCAGGTGGGCGTTATATCCTCCTGGGAGAGTTCCTTTAGGAGTGACAGTGCATGTAAATGAAGAAGATGGTGATGTCAATATTGACGCTCCATCATCTTTGCAGGTATTAATAAATTTTGAGATGCAAATAATTTGCTTCCACGTTGCCTAATTTGTGATTGATTTTCATCTATTTGAGCCATGTGTTATTTTTCTCTCATGTTCATCCAGTGGTGGCTGGACTTCTACCCTCTTCTTGCTGAGGAAGACAAACCAATAGAGTGCACTCAATTGCCTGGGGAAACAATATTTGTTCCAAGTGGATGGTGGCATTGTGTGCTAAATTTGGAGACTACTGTTGCTGTAACACAGAATTTTGTGAACTCCAAGAACTTTGAATTTGTGTGTCTGGATATGGCTCCTGGTTATAGACATAAAGGAGTATGCCGTGCTGGGCTTCTTGCTTTGGATGACATCAGTATTGAGGATGTCAGGAAAAATATGTTGACCTTGGAAAGTGGTTTGAGCTTCTCTGCCTTGTCAAGGAAAGAGAAGAGGATTAGAGTTGACCAACCTGCTAAAGGTTCAGACAATGGAAGTACAATAGATGGTGTCTCTGAATGCGTAGATTTGAGAGAGGTGGAATTTTCTTATGATATAAATTTCTTAGCTATGTTTTTGGATAAAGAGCGGGATCACTACACTTCGTTATGGAGCTCTAGCAACTCTATTGGGCAGCGAGAAATGAGGGAGTGGTTATCAAAGCGTTGGGTTGGAAAACCAGAGGCTAGAGACCTTATATGGAAGGTATTTATATATTCCACTTTCTGCTTGTTTATTGCTAGTGTTTGTTTTTCTTTTTCTTTTTTATCAATTAAATTTGTGGGATTTCACTGGGTATGTTGTTGTTCAACTAATGCCTCCGCTAATTGCATGAAAAACAATTTCCTGGAAATGTCGAGTGACCTTCTGGGGCAGGCAATGACTGTTCGAAGTATACCATGAGCTTCCCTGGAAAAAGTCAAACTATTGCCAGGGGAATAGAAAATTATCATTATTGTCTTTCCTTTTGGTATTTGTATTGAACCATTATATGATGTAGATCGGGATTGGTAAAGGAAAACGAAGGAATTTTAGAATAGACCCACTAGAAAGCAATAATTAGAAAACATTCATTATCAAATGAACACCCTAATTATTTACTGAACCTTGTTGCTTTGGTAATAAAATTGTTTTGTTACCAAAAAAAAACTAATTATGCAAACAAGAAGAACCTAAACTGTAGGAATACCTTGAAGTGGAAGATTTCCACTTGGAACACCCCTTGCAAATTTGGAATCAAACCATGGCATACAACCATCACCTCTCTAAACAGAAATCTCATGTTCAAAGTTAGCTACCTAAAATGGAAAGAAAGACACTATTTATACTAGTGTTCTTATTAGTATTACAAATACCTAAAAAGTCCTTAGACATAAGACTAGATTGAATTGGGACGGAATTGAAAAAGTGGCCAAATGCAGAATTGAAGTTCCAGGACATCATTGCGGTCTTCATGATGCTGCCTTCTTCGCGATTACGGTCTTCAATGTAGCAAAAATCTGCAGCTTCCAAATGTGTTTTTGGTCTTCTAATTGCTTTGGAGCTTGGCTCCCTTCCTCAAATACCCACTTTGGTATACTTTGTAACTTGAGGTCATCCATCCATGCTTTCTCTAAATCCTCCAAGCCCATCAGTAGCAGAAGAATAAATCCTTGATCTACATCATCGTATGAGACATTAAAGCTTATGAGTTTATATATGCATAATTAGCTGCATGTCAGGAACCTTGGCCTTTTCAGCTGCACAGATGATCGCACATAGTCTCAGGTTATGAATGTTCTGCACAATGAGTTGTTAGATCAATAATTGGTTCTCTCTCATTAGGGCCACCTTTGTGTAATTAAGCTTCTGTTATCACGTTTGACTTCCTTAGAATTACTTTTGCTAGGGAGCCTGTCTGGCGCTGAATGCTGATAGATGGTACACGTACGTGACAGAAATCTGTACCTTCCATGGGTTGCCGTTGCCAACTGATGATGAGAGGCTTCCTGTTGGAACAGGCAGCAATCCAGTAAGTTTTTGTGCTTAGTGGATCTTCTACTGACGTGCTTAATTTATTAGTGTCACTTTTTTCTCTAGACTCGAGTAGAAGGGAACTTTTAGTTAATATTTTTTTTTTAAATGAACTTTTAGTTATTATTGGCGCCTGACATTATTACCTTGTTGAGGTTTTTATACATCAATACTCAAGTAGGCTTTTCTCATCTCAACGACTTAATGCTGAAGAAAGGGTGGAGGATCAATTATTAACCTAACAAGTGGTAATAACTGTGTACAGGTTTATCTAGCTGGGGACCATGTGATAAAAATACTTGTTGAAGAGGGATTAGAAGCTTGTCTTCATTCTTTGGGCACTGAGGTAACCTGTACTTCTGGCAGTTATTTTTCCATCTGATATATTTCTTTGTACTTCTATTCATTCAGTTTGGTTTGATCTTTTGCAGCTCGAGTTTTACGGTTTACTCCAGAAAATAAACTCCCCTTTAAGGAATCACATTCCTAGTGTTTTAGCCAGTGGGATTCTCTATATTGAAAATGGATTGTGCAAGGTTCGGTGTTGGGATGGCAAAGAAGTTCCAGAGGTGATTGCTAATCTTAGTCCCCTTGTGGAACATGAGCAAGTTGATTATCCATTTGGTTTATGGAGTAAAAGACAGAATGATTATAGAAAAGCCGGGATGTCATTACCCGAACTAGTAACCGCTGGCAGTGGCGCAACAACATGGCCATATGTCATAACACAGAGATGCAAAGGGAAAATATATGCTCAAATGTTAGTGAAATCGACTATCTATAATTGACTGTATCATTCATTTGAAGTTTTTGCAGTTGTTTTTTGATGTCCTGCTCCTCTTTTTCATTTATTTTGTGCTTGCTAGCAGAAGAGATTCCATCTCATGGGAAGATGCTCTAAATTTGGCCTCGTTCCTGGGAGAACAAATGCGCAACCTTCATCTTGTGCCGTGCCCAGCTTTGAATGATTCGACATTGTTGGAAACCCAGCAGAAAGGAGTCCCCAATGCTAATGGGAATCTTGAGGATGATGAGGACAAGATTTGTGCCCCTGGAGAGTGGAATTTATTCCTGAGAACTCTGAACAGGAAAAAGAAGGATATTTGTGACCGCTTGACCAAATGGTAAACATTTAACACCATAATACTTTGTTGATCATAAAGCAGTTTTTTAAAGTCAGTATTATGCAGTCTCCTTATTACCTTGGTTCTGCTCACGTGGCTTTGTGCCTTTGACTGTGATGCTTGAGATCATGCATTTCATTTATTCCCCTAGATACTAGAGCCCTAGATAATAGAGCTGTGGGTCTAACTCCTGTCTATTTTCTAGAGAATTTCTTGGGTTGATTAGTGTTACATCAACATAAATGCTATCAGGGATTATATGAATAGGACCTCAAACTTGGCCTCATTTTTTAAGTATGCCCTCCAACTTTGGGTGTGCACGAGTAGTCACCTCAAACTTGTAAAAAGTTGAACACGTAAACACAAATGTTGACGTGGCACTGACGTGACAAATTTTGGAGGTGTCTAGACGATCATTTTGTAAGTTAAAGTGTTCAACTGACAAAGTGGAGACAAGTTGAGCTGCCTACTTGTGCACACCCAAAGTTGGAGATCATACTTAAAAAATGAGACGAAGTTTGAGTGCCTATTTATGTATTATTTTTTTGGGGTTCTTAGTTGTCTCTTCATTTGGTGTCAGTTCAGCCGATGTGTTACTCTATGAAACCAAAGCCTTTCTTTGGACCATTGGTTGCCTACCACAATTTACCACTAGTCTCTTTAAAATGGTTACTTGAGATCCACTTTTATTTCAGCTAATGTTCAAAGTCTCCAAAAAGTCAATTTTCTCTAATTTTTTACTAATTTGATTTAAATATAATAAGTTTCAACTCTATTAATAATACACACACAGACACATAAAAAATATATTCAACTTTTCCCTTAATAGTTGTGATGAAATAATTTATAAAGAAGAACTTAATTTGAAATTTCATAAGACACCTAAATTTGGACAGGAAAGTACTTTTGTAAAGTCATTTCTTGAATTGAGAAGATAAATCCTCACTGACTTCTTTACTACTTATATATTGCATAAATAAGATGGTAGAGGAGGCATATTACCCTAGCTAACTCTCCTATACACCACATGAAGGACAAGAATGTTCAGTTATTTAGAATTGGGGAAGAATTATATTTAGACAAACACTTCTTATTAATCTGTGTGTTGGATTTTGTGCTGCTTGTTTTCTACTGGATTAATGTTTAACTCTCTTGTTAACCTCATCAATAGTTACGTAGGTTAGTTCTTTGTGCCTTATTTGAACAATTCTATTCAGAGATATTTTACCTGTTAATGTGTGTGTTGGGTACTGTCATCCCTGTCTTCAACTGTGTTACTCTTTTGCAGTGTGGGGTACCTATACATGAGTTTTTCCTGTGCATTTACATATCTGGTGCAAGCACCGTAAATTTGAGCTGCTAATGCATAGTTGGATCTGAGTGTTTTCTGTTTCAATCTGTAGGGGTGATCCGATTCCTAGAGAACTGATTGAGAAAGTTGAAGAATACATCCCTGACGACCTCAGAAAGGTTCTTATATTTAAAGATGAAGTTGATTGGACTTCCTTCAATCGGCTACACACTTTATTGTTTCTTGTCCTTTTTCCTTTCTCTTAGTGACAACGGCACTTATGTTCACTCTCTGGTGAAATGCATTTCTCTCATTCTTGTTTATGGTCTCCTATTTAAGGTTGACATGGGCGTCGGTTCTTGTACCTGGATACACTCCGATGTAATGGATGACAATATCCACATGGAACCATGTTCCCTTACTTCTCGTTCTGGAGGGACTATTGATGATCCTGAGTTAATTGACAATGTTTCTGCGAATGGATCTGATTTTAGTGAGGCTATGCATGCATGGCGTCCCACTCATATACTCGATTTCAGCGATCTTTCTGTTGGTGAGTTATGAGCAACTTTTACCTTGCTTTTTTTGGGCTTGGTCTGCTGGTTGTTTTGTATTTCGTTTCTTGGTGGATGAACCATGTTCTTATATGGACTGTATTAGTCTTCTACTACTTGGCCCTAAATGATTCATAATTCGGACAACTTAAGGTACGTCTGAGATAGGAACTGTTTCATGATTGTTCATGTCAAGTGAATCTGGTGAAGTTTATGGTGCTTATTAGATAGATATCAATGATTATTTAGCACAAAAAGAGAAAACTAAGAAAAGAAAAGGGAAATAAATATGGAACTGATTTGGATTTTAGAGTTTGGCACCAGTTTAAGAGGCAGGCTTTGCCTATTTAAACAAATAAATAAATAAAATCAGATAGTAGGTACTTCCAATTTACTGTTTAGTAAGTATAACTTGTGAACTATTTTCTTTTATTTTCTGTATGTTTTGGCATACCAATTCTAATGTACAGTTGAATACTTCCCTCCTTGAATTGTGCAGATTAGCTTTTACTTATTTTAACATGAGAGCTAATCAATAAGATATCTTAAGGACTAGCGGGTCCCAAAAAAAAAGCTCTTTACCTTTTTCACGGATGGTTTCTGACTTTTGACAAGAGAAGCTTTTTGGTGCATATTTTATTGGCAGTCTCTAGTGAAAATATTACACGCGTTGTCACTTAACTTCAAGTAGATCAGTCTCAAGTTAGCACAGTAATCTTGCATCACTAAAAACTTCATATGCGGAAGGTTATAAAATGCTGATTCCTTTCATTTTTACTTCTAAACATTTGAGTTTCTGTGATTAGTAACCAGTTGTTTTCTCAGGGGACCCGATCTCTGACTTAATCCCGATATACCTGGATGTCTTTAGAGGAGATCCACATTATCTGAAGCAGTTTCTGGATAGCTATAAACTTCCATTTGTTAAAACAGGAGTGGATGCATCAGCTAAAAGCAACGGATTTCAGAGACTTTCTTACCGAACCATGTGAGTACATATGTTCTGATGTCATGTTTCTTCTATATTGCTGTCATTGTTTTTTCATGAAATAATTGGAGACATTTTTTTCTTCAAAGTTAAATTATACTACCAGAGCTTATACAATATCCGATCTTATGAAGATAGTAAGACGTGTTTTGGTAACATATAAACTCATGCCTTAGAATCCAAAAACCTCGGCCTTCACCAAATCAAGGCATGATTTGTCATTTTCAGAATTGTTGATTGTCCACCAGTATCATATTCTCAATCAGACCCCTCAATCACTTTCAAACTCGAGTCATTCTATATGCATTACTGTTTAACATGCTGAGAGTTGCTGAATACACTAGGAGTTTGAAGTTGAGATCATTCAGTGGAGGTTTTAGTCGATTATTAGAACTAGAGACCAAATGCTCTTTGTGATAGCCAAGATGAGCATTGTGGATGAAGATGGAATAGATTGGAGCCTCATCCTCCTTTTCCCATGAAATACGCTTTAAACTCACTTTGAATGACTTCTGTCTATACAGGTGCTACTGTATTTTGCATGACGAAAATGTTGTAGGAGCTATTTTCGGTACTTGGAAGGAACTAAGGACGGCAAAATCATGGGAAGAAGTCGAGGAAGCTGTATGGGGAGATCTTAATAGTTATACAGGCTCCTGTTGAATTTTCTTTTTGTTCTTTTTCTTTAATTTTGTCTTTCAAACCCTTAATAAAAGTTTTATTGATGAATGTTGAACAAGTCCAATTGCGTGTACACTAACATTTGTTTGAGTTAATTTATTGATATTTTTTCCTTTCTCCTACTGATCATTTCTTCAAAATTTAGACAAAATTATTATCTACCATAAAAACTTAAAACAATGATTGTGGAGTCGGTACTCTGTTGGAAAAACCAATTGTTTTCCTTGTTTTCTGATTTTACGCCTTTCCTTTAAGCTAAAGCCACAAAGAGCATGTGTCACCTGAGTTATGTTGTTCTCTACGTTTGAACATTGTCCTACTCGGAAAGATTGAAGTGTGATGCAAAGACCTAATATAAGAGTAAATGGTGATATTGAGTCCACGTCTTATCTTTATCTATAAACGGAATATTGTTGGTTCAAGTGTTCGGTAGGACAATCGGGTTATCCAAAAACTCTTCGTTATATGTTTTGTAGTCATCTTTTCTCGCATCTTTTCGATAAAAAAGAGTCAGGTGCACATGTAAAGGTGTGCCGTAGAAACAAAGGTGTTCATCCTATAGTAAAACAAATAAATAAAAGTGACCTCTTTAATCGCTCTGTACGACTGTACCTCCTACTGACAATGTGTGGGTGGACAAATATGATAACAGATCAGAGATTTACTGCTAAAACTCAAACATAGTAGGAATAGAAAAAAAAAATCTCATCCCAGATTCAGGCAATGCACAAAAACTTTTGTTTTCTTGTGGGACAAGTGTATGTTTCTAAAGACAACTTCTCCACTAGGCAAAGGTTTCAAATGTAGTAAACACCTTTTATTAGTCAAAACAAAAAAAAACTATCAGCAAATTATAGGGTGAACTCTTGAGAGTCTATTCCAGGAAATTACAGCAATTACACATTGGTTTCTTCTTTCACCCTTTTTGGTAATTACAACAGTGTACACATCAAAATTGACCAAGAAAATCACCACTAGTTTCAATCATATCTTCAATATCAGCATCTTCCAATTCATCAAATTCCGTACTGCCCCCATAAGCATATGTTCCACCCATTGGGACCTGCAAAGGGATTCTTGCCTCTTGTATTATTGCCAAAACTTCTTCCATGCTCTGGGAGGGGTTATTTACATCGACGCATTCGTAACTTCCTCCTTCCATCAGTTCCACTGGCAAGTTCTTCAAAAACCAGGGATGCATTTTAATTTCTGGAATGGTTATTCTCTGCAAAAGAATAATCAGCATGCATGTTAACACCAAGATTTGATTATGATTTTGGCACATTTGCAATAGTGAGGTGCCTTATCAATCCTCACATAACATGAAACAAGAAAAGCGAATGCAATTTTGCGGAAGGAAGAATAAGGGAGGGCCTTTGGTGGGAATGGACCTTGCACCAAAGCAGAATATATTAGGTGAATGAGTTAATTACTGATAATGAACATTTCACTTGAATAGTTTCTAGCCACAACAAATGAACTATTCTATGATCCACATCTTTAGCAAAAGAGAAGATGATTTATTACCTTTTCAGGGTCTGCCACAAAAATCCTGGTTAAGAGATGGCGGCATTCAAGGGAAATTCGGACTTGTTCGGGAATTGAGTAGCGCACGCTGAGTATTTTCTGTCATGGAAACTAGCTAATCATAATGCTGAAGTAAATTGCTCAATGCTGGACACTTGCATGATTTAATGTAGTAAATTGACAGGCAAAATTCAATCCAGAACAAGCTTCTTTTTTTCCATCTAATTATATATGTTTCCATCACTCACAGCAATAGTCTTTGTAAAGTTTTTTGGATCACTCGGATCTTGAAATGGATAAGCTCCAACCAGCATTATGTATAAGGTGACTCCACATGACCAAACATCTGCAAGCTATAGTTTCAAGAATTAACAGGTGGAGAAAAGAGTATGTACCATAAACATTATAAAAAAATTCTGCAGGTAAAGAAGAAAGAACAAGTACCTTTCCATCATATTCTTTCCTTGTTAGGATCTCTGGTGCTACATAAGCAGGTGTCCCAACAGTGGACTTAGGTTGTGAATGAAAGACGGATGACTGCAAACAAGTGTAGCAATTTTTATATGAATTTAAATCTCGAATAGATGCGAAAAAACAAAAAAAACATGGAGAAAAGATTAGTAACCTTGGAATAGCCAAAATCACATATTTTGACACGAGGTGCAGCACTTCCGTCAAGTAACGTGTTCTCCAATTTGAGATCTCTATGACAGATTTGCTGCAACGGAAGACCAAAAAGTATACTAAGTGCCAAAAGGAGGACTGAACGAAGAGTTCACAGCATGAGAAGTATTGATGCTGTACCATGAAATGGCAGTAGCTAACCCCTGATATCAGTTGTTGAAAGAAGAACCTTGCCTGAGGATAAATAAACATTACCAAGAACTCTTCAGCTGACTTTATACTAGAAAAGGGTCTGCTATAATTGCTGCGCTGAGCAGTGTAATAGGAAAAGAACTTTTACTTTGATATATATACAGAAACATAAGGGGTTACTGAAATTATAACATATTAAGGGACACTCTCAAAGCATATTACTTTGTAGTTTCAACTTTTAAGATGGCATTCATGGAAGTTAATAATCTACTATCACTACTCATCAACGGACTGATGACTTGAGGGCCTTTAATGTTCTGCCTTTAACCATGTAAAAAGTATATTCCCTGGGGACCTCCCATGTAGGACCATATGAAATATCATAGTAGAACACTACTGTACCATGAATTCGTTCATTCGGGACAAAACTAAAACAGCTGTGAGTGATGTTAGCAAAGACTAATTGTAGGAACTGGTACAAGTATCATTCGTTTTTTTTATAAGTGGTATAAGTAGCATTCTTGCCTCATCTTCATTAAATCTTCCAGCATTACAGATCCTCGCAAAGAGCTCTCCTCCCGCCGCATACTCCATTACTATTGCTAGATGAGTAGGTGTCAGCAAGACCTGGAAGAGTTATTAAGTCCATTTATAATTAAAAAGCAAACAATAACAACACTGGAGAGTCTACTAGTCAATTAGCTACGTATTTTACTTTGCTTGACTATTATTTTTTAACAGTCACTATAATCCCACTAGTTGTAAACTGCCAATCATCAAAATGCCAAAAACAAAATAATCTGCAAATCATTAAATTATGGCTACTATTCAGAAAAGTTCAATGCTTTCAATCCATAACATGCCGAAGATTGCTTCAAAAAGAAATCATAACATCACAAATTTTAAGTATCTTGTTACTGTCATTACCAACCAGATCCTCTGTCCTAGTAATTAATTCAATAAATTAGAAAGAAAAAAAACAGGAGTTGAGACCATTTTTTATGAGACATGTACAAGGTTAAACAAACAACTTAAAAAGAGTTCCTTATAAGCATCGATGACAGCAATAACCAGAATCCCCACATCAATCAAAGCAGATAACAGAATAAAGAAGAAGATTCTTTGTAACAGTAAAAAATAAAACAGAGTATACCTCCTTAAATCTCACAATATTTGGATGTTTCAGTGATCTATGATTCATAATTTCCCTTTGCACATGTTCATCTATCTGTAACCTCAAAACAGCCAAAAAGAAAATTCATTTTGTCACCTCCCAAAAACATAAACAAATAAAAATTAAAATACCCTAGCTAGATGGAGTAAAAGGGGAAACCTTTTGGCCTCTTTCAATAAACTTAACAGCTAAGAGCTCTTTGGTCTTCTTGTCACTAACAAGCTTTGCTACTCCAAAATTACCAGACCCCAACTCCTTCACTATCTCATAATGTTCCATAATTAAATATAAAGGGATAAAAATGAAAAAACAAAGCAAGGGGGTTTCAGATTCTTCAAAATTCAGAAAGAATCAAACTTTTTTCTCCAGTGTTATATATAACTGAGATTGACTTACAATAAGAACAAAATATTCAGAGGTTTAGTTGAGGAAAGACTGGAAAAACTAACTGATAGTCTATTGGATAAATTTTCTTGGCAGGTACTAAGGTTGTTCAACTATTGTCATCACTAATTAGCTCAGTGTGTAGGAAATTTTTTTACTTTACTGCAGTTAAAGGAGACTTTTGCAAGTTAATTAAAGATTTTGAATTCTAACCGTGAACATATTTATTAATAAATGTTTTTTTTTCTACTGTCTCTACTTGCATTAAAATTTGATTAATTTAAATTCAAATCACGTAAGATCATTTAAAAAAATCGCTCTCTATTAAAAAAAATTCATATTCGAACTTGAAACCTAAACCTTAGTTAACGGAGTCAGTCTCATTCGCAACACCAAATCATACGGCGGTAACAAATGGTTTTACTTTCAATGTAAACTTTCTGATTCAAATTTAATGAAGCAATATAGATACCGAACACTAAATAAAAATTAGAAAATAGGAAGGAAAAAAAAAGTGATTGGACACGTGGTAAACGTTGAGAAGGAAACAAGAGGTAGGAAGTGTCTACACAACATGACAAAACAACTTTCTTGTCCGAAATATTGTGCAGAAAAGTTGCCACTAATTGTGATTTTTGGTGGGTCGAATGATTGGAGTTCTTCATGTTGGGGCTGGACCTATGAATTTGGGCTCTTTGATGAAATTGGAATGATCCAATTGAGACCCTATAAACTTGGGTCATCAAAAGGCCAATAAAGACGGCGGAGGAGGCCCGCAATTATGCAAAGATTGAATTAGGATTTGAACCGATACTAATACGCCTACAATCATTTTACAGATTGGTAACAACGTGATATTCAGGGATGGCAATGGTGCCGGACAGAAAAGTTTTTCCTTATGCAAGATGGGCCGAATTTGACCTTATATGGGACGGGACAGAGCAAATTGAAACGACATTTCCTTTTTAAAGATCTAATGCGAGATGGGGTGAGCAGAGATCTTGCTTAAATCTTTGAATCCAAGATGCCTTCAAAGTTCATATTACTAACTTAAACAGTGATGGGTCTTGAATATCTCATTTTTTACCTAGCATTCCTTATCTAATCTATCTATCTATGTCATCTAAAATGGTGGTTTAGTACATTAATCTTATTTAATTTTATTTAATTACGTAGAATAATGTAAATCTCCTTGCAATGGTGGTTTACCCATTGCAATCTTATCGCGAACAAAGTGAATATTCATCTCAATATACTTGGTTCGCTGATGCTGAACCGGGTTATGAGACAAGTAGACAGTAGATATGTTGTCACATTAAACCAAAGACGCTTTACGTAAGGGACAATGAAGCTCAAGAAGGAGATTTTGGAGCCAACACATCTCTGCAACAACGTTCGCAACGCCTCGATATTCTGCTTCTACACTCGAGCAAGAAAGCGTGGCTTGCCGCTTGGTAGATCACGAAATAATATTATCCCCAAAATACACAATAGCCGGACATAGAGAGACGGGTGTCCGAACAGCCTACCCAATCGGCGTCCGTGAAAGAGAGCAACCTAGTCGGTGCGGAAGGATATAGATGTAGTCCATAGTCAAAAGTATCATTAACGTACCGAATGATACGCTTAAGATCTGTAAAGTGAGGCTCCCTAGGAGCGTGCATGAACAAACACACCTGCTGAACAGCATACGCAATATCGGGCGAGTGAAGGTGAGATACTGAAGAGCACCTGCGAGACTTCTATAAAGAGAGGGATCGCTGACTGGATCCCCGTCATCTGCGTTGTGTTTGGACTTTGAGTCAACTGGCGTGGGCATGATCTTGCAATTTGTCATTTTAGCTCGGTAGACAATTTCCTCTATATACTTACACTGACATAAGAACATGGCATGTGTTGATATGGTCATGGATATCCCTAAAAAAATAACTCAACTTGCCTAAATCTATCATAGCGAATTCAGACTTGAGTAGGGCAATGATCTCGTGTTTCAGTGCATCAGAAGAAGCTGTTAGAACAATATCATCCACATATAAAAGAAGGTAAGTTATGTCAGTACCTCGATGAAGAATAAAAAGCGAATGATCACTCTTGCTGCACACGAACCCAATCTGTATGATGTATGTAGCAAACCTCTCATACCAAGCCATATGTTTGTTTTAAATCATATAGTGACTTACGAAGGCGACAGACATACTGAGGAACCTCCGGATGCACAAAGCCAGGTGGTTGATGCATATAAACAGTTCTTTCAAATCCCCATGTAAGAAAACATTTTTTACATCAAGCTGGTGAATAGGTCAATTATTCCCCATAGCTATACTCAGCGAATAGGTCAATTATTCCCCATATCTATCCCCATGTCTTTGAATTTTGTGATGATAGAGCCACATACAACGAATCACATTCACCCCCTCTGATTTTGGGACAAGATCCCAAATATGCTGATTAGTTAACTCATTAAACTCCTCATGCATGACCGCATTCCAATTTGGGTCAAGTTTGACTAATTTTGGGTTTTTAGGAATAGGTGAGATAGTGTGAGTGGATAGGTTAAAGCAAACTTTTGGTTTGAAAATCCAGTGTTTTGTATGGATTTCCATTCGGTGCGTGGTGACGGTCACTGGTTGGGAAGAGGAGTTGTGTGGTTACGGGTTGGGTGTCAGGGCAGTGTTGTCGGGCAGTGGCTGGCAGGGTGACAGGACAGTGGGGTGAGGCAGTGACTAGCAGGGTGTCAGGATAGCAGTGTTCGGCAATGTGGTGGGTGACTCGATGGGAGGGAGGTGCAGTGTGGTGGTAGTGTCGTCGGGCAGGGAGGTTGCGGCAGGGCTGTTGTTTGACGGGGCGGGTAGAGGTGGTTGCGATACATTTAGAGGTTGCGGATATTATAGTGTATTTTAGACTAGAGGTGAGCTGTCCGGGTCATCAACGAATCCTTAATCAGTGGGTCGGAATTGGTGGATGTTGGCAAATGGGAAGACGTTCTCCTCAAACGTGACATGACGTGAGACTATAATTTTGCATGTGGACACATTATAGCATAAGTACTCCAATGGTTCGACGGGAATTCCAAGAAGACACACGGAGTGGTACGGGGTGCTAATTTGTGAGGGACGGTGGAGGCAAGATTCGGGTAGCAGAGACAATCGAAAATTCGAAGATGATCATACGTAGGGATACGACTACATATGAACTCGGTGGGGGTCCTGTTTTGGAGCGTACGGGTAGATAGTATATTAATAAGGTATTCTGTCATTTTAATGCATATACCCAAAAGTTGGGGGGAAGATACACATGAAAAAGTAAGGTACAAATCATATTGTAATGGTGCGGAGAATTCGTTCAGCTTTACTATTTTAAGAGGAAATATGAGGGCAGGAGAAATGAAATCCCATGCCATTAGTCACACAGAATCTATGAAAGAGAGAATTATTAAACTCATGACCATTGTCACATTGAAACGTTTTTATTTCTTTTTCAAATTGTGTTTTAACATACATACGAAATTCAAGAAACTTGAAGTAGACCTGAGATTTTTAGTGGAGCGGATAGACCCATAGGAAGTGAGAAAAATCATTCAAGAATATTAAATAATATTTATGACCCAATTTTCTAGTAATATGAGATGTCTATAAATCTGCATGAATAATATCAAAGGGAGAAAAAGTAATACGCAAAGATGATGTAAACGAAAGTCTAACATGATTTCCAATATGACAAGACTAGCAATTTTGGGCAAGGTTCCCATTATTACATTGAATTAAATTGCGGTTTCTAAGAAAATAAAAAATACGAGCTCTGGGATGTCCAAGTCTACTATGCCACATTGAGGAGGAGATTGCAGCTAGAGATGTGGGAGGGTTGACACTGGCAGCGGACGCGGATAGAAAAGGATAGAGGTCCCCACACTATTGTATCTCGTAAGAAGTTTCCCCGTACATAGGTCCTTCATAGAAAAACCAAACGGGTCAAAATCAATAGATTCGAAATTATCAGTGGCAAATTTTCTAACAGATATTAGATTCTTGATAATGTTAGGGGCATATAGGACGTGTTTAAGGGAGAAAGGAGGGGTGCGGTGGTGGAGTTTGTGTATGACCAAACCCTTGAATTGGAATGCGATAATCATTTCCGATCATAATAAATTGAGGAGTATTTAAATTGTGCAGGTGAGGAAGATTACCAGAGTTGTGAGTGAGGTGAGACGTGGTGCTCGTGTCCATATACCAAGTGTCATCGGGCTACTAAAGATTTAATGTGCTGAAAGCCTCGCCCAAGTTTGTCAGAGTGAGGCCGAAAGTGGACTGATGGGCTATGGAAAAATGGGCATGATGGCTGGGGCCCTTCGGGCGCGACATTGAGTGGGCTCCCAGGATGCTGGGCCGCTGTTGTTGCCACTGTTGCAATTGGGTTGCGGCTGCTGGAAAACTGCTGGCCCAGTTCCCGTATAACTGAGAGGGTAGTAGGCCGACCCATTGTGTTAGGTGCTGAGCCTGTTGTGGCTGGCTAGAACTATTGACCCGTCTCCCTTGGCCTTTACCTTTGCCTCCCCGGCCACTTCCGCGACCTCTGCCTTTGCCGCAACCGCAATTGTTCTGTGGCGGGTGTGGCCGAAGTGTGGTGGCTAGCCGATGGTTGTAGTGGTTGGTGTGGGGGCGTCAACCACTAACGCCTTGGGGTTGTGATCGTCTTGTTTTGTTCATCTCGTCTCCTCTAATAGCAATTGGGACCACGCTTTGTTGAAACTCGATAGGGGATCGGCCTGTTGGATCATCGTTGCAAGTATGTCGTATTCACCTTTTGATAAACTATTAATCAACTGCAGAACCATCTTCGTGTTAGAAACTGGAGTACCCACGTTAGATAATTGGTTGGCAAGCAATTTTAATTATTTGCAATAGTCGGCCATATTTAGAATTTTTTCAAGACAGGTGGTGTTGAATTGCTCCTCGAGATACACGACACGTGTATGTTTGTTATCTTGAAAAAATTCCTCAAACTGTGTCCATAACTCTTGAGCCAAAGCTCCGGTCTTCATAATAGTGTGAAGCAGATCCTTGGAAATAGTGCCATAGATCCGCTGCTTGACGATAGCGTCAAGTCGTTTCCACGTCGTGTCGTCGACGTCGGGTGGGCGGGGAAGTTGGTATCAATGTGGTCAAGCACGTTGTAAGCACATGCATGAATTTGGAAAAGTTCAACCCATGACGCATATTGTCTATCATCTTGATCAAGAATCAACGGGATGAAGTTCTTGATATTGGTTACTGCGAAAGCCGGATGAAAGGTGTTGGGGTTGGAAGAGGGATGAGGATTTGTGACGTCAGGTGTTGATGAGGAAGAAGCGGGAGAAGCTATGTGGGTCGCGGGTGACGCCATGAAGGTTGTCGGAAAGTAGGTGTAGAAAAATAGGGGGCTCAAGACGTATACGAGGTGTATATGGGGCAGTATCAGCCGTATACGAGGTGTATATCGGCTTAGGGAGGATGTATAAGGCTGCATACAAGTAGTATATGGCGGCAGAGATGGTATATCAGCCGTATACATGGTATATATCGGTTGTGTATAAGGTTGTACACAAGTTGTATATAGCGGCATGGAGGGTATATCAGTCGTATGCAGGGTGTATATCGGCTATTTATAGTAGGGTTTGGCGTCAGAAAGAAAGAATGGGGGGGGGGGAATAGAGTTTAAGAATTTTTGGCTTTTGATACCACGTAAAATATTGTAAATTTCCTTGATTGAAGTCCTTTCATTAATACTATATATATATATATATATATATATATATATATATATATATATATATGGTGTACAATTATAATTCTAATGGAATAAAGATCTCTACTTTACATAATTATACTCAAATATTAATTATAGAATATTGTAGAATATACGATAAATATATAAAAATATATTCACTATCAAATTAAGCAAATGCATTAATCAAGGCTGGGGCATCACTTTTCAGGTGGGAGTTTTATAACATCCGATCAAAGTGATTTTTGTGATAACGAAGCAAAGTAAGATCATTTTTATGTAACAGAAAAAGTAACTTTTGTGTAGCGAACACAAAGTTGGATGACCATTTATATGAGACAGATTTCTTAATTTATTGTGTTAGCTAAATATGATTAGCATTATCATTTTTACAAATTTTATTTTTTTTAAAATTTTTATTTTATAAACCAAATACAATTTTAATATTTATGTAATTTTTTAAGATTTGTATAAAAACCAAGTGTGAACAAGTATTTCATTCTATTAAGAGACAAGACATGGTTGGATAGTTGATACTAGAGGTGGTAAATTGGTGGGTCAGGTCAAACTGTGTTGGGTCAAAACGGGTTATTCAATGAATCAGTCAAAATTCAATCCAATCCAGACATACTTGGGTCAAAATGGGTTAGGTCAAGTTGGTTTAAAAGTAGGTTATAACTCAATCCGTCCAACTTTACTCAAACATTTTCTCACTTGTACTCGTGGCAAACATTAATTTAAGAGCCGAAACAAGCTAATAAAAGCAGACTATTTTAGGGAATATTACTTTCAATTTAAAATGGTTATTTGCCATCTTGGGAGAGTCTTAAAAATTACATTTTAGAACATTTGGATCCCAAGAACCCCTCAAATTATTGATACACAGGATGTGTTCGATATGGAGGAAAATATTTTTGACGGAAATTATTTTTCTAAAAAATGTGTTCTTGAAAAATAAGTGAATTTTTTACTTATTTCTCATGATCGCGTGATTAATAGAAAACATTTTTTGAAATACCCATCTAAGCCCCACCAACCACACCCAACCACCACTCTCAAACACACTTCATCTCCACCCACACCACCACCACCACCACCACCACACAACCACTGCTCCACCCAACCCCCTCCCAAATTTGCTATTGCATATATTTTATTTTATTTTATAAAAAATTTACAAAAATGTGAGAAATTTTTTCTTATCCCCTTCCCCCAACCACAACCCCATCCCTTCCACTCACCTCATACTAAATTTAACCACACAAAATTTTCATTTCTTATAAAATTTAAATAAAATTTATGAAGTAGAAAATTCGGGAGGGGGTAGGAGAGTGGGAGTGAGGGGGTGTAGAAAAAAAATTAAAAGTTTGTTTATAAAAAAAAATCTTGGAGCGGTGTTGGGTCGGGGTAGGGGAGGGGTGGGGATGTAAAAAATAAAAAATAATTTTTAAAAAATTTTCAAAAAAAAATTGCTTGTTTTGGAGGGGTGGTGGGTCGGGGGGTGGGTTTTGTCAAAAAAAATTTAAAAAAATTAAAAATCTTTTTTTTAAATAATTTTTTGGAGGGGTGGATTTGGGAAGGGGTGGGTGGGTTTTGTGGAAAACCTAAATAAAAAAATTTAAAACTTTGTTCAAACAACTATTATTAGCCAAAAAAACAAGGGAGAATTAAGCCCCCGAATTGGTTATTTTAACCCAATATGGCACAATATCTTCATGGGTCATTTTGTGTTAACTCAATTTGACCCACCAACTCAATAATTAATAACCCAACTCTTTTAAATTCAAATGGATTAGACTGATTGGGCTTATCTTTGCCACCTCTAGGTGATACGCTACCTTAGGATTATATTGTTAAAATTTAGTTCATTCCCTTCACATTATTATACGTTCCAGAAAACAAGTGCACATGAACAATAGCCGGTCTTGGACGTAATGAGAACAAGTTGTGTGATCGTGAAAGGAAGTTGCATTAGAAACGTATTTGGTTCATTTTTTTTTTGTGGTAAGGGAACCCACAGAAGCTATTCTTTGTGTGCGCACAATGGTAAGCCCTGCTCTTGTGTAATAGTGCTCAAACTACACAAAAGAGATAACTCGCACTAAGCAAATTCCATGCGATGAGTTCGACCCAAAAGACAAATCTATTGAGCCACCCTTGAACTAATAAGGAAAAGTAGGCATGCTAAGTACATTTTGATGGCATTGAATCGGAAGATAGCCTATCTAAGAGAAGATGAAATAGCAAGTGCTTGAGAAGAAAAGAAGTTGTGAGGGAATGCGCTCTGACTGATATCATTCAGGTAATTCCATTCTTACTGTCTTAGGAAGAAGGCAAGGATAAAAGATCCCACGAACAGGGTTAGCGTAAGAAGAGCTTTTTGTGGGGTTGTATTTGGTTCATTGTTGGATCGCCGAAGTCCAATTCCACCTATGTTTGTATCCTATGTGATTGTTAAATTGTTGGTTTCAACTTCGAATAAAGAATGACGATTGTGTTAAGTTAATAGAACGAACATAACATCAGTTTATTTATGATGAATGATTGGACACTAAATAACAACTGCTGTTAGAATATTCTTAACTTTTTCGCGAAAGAATAATGTTAAGTATTGAAACGAAGCAGGTCCAAGCGGAGAAAATGGATATTAAAGTTTCATATAAGACCTCGACTACTTAGTAGTTGAGATTTATTTGTTGGCTTTAGATTATTAGATCTACCTGGATTAGAGAGGTTTTTCAAAAATTAAGATCAAAATCTTGTGATTTATTGAAAAAATAAATGATTTTTGATTTTTGAGAATTAACCCATTTTTTTTTTCACTACACCAAAAACAACCAAATGGTATTTCACTAACAAAAAAACCAAATGGTATTTCATAATTATTTTCTCAAAAAATGATCTAAACCCTCAAATCCAATAATTAACTACTAGTAAATACTTAGCTAACATTAAAAATAGGAAAAATGCCTAAAATACATCCAAATCTTTGTCCCGATTTGTTGTAACACACTTAATCTTTACGTTGATCCTATTAGTCCTATAAATATATTTTTAAAGCATTTCTTTGACACTTATCGAGTGAGCTGGATAACAGTTCAAACACACATATTTTTAATCATTTCTTCATCCTTCACTTTACAACTTAGATAATCATGAATTCTTACTGGAATTAAAAAGTAATTTTGTTTCAGGTGTCAATTGAAGTTTGTTTTCCTGGTCCAATGAAATACTACTAAAAGTATAGTAATGTGAGGACCGATTGATACAGGCTTAGTTTTGACGCTCTTTTCAGAAGATGAGAGATTGAGAGTTGTGAAATAGTGAAGGAATAGGAAATATTGGTTGAAGCTTGAAACAAAAGTTGAGGAAGACGAGGTACCCACACTGTACACGACATCAATGGCTGCTTCTGCTCCTGTTAAGGACGAGACTGAGATAATGACGCCATACTAGCCTAAGGTTGAAGTAGCACCAGGAATAGCAGCTTTTATTGATGTTTCATCGGTGTTGTAGTTTATCCATGATTTTTTTGGCCAGTCATATAGACACAATTATAGTGTTTTATCTGCATATGCATGAATCATCCATGTGAAATATACTCACGAGGAGACAACAGCCACCACATTTTTTGCTTGGACATATATCATTGAGAAGAAAATGTCTGAGGTAAGTTCAATCTCATACTACTAAAATATGGTTATTTTCCTGGAATAAATGAACTGGTAAGTGGTAACTCATGCCTTTTTTTCCCTTGATCAAGTAACCCAATTGTGAGTATATCTGTACTGCATTCAGTTCAATTTAGATGATTGAATCTAGCTAAACTCATTATGCCTTTAATTTTCTTTTCGTTTAAGTAGTTTAATTCTTTACCCTCTCACACTTGTAACTAGGATCAAATGTCAATTATACTTGAGCATTAGCTTTCTAAAAAACAAAATTATCCTCTATATTTGGACGTTTACTTAAATTAATCCTTATTCTTTAAGGTGGAGCACTAATAGTCCTCTATCTTCTCAATTTTGGAGCACATTTAGTCTTAGATAACTCAATCCGTCTATAAGTAAAGGAGTACCTCGCATGTCTTTCACATTCATGTTCTCCTGAAAAAAGAACCCGTTGCTCTTTTCTTCTAGGATAGTGCCTCTCATTCTCAGCATTTTATTGGTTACTTTTTAAGTGTAACTTTTTGAATCGCTTGAGGCCTATTAACGTATATTATAAAATATATTTCACTAAATATTATCATATATCTATCATAATTATACAACACTAAATATTACAAAATAAATAAAGTATGTTTTATAATATACGTTAATACGGACAATTAAGGCTTCGTCAACCCTCAAGAACCTGGGCACATCAACTCTTGGAAATTGGTTCGAGTAAGTCGTCCACTGAAAAATTTATCATCATCCTCATTTTACAATAATAAGTTGTTGTCACTGGAAAACAGGGAGTTCAGTACTAGAACCTTTTCTTACTTGCATTTCACCACAAACTCACTACAACAATGTATTCTATGTTTTGTATTGATTCGCTAATGGCGCTAGAAATGATAAGAGATGATCTCAATGCGGGGTTGATTTCTGCTCATGCCTGAATGAGAAATGATAGATTAGGAACAGAGAGGAAATATGATTTAACTTTTTTTGTTCTCTCCAATCTCCAATCTCCAAGGTGTAAGTGGGGGTGTTCGTGTACATCAGATTAATTGTACGGGAATTTTTCTTTTTTTCACTTTGTGCATCACCTGACAGTGATTGTACGTGTATCCAAATCTATCCATTAAATTTTGCATAAAAAAACTTTTTTCCAGCTCCAATTGACCTTGCGGAGTCTGAATACTAATCCATTCCTTTTACTAGGAGGGATCTGAAGGTATTAAAGATTGTCTTATTTGAAGAGATGTTCATGATCATCAATCTTTTCCCTTTTTGAGCAAGTATGTGAGGCTAAATTTAAAGGCACATGAGTATTTTTTTTTCTTTTCATGACAAGAAGTATTGCTTTAGTTATGATAGGACTAAATGTGCTCCAGTTTTGAAAAGATAGAGGATTATCATTGCTCCACCTCAAAGAATAGAGACTATTTTAAGTGGAAGTCCAAATGTGAGGACGATTTTGAGCTTTTCTCTCCTCTACACATGCTTGCTCCATTCCCTCCACATGTTGACCAAGATGTTCGTGATCAAAGGTTAGCATGTAAAATATATCATATTGTTTTCACTAAACCCTTTAATCAACAACAACAACATACCCAGTGAAATCTCACAACGTGAGGTCTGGGAAGGGTAGAGTGTACGCAGATCTTACTTCTACCTTGGTTGGTAGAGCGGTTATTTCCGAAAGACCATCGGCTCAAGACAAAACATAACCACAAGCAAAGCAATTACGATTACTAAACCTTAATCAGTTACAAAAAAAACCTCTGGTCTTATAACTGCCTGGCTTTAAGGAGTGATTTAATTACGATTACTTAATTAGAGAGCAATTATATGTTAATAACAGCTTCCGTTAAAAACCCAAAGGTCACTTCGTTCCTCTTAGTTACTCTCCCTCTCTCTTCTTTCTCCCTCCATTTTGCTTAATAATATCTTATATGCAAACAATATTCTTAAGAGTTGTTTATAAATTTATAGTTCTTGTGTTGCTCTTCTTAGTTCCCTCCCTCTCTTCCTATATCTACTTTTCTATTTAACATGGTAGTGCTACTGAGCAATGCATTGATTAATAAATCACTTTTCCCGTCTTGATGTCATATTGCGACAGTGTGTGAGACTGGAGTATATAGCGTCTCCTTAGATGAGGTCAGTTTCCAGGATGCTATGAAACAAAGCTGGTTGAAAAAGTTTGCATTTGATTGTGGAGAAGAAGTTGGCTCCGCATATTTAGTGCGGTGTTTGGTGATGAGTAAAAATAAATAAATTGTGTTGAGGTGAGTGGGAAGAGAAAGAGCTAGGAACTTACAGAGGGTGATGAATTTGAAGACAAGATGGAGTTGGAAAGCATCTGCAATCCAATCATTGCTAAGATGTATCAACGTGGTGCAGGCTCCCCTACTATGGATGAAGGTAGGTTGCTCGAAGTAGAAACGGTGCTAAACCAAAAGCTGTACGTGAAGAAGTCGATTAGAGCTTTTGTGGGGATTGTTTATTCGTCTGTGTTAAGATGTGTCTTTTCATTTTTCATGAGAGCTGGGATTAGTTTGCCTTAATCCATTCCAGTTTACTTTTTATTGTCAATGTGCATTTTTTAAATAGAAATTATTGTTGTTATCCCAAGAAATGGAGTTCAGTAATTTATTAGCTTTTTCCTTTTTTCAAAACAACAATCATCTGGCCAGCCATAGTTTGGATTGCTAAATTAGATCATCTATTGTATGCTTAAATGATATGTGTGATTAGCTTTATGTGGATCAAGTATTTTGTTGTAGTTAATGTTAAACAAAGGTAATATACCTGTGATATACACTGAATATACAGCAGTATATATCACAGGTATACAAGCAAAGAATAAAGCGCAGCCCATCGCCAAGGGGACAATGGCCCAAAGAATGGCAGCAGCCCAAAGAGCCCATCACGCAAAGAGCAAAGAAGCGATGGGATCGCCCAAATCAGCCTTGGGTCGAGGCGGTGGGCCTCTCGACCACTTTGCGATTCAAGTAACAATAGGATAAGTGTATATATGGTATATATATTTGTAGTATATTGTAATGAAAAGGATACCTTAATTAATGTTATACACCTACCATAATTGTATAGTTAGAATTATGGTAGAATAAGGATTTAGAAGTAGAATAGGAAAAGAATTTTCCTATTATGGAAATATGTAACTTGTATCAAGAGACTAGGTCTAAACAAAAGTTTTCTTCTCTCAAACTTTTGCCTCCTTTGGCCGAGACCCCCCCCCCCCTCCCTCGGGTTTTCTCTCCAAAAATCTCGTCTTCCGCTCTAAAAAACCTCTCTTAAATTTCCCCTCATTCTTTGTTCTTACAATATGTCTAAGAACAATTTTCACCCTGCCCTCACGGTTTCCAATATCAAGCTAAGTATCCCTATTGTTCTTGAGATGGAAAACGTTCAATATGCAACGTGGGCAGAGTTGTTTAAAATTCACGCTATATCTTATCAAGTTCTTCATCACATCATTCCTCCCGCGAGACCCCTTCCTGCGGAGGATCCTGAGTTATGGATTACACTTGATGCTACCGTTCTTCGGTGGATATATGCCACTATTTCGCTGGACCTTCTACAGACGATTATGGAGTCGGATACCACGTCTATGGCTACATGGAATAGATTGCGTGACATATTCCAAGACAACCAACATTCACGTGTCTTCACACTCGAGCATGAATTCTCTCTCGTTCGAATGGATGAATTTCCAAACGTTTCTGCATATTGCAAGAAACTAAAAGAGTTGGCGGATCAACTCCGTAATGTTGGCGCACCAATAACAAATAATTGTCTAGTTCTACAGTTGGTTGCCGGTCTTTCGGAGGCCTATAATGGTGTTGGAACTCTCCTTCGCCAAAGCAACCCTCTTCCAGACTTTCATCAAGCCAGCTCCATGCTTACGTTGGAAGAAGCCGATTTGGCTAAAAAGGCGGCTACCGGAGCAAGTCCAGTTGTCATGGTGGCATCCTCTCCTAGTCCTTCGGGTTTTGTTAATAATTCGGGCCAAAACCATAATAATGGTGGCGGCAAGAATAATCGCAAAAATAATAACAAAAACCGCGGGGGCAAACGCGGCGGTTCGAGTGGCGGTTCCGGTGATCAACAAACAGGCGGTGGGTCCCATCCAGGGTACAATGGCCCACCACCGCCGTGGGCCCAGCAGTGGGGCCAATGGCAGTGGAACCCGTACCCTCCAAAGAATTTCAGCGGCGGTGGTCATCCAACGAGCCAGGCCCAATACCAAGAATGGCGGCCATCGGCGATGGCCCAAAGAACGACAACCACGAAGCTACGGCCCGGTTCCAAAGACGGCCAGGAGTTCTTGGGCCCGGACCTCGCAGCCCATCATGCGAGAGGCCCCACTCGAGCCGATATCGAGGCCGCAATGCACACGTTGGGATTGACTCAACCTGACCCAAATTGGTACATGGACACCGGCCACTACTCACATGACTTAGAATCGGTACTCTCTCATCTTATTCCAATTTGAGCACCCCTCGGGGGATAATTGTTGGTAATGGCAGTTCTATTCCAATTCTAGGGTATGGTCAGAAAACATTGTCTCCTCCTAATCCACCACTCCTCTTGAAAAATACTTTACATGCTCCTAAATTGATTAAAAATTTAGTGTCTGTCCGAAAGTTCACAAATGACAATTCTGTTTCTGTTGAATTTGATCCTTTCGGTTTCTCTGTGAAGGATTTCAAGACGGGGAGTCATCTCATGAGGTGTGATAGTAGGGGGGATCTGTATCCTATCATGCCTGGTTTCAGTCCATCGACTCCAACCTTGCCGTCAGCCTTTGCAGCCATCTCTCCTTCCATGTGGCATGCTCGTCTGGGTCATCCGGGATCTTCTATTTTATCAGTTTTAGATAAAAATAGCTTTATTTCTTGTAAGGGTACGAGTCGTACTCCAATTTGTCAGTCTTGTTCATTAGGAAAAAATGTTAAGTTGCCATTTGTAGACTCCAATTCTCATACTTCTATGCCATTTGACATTATTCATAGCGACTTATGGACATCTCTTGTTCTTAGTTCAATGGGTCATCGATATTATGTTCTCTTTCTAGATGATTATTCTAGATTTTTGTGGACGTTTCCAATTGCGAATAAATCACAAGTGTTTTCCGTCTTCATCAAATTTAGAGCGTTCATTCGTACTCAATTCGAAAGAGAAATAAAAAATATTCAATGTGATAATGGGAAAGAGTATGACAATAGGGAGTTTCGGGAATTTTGTGCTACTAATGGGATAAATTTTCATTTTTCATGTCCTCATACATCTTCACAAAATGGGAAAGCTGAACGCAAAATTCGTTCCATAAATAACATTGTCCGAACTCTCCTAATACATGCCTCCATACCTCCATATTTTTGGCATCATGCTCTACAAATGGCCACTTACCTTCTAAACATAATTCCGTCTAAAGGTCTGACATATTCTTCCCCCCTAAAAATCCTGTATAATAAGAACCCATCTTATTCCCATCTTCGGATTTTTGGGTGCTTGTGTTATCCGTTATTCCCATCCACCACAATTAACAGACTTCAGGCTCGGTCTACCCCGTGAGTGTTTTTGGGTTATCCGTCGAATCATCGTGGTTATAAGTGTTTTGATTTATCCTCCAAGAAAATCACAATCAATCGCCATGCCATTTTTTATGAAACTCAATTCCCATTTACGAAAGTTCATACTCCCGAACCTCAGTCGTATAATTTTTTGGATGACCAAATATCCCCATATATTATTCGGAATTTTTCGGACATCTCCGTACCCAAAATCCTCCAATGGGCCCATCGCCGTTGGACCCACGCATCGCCACGCCAGCCAGCTTTTGCCATCGAACAATTCCTGCAATTGGGCGATCCAGCCCACCTGAACTGGTCCGTGGTTTAATCCAAAGATTTATCGATTTGGGCCAAGAGCCCACTACCCGGCCGCCTGTCTGGCCCCGAGCCCAGAAAATTCCCAAAATTCCCTCAATTCTTCCTCAAGTCATAGACCGGTCACTCGTAGTCAGCGGGGTATTTTTACACCTAAAAGACATTTTAATTTACATTCTGATGTCTCTAAATCCCCCTTGCCCCGCAATCATGTGTCCGCATTAAATGACCCTAATTGGAAAATTGCTATGACTGATGAATATAATGCTCTTATTGATAATAAGACGTGGGAGTTGGTGCCCCGTCCATATGATATTAATATTATCAGGTCTATATGGATTTTTGCTCATAAGGAGAATTCAGATGGGTCCTTTGCTAGACATAAGACACGACTTGTTGGTGATGGTAAGACTCAGCAGGTTGGAATTGATTATGGTGAGACGTTTAGTCCGGTGGTCAAACCGGCTACCATTCGCACTGTGCTTAGCTTTGCTCTTTCAAAGACTTGGCCAATTCATCAGTTGGATGTCAAGAATGCTTTTCTACATGGTGATCTCAAGGAAACAATCTATATGCATCAG